>CAKXYN010000029.1:25242500-25605037 GCA_935064755.1 Tragelaphus eurycerus
GTTAATTTTCTGTTTAGTTGATCTATCCATTGGTGTAAGTGGGGTATTAAAGTCTCCCACTATTATTGTGTTATTGTTTATTTCTCCTTTCATACTTGTTAGTATTTGTCTTACATATTGCGGTGCTCCTATGTTGGGTGCATATATATTTATAATTGTTATATCTTCTTCTTGGATTGATCCTTTGATCATTATGTAGTGACCTTCTTTGTCTCTTTTCACAGCTTTTGTTTTAAAGTCTATTTTATCTGATATGAGTATTGCTACTCCTGCTTTCTTTTGGTCCCTATTTGCATGGTAAATCTTTTTCCAGCCCTTCACTTTCAGTCCGTATGTGTCCCCTGTTTTGAGGTGGGTCTCTTGTAGACAACATATGTATGGGTCTTGTTTTTGTATCCATTCAGCCAGTCTCTGCCTTTTGGTTGGGGCATTCAACCCATTTACATTTAAGGTAATTATGGATAAATATGATCCCGTTGCCATTTACTTTGTTGTTTTGGGTTTGAATTTATATATCCTTTTTGTGTTTCCTGTCTAGAGAAGGTCCTTTAGTATTTGTTGGAGAGCTGGTTTGGTGGTGCTGAATTCTCTCAGCTTCTGCTTGTCTGTAAAGGTTTTGATTTCTCCTTCATATTTGAATGAGATCCTTGCTGGGTACAATAATCTGGGCTGTAGGTTCTTTTCTTTCATCACTTTAAGTATGTCTTGCCATTCCCTCCTGGCTTGAAGAGTTTCTATTGAAAGATCAGCTGTTAGCCTTATGGGAATTCCCTTGTGTGTTATTTGTTGTTTTTCCCTTGCTGCTTTTAATATTTGTTCTTTGTGTTTGATCTTTGTTAATTTGATTAATATGTGTCTTGGGGTGTTTCGCCTTGGGTTTATCCTATATGAGACTCTCTGGGTTTCTTGGACTTGAGTGATTATTTCCTTCCCCATTTTAGGGAAGTTTTCAACTATTATCTCCTCTAGTATCTTCTCATGGTCTTTCTTTTTGTCTTCTTCTTCTGGAACTCCTATGATTCGAATATTGTAACGTTTAAGATTGTCCTGGAGGTCTCTGAGATTGTCCTCATTCCTTTTAATTCGTTTTTCTTTTTTCTCCTCTGATTCATTTAATTCTGTCATTCTATCTTCTAATTCACTAGTTCTATCTTCTGCCTCTGTAATTCTACTATTTGTTGCCTCCAGAGTGTTTTGGATCTCATTTATTGTATTATTCATTATATATTGACTCTTTTTTATTTCTTCTAGGTCTTTGTTAAATCTTTCTTGCATCTTCTCGATGCTTTTCTCCAGGCTATTTATCCATGATTCCATTTTGCTTTCCAGGCTTTGGATTAATTTCACTATCATTATTCGGAATTCTTTATCAGGTAGGTTCGCTATTTCTTCCTCTTTTGTTTGGTTTGGTGAGCATTTATCCTGTTCCTTTACCTGCTGGGAATTCTTCTGTCTCTTCATCTTGTTTAAAATGCTGAGTTTGGGGAGTCCTTACTGTATTCTGGCAGTCTGTGGAGTTCTCTTTATTGTGGCTTTTCTGCCCTATATGTGGGTTTGTACCAGTGGCAAGTCGAGGTTTCTTGTTTATGGAAGCTTGTATCGATGTTCTGGTGGGTGGGGCTGGATTTTTTTTCTCTGGGGTGCGGTGGAGTGTCTAGTGGTGTGTTATGAGATGTCTATGGTTTTGAGGTTGCTTTGTGTAGCCTGTGACTTGGAGCTCAGGGCTGTGTTCTTGTTTTTCTAAAGGTTTTTCTTGGTATGTCTTGCCGTGGAACTTGCTGGTCTTTGTGTGATGCTTGGTTTCAGTGTAGGTATGGAGGCATTTGATGAGCTCCTGTCAATTAATGTTTCGTGGGATCAGGGTTTGGACTTAAGCCTCCTGCTTCCTGTTATCTGTCTTATTTTTGCAGTAGTCTCATAAAGTTCGTCTTCTATATTGCATTCCACAACTAGACTGTTCAGAGATGTTCACGGAGTTATACGGAGAAGGAGAAAGGGAGGAGGGAGATAGAGTTGGTCAGGAGGATAAAAGGAGGGAGTGTCAAGGAGAGAGACAGATCCAGTCAGTAATCAGTAAAGAAAAGAACAAAGGAGAGAAAAAAAGCCAAGGACAAAAGAAAAAAGAGGAAAAAAAAGAAAACACACACACAAAAAACCAAAACAGGGTTGCAAAAGTTATATCTAACAGTGGAGATTAAAGAAGTACTAGAGGATAAAAACATAAAAATAAAAGAAACAAAAACAAGAAAAAAAAAAAAACACACACAAAAAAAACCCAAAACAGGGTCGCAAAAGTTATATCTAACCGTGGAGATTAAAGAAGTACTAGAGGATAAAAATATAAAAATAAAAGAAACAAAAACAAGAAAAAAAAACACACACACACACACACACAAAAAAAAAACAGGGTCGCAAAAGTTATATCTAACAGTGGAGATTAAAGAAGTACTAGAGGATAAAAACATAAAAATAAAAGAAACAAAAACAAGGAAAAGAAAAAAACACACACACACACACACACAAAAAAAACAAAACAGGGTCGCAAAAGTTATATCTAACCGTGGAGATTAAAGAAGTACTAGAGGATAAAAACATAAACATAAAAGAAACAAAAACAAGAAGAAAAAAAAGAAAAAAATTAAAAGGAAAGAGAAAAAAAAATTTTTTTTCCCTTTCTTCCCCTCTCCCTCCTCTTCCTTTCAATAAAAAAATTATAAAATTTTTAAAAAAACATATAAAAAAAAAAAAAAAAAAGGAAATAATGTTGGTAAAAATAGTAACAATATGTATAAGAGTTTCTCTTTTATTGCTGTGGGTTCAGTTCATTTTTGGCTAGTTCCTTGTTCCGGCTTAAGTTTCTCAAGATCTATAGGCCCCTTTCTCTGTAGTTGGTCTGTATAGTCCTTTGTTCTGTGCGCGGGCCCCGCAGTGTCTTGGGCCTGGGCCAGCCTCCTCTGTTGACGGTGCCGCAGTCTGGTCTGCCAGCCCGACCCACTCCCGGCGGGAACGGCCCGCGCGGCCCCGGTTGGCAGGGGAGCGGCGGCGAGGGGATGGTTCGCACGGGAACGGGAACGGTCGGCGGTGGGGGTCGACCCGCGCGGGAGCCTCCGGCGCAGGGGGCGGGCGCGCGCTATAGTCCCTTGCTCTGTGCGCGGGCCCCGCAGTGTCTTGGGCCCGGGCTGGCCCCTCCTGTGGTCCTCGCCGCAGTCCGGTCTGCCGGCCCAAACCACTCCCAGCAGAAACGGCCCACGCGGCAACAGCTGGCGGGGGAGCGGCGGTGAGGGGATGGAGTGGTTCGCACGGGAACGGTCGGCGGTGGGGGTAGACCCGCTCGGGAGCCCCCGGCGCAGGGGGGTGGGTGCGCGCCCGCACGGGAGCGGCTGGCAGCAGAGGGGGAGGGGGAGCGCTCCTCGGGGGTGCTTCCCACGGGGGAGCGGCCGGCAGCGTGGGAGCAGCCCCCAGCGTCTCCCTGCCCAGCCCCGGCTTGCTACTGGCAGAAGCGGGTGTTTGCGATGATGCCTTCCCGCCGCGGAAGCTACCCGCAGGGTTCATAGTCTGTGGGTCTTAATTGTTCATTTGTTTTCCTCTCTGTTATGATATTCTCCGTGCTTTCTCGGTTGGCACAGACTCTACAGGGAGAGTTTCCCGGTGTTTGGAAACTTTTCTTTCCCTTTCCAGGCTCCCTTCCCTGGACAGAGGTACGTCCCTCCCTCTTTGTCCCTCTCTGGCTTCTATATTCTTTCCTACCTCCTTTAGAGGGGAGTGAGTTGCTTTTCTCAGTGTCCGATGTTCTCTGACCGACATTCCGAAGCTGTTTGAGGAATTTACTCGACGTTTAGATGTCCCCTTGATGGATTTGTGGAGGAGAAAGTGTATTCCCCGTCCTAATCCTCCGCCATCTTAACCGGAACCCCAATTATTTCTATCTTAACTGTCTATTGTGCTCTTAAGATTGAACATTTCCAGGTTAAGGATTTTTATTTCTTTTTTTTGCAAATCAGTAGACTAACTCCTTAAAGGCACAATGAAGGTGAGAATGAGGATAGTCCACATTAAAATTGTATAATCTCACTGTTGCTGTAGTTCAGTCACTAAATCGTGGCGGATTTTTTGTGACCATATGGATTGTATCATTCCGAACTCCTCCACTTAGTTTGCTCAACTTCGTGTCCATGGAGTCAGTAATGCTGTCTAATCATCTTATCCTCTGTTGCCTAGTTAGAATTATGTCAATTTATTAAAATTACACATATTCTGAGTATTTTATATAAATATAATAAAAAATTTAAATTATCACTCAATATTAAATATCTAAATAGTTTTCCTGTCATTAATTTAAAATTAAATTATTTTAGTCTCTAAGGCCCTCAAAATTTGAATTTAATAATTTTCCAATAAAGTATCATGACTTTTATCATTCCAGTATTATGTTTCACTACTACTGTTAACCTAAGGATAGTCAACAAATGTAAAATTTAATTTATCAGACCTTAGAAAGTGAACATTTTTAGGAACTAAAAAGCCTCTTGATGAAAGTGAAAGTGGAGAGTGAAAAGGTTCGCTTAAAGCTCAACATTCAGAAAACAAAGATCATGGCATCCGGTCCCATCACTACATGGGAAATAGATGGGGAAACAGTGGAAACAGCGTCAGACTTTATTTTTCTGGGCTCCAAAATCATTGCAGATAGTGACTGCAGCCATGAAATTAAAAGACGCTTCCTCCTTGGAAGGAAAGTTATGACCAACCTAGATAGCATATTCAAAAGCAGAGACATTACTTTGCCAACAAAGGTTCGCCTAGTCAAGGCTATGGTCTTTCCTGTGGTCATGTATGGATGTGAGAGTTGGACTGTGAAGAAGGCTGAGCACTGAAGAATTGATGCTTTTGAACTGTGGTGTTGGAGAAGACTCTTGAGAGTCCCTTGGACTGCAAGGAGATCCAACCAGTCCATTCTGAAGGAGATCAGCCCTGGGATTTCTTTGGAAGGAATGATGCTAAAGCTGAAACTCCAGTATTTTGGCCACCTCATGCAAAGAGTTGACTCATTGGAAAAGACTCTGATACTGGAAGGGATTGAGGGCAGGAGGAGAAGGGGACGACAGAGGATGAGATGGCTGGATGGCATCAGTGACTCGATGGATGTGAGTGTGAGTGACCTCTGGGAATTGGTGATGGACAGGGAGGCCTGGCGTGCTGCGATTCATGGGGTCGGACACGACTGAGCAACTGATCTGATCTGATCTGATCTTAGATGAAAGAACCTGACATCTGAAACTATTATTATATAGTTTATAATATATTATAACATAATATATTATATAATATATAATAGTTTTTATATATTATATTAACATATTTAATGATGATTTAGACAATAGTCTAAAATTATGGACTCTTTGAAGCAATATTCGATATATATGATTTCGAGAGATAAAAAATGTAGTTAAGTAAAATGGGTTTTTTTGCTACTAGCAAAAAGGGATAACAACAAACGCAACTGTGGACTGAATTTGTAAGAGTTTTGACACTAGGAGGAGTATCCCAAATAGCTTGCTTTAGAAAAACATTGTATCAGAAAATGAAAAAGAAAAACATTAGGATAGTAATGAAGGGAATAGTGTATGTGTATGTATGTGTGTGTGTGTATATATATATATATATGTATATATATATGTAAATAAAAGTTCTTTTTGCCTCAGGAATGTATCCCAGCCATGTCGTAACTGATTTCTGGGTAAAAGATACTGCTAAGTACAATAATTAACTACGAAGACATAAAGTTTTCATTTCAGATTAGTTACGATTTCTCTTGGAGAAGGCAATGGCATCCCATTCCAGTACTCTTGCCTGGAAAATCCCACGGATGGAGGAGCCTGGTGGGCTGCAGTCCATGGGGTCACTAAGAGTCGGACACGACTGAGCGACTTCACTTTCACTTTCCACTTTCATGCATTGGAGAAGGAAATGGCAACCCACTCCAGTGTTCTTGCCTTGAGAATCCCAGAGACGGGGGAGCCTGGTGAGCTGCTGTGTATGGGGTCACACAGAGTCGGACATGACTGAAGTGATTTAGCAGCAGCAGAGTACATCATGAGAAATGCTGGGCTGGAAGAAGCACAAGCTGGAATCAAGATTGCTGGGAGAAATACCAATAACCTCAGATATGCAGATGACACGACCCTTATGGCAGAAAGCAAAAAGAATTAAAGAGCTTCTGGATGAAAGTGAAAGAGGAGAGTGAAAAAGTTGGCCTAAAGCTCAACATTCAGAAAACGAAGATCATGGCATCTGGTCCCATCAGATCAGATCAGATTAGATCAGTCGCTCAGTCGTGTCCGACTCTTTGCGAGCCCATGAATCGCAGCACGCCAGGCCTCCCTGTCCATCACCAGCTCCCGGAGTTAACTCAGTCTCACATCCATCGAGTCAGTGATGCGATCCAGCCATCTCATCCTCTGTCGTCCCCTTCTTCTCTTGCCCCCAATGCCTCCGAGCATCAGAGTCTTCTCCAATGAGTCAATTCTTCACAGGAGGTGGCCAAAATACTGGAGTTTCAGCTTTAGCATCATTCCTTCCAAAGAAATCCCAGGGTTGATCTCCTTCAGAATGGACTGGTTGGATCTCCTTGCAGTCCAAGGGACTCTCAAGAGTCTTCTCCAACACCACAGTTCAAAAGCATCAATTCTTCGGCACTCAGCCTTCTTCACAGTCCAACTCTCACATCCATACATGACCACAGGAAAGACTATAGCCTTGACTAGGCGAACCTTTGTTGGCAAAGTGATGTCTCTGCTTTTGAATATGCTATCTAGGTTGGTCATAACTTTCCTTCCAAGGAGTAAGCGTCTTTTAATTTCATGGCTGCAGTCACCATCTGCAGTGATTTTGGAGCCCAGAAAAACAAAGTCTGACACTGTTTCCACTGTTTCCCCATCTATTTCCCATGTAGTGATGGGACCAGATGCCATGATCTTCGTTTTCTGAATGTTGAGCTTTAAGCCAACTTTTCACTCTCCACTTTCACTCTCATCAAGAGGCTTTTGAGTTCCTCTTCACTTTCTGCCATAAGGGTGGTGTCATCTGCATATCTGAGGTTATTGATATTTCTCCCAGCAATCTTGATTCCAACTTGTGTTTCCTCCAGTCCAGCATTTCTCATGATGTACTCTGCATAGAAGTTAAATAAACAAGGTGACAATATACAGCCTTGACGTACTCCTTTTCCTATTTGGAACAAGTCTGTTGTTCCATGTCCAGTTCTAACTGTTGCTTCCTGACCTGCATACAGATTTCTCAAGAGGCAGATCAGGTGGTCTGGTATTCCCATCTCTTTCAGAATTTTCCACAGTTTATTGTGATCTACACAGTCAAAGGTTTTGTTATAGTCAATAAAGAAGAAATAGATGTTTTTCTGGAACTCTCTTGCTTTTTCGATTATCCAGCGAATGTTGGAAATTTGATCTCTGGTTCCTCTGCCTTTTCTAAATCCAGCTGGAACATCAGGAAGTTCACGGTTCACATATTGCTGAAGCCTGGCTTGGAGAATTTTGAGCATTACTTTACTAGCATGTGAGATGAGTGCAATTGTGCGGTAGTTTGAGCACTCTTTGGCATTGCCTTTCTTTGGGATTGGGATGAAAACTGACCTTTTCCAATCTTGTGGCCACTGCTGAGTTTTCCAAATTTGTTGGCATATTGAGTGCAGCACTTTCACAGCATCATCTTTCAGGATTTGGAATAGCTCCACTGGAATTCCATCACCTCCACTAGCTTTGTTCTTAGTGATGCTTTCTAAGTCCCACTTGACTTCACATTCCAGGATGTCTGGCTCTAGGTCAGTGATCACACCATCATGATTATCTGGGTCATTTAGCTCTTTTTTGTACAGTTCTTCTGTGTGTTCTTGCCACCTCTTCTTAATATCTCCTGCTTCTGTTAGGTCCATACCATTTCCACCCTTTATCGAGCCCATCTTTGCATGAAATGTTCCTTTGGTATCTCTGATTTTCTTGAATAGATCCCTAGTCTTTCCCATTCTGTTGTTTTCCTCTATTTCTTTGCATTGATCACTGAAGAAGGCTTTCTTATCTCTTTTTGCTATTCTTTGAAACTCTACATTCAGATGTTTATATCTTTCCTTTTCTCCTTTGCTTTTCACTTCTCTTCTTTTCACAGCTATTTGCAAGGCCTCCCCAGACAGCCATTTTGCCTTTTTGCATTTCTTTTCCATGGGGATGGTCTTGATCCCTGTCTCCTGTACAATGTCACAAACCTCATTCCATAGTTCATCAGGCACTCTCTCTATCAGATCTAGGCCCTTAAATCTATTTCTCACTTCCACTGTATAATCATATGGGATTTGATTTAGGTCATACCTGAATGGTCTAGTGGTTTTCCCTACTTTCTTCAATTTCAGTCTGAATTTGGCAATAAGGAATTCATGGTCTGAGCCACAGTCAGCTCCTGGTCTTGTTTTTGCTGATTATACAGAGCTTCTCCATCTTTGGCTGCAAAGAATATAATCGATCTGATTTCGGTGTTGACCATCTGGTGATGTCCATGTATAGAGTCTTCTCTTGTGTTGCTGGAAGAGGGTATTTGCTATGACCAATGCATTTTCTTCGCAAAACTCTGTTAGTCTTTGCCCTGCTTCATTCCGTGTTCCAAGGCCAAATTTGCCTGTTACTCCAGGTGTTTCTTGACTTCCTACTTTTGTATTCCAATCCCCTATAATGAAAAGGACATCTTTTTTGTGTGTTAGTTCTAAAAGGTCTTGTATGTCTTCATAGAACCTACCATGGCAAATAAATGGGAAAACAGTGGAAACAATGTTGGACTTTATTTTTTTCTGGACTCCAAAATCACTACAGATGATTGCAGCCATGAAATTAAAAGAAGCTTACTCTTTGGAAGGAAAATTATGACCAACCTGGACAGCATATTAAAAAGCAGAGGCATTACTTTGCCAACAAAATTCCATCTAGTCAAAGCTTTGGTTTTTCTAGCAGTCAGGTATGGATGTGAAAGTTGGGCTATAAAGAAAGCTGAGCACTGAAGAATCGATGTTTTTCAACTGTGATATTGGAGAAGACTCTTGAGAGTCCCTTGGCCTGCAAGGAGATCCAACCAGTTTATCCTAAAGGAAATCAGTCCTGAGTGTTCATTGGAAGGATTGATGTTGAAGCTGAAACTCCAATACTTTGGCTACCTGATGTAGAGAGCTGACTCATTTGAAAAGACCCGGATGCTAGGAAAGACAAAAGGCAGGAGGAGAAGGGGACAACAGAGGATGAGATGATTGGATGTCATCACTGACTCAATCACATGAGTTTGAGTAAACTCCAGGAGTTGGTGAGTGACAGGAGGCCTGGAGTGCTGTGGTACATGGGGTTGCAAAGAGTTGGACGTGAATGAGAGACTGAACTGAATTTATTGAAAAGACTGACTTTCACCATTTTATATTTTTACCTCCTTTGACATTTTTTAATTAACCATATAAGTGGAGATTTATTTCTGGGCTCACCATTCTGTCCCATTGAGCTATGTATGTCTTCTTGTCAGTACCAACCTGTTTTGATTACTGTAGCTCTGTAGGAGCCTTAGAAATCAGGGATCATGATATTTATGGCATTCTTCTTCTTTCTAATGATTGCTTTAGCTATCCAGGTATTTTGTGGTTCTCATAAAAATATTGGGATTATTTGATCTCATTCTATGGGGGGGGGGCGGAAGTGCCATTGGTTCTTTAATAGGGATTGCATTGAATCTGTAGCTTGATTTGGGTACAATAGACATTTTAACAATATTAATTATTTTCAATAGGTAAGCACAGTATAGCTTTCCATTTCTGTATCATCTTTGAAGCAAAGTTACATGGCTCAAAATAGCCTGGAGTTAAAAGTTCCCTCCAGATCCTCCCCAACATTCTATGCAAAACAAACAACTCTCTCACTTAAAGAAATAAATGGACATTAAGGTTGATTACACCCAGCTCCAAACCGGTCCAGCCTCTGGCCCATCTCCAAAATTTATTGCCCTAGCTGTTTAAGAGATAACTACTCCAAACAACCTTAGAGAAAACAGGCCCCCTTAAGACAGTAACTTTCCACATACCTGCCTATATATACTTACTATTTTCTTGGGTAAGTGCAGCAGCTCACTAATCTGACTGCTGCCCCTTCTCACCTCATTAAAGGTGATCTGTTCCTGTAAAGTGCCGGTCTCTCGTTCTTATTCTGAACCTCGCCTTCTCTAACTCCCTTACCTTACAATCTTCAGTTTTTCCTTTAGTGTCCTATAGTTTTCAGAATGTATGTCTTATACATCCTTGGTTAAATTTATTCCTAGATATTTTATTTTTTCTTATGCAATTGTTAGTAATTTAAAAAAATGTTTCTGATAGTTTATTGTGCGTATTTAGAAATGCAACAGATTTCTGTACCTTAATTTTGTACCTTGCCACTTTATTGAATTAGTTTATTAGTTCTAGTAGTTTTCTGGTGGAGTCTTTGGGGTTATCTATATATACTATCATCTTATGCACAAATAGTGACAGTTTTACTTCTTTCTGATTTGGATGCCTTTCATTACTTTTCTTGCCTAATGGCTATGGATAAGTTGCAACACTTATCACAACATACATATGGTAACATTGCAACACCATGTTGAATGAAAGCGGCAAAAGTGAGCATCCTTGTCTTAGAGGAAAAGCTATCAGCTTGTTACCATTATGTATGATGTTAGCTATACTTCCCTGGTGGCTCAGTGGTAAAGAACTCATCTGCCAAAGCAGCAGATGAGAGTTCAACTCCTGAGCTGGAAAAATCCCCTGGAGAAGGAAATGGCAACCCACTACAGTATTCTTGCCTGGGAAATCCCAGGACAGAAGGAGCCTGGCAGGGTACAGTCCACTGTTGTTTAGTCGTTAAGTTGAGTTGGACTCTTTGTGACCCATGGACCATAGCCCACATGGAGTCCACAGAGCTCTATGGGTTCGCAAAGAGTCGGACACATAGTGTTCCCTCTATACCTATTTTGTTCAGAGTTTTTATTGTAAACAGATGTTGAATTTTACCAAATTTTTTTTCAGTATCTATTGAGATAATCATATGATTATTATCCTGTTTTTTGTTAATGAGATGTGTCATGTTGATTGACTTACAGATATTAAAAAATCCCTGCATCCCTAGTATGAATGAAATTGATTATAGTACATGATCTTTTTAATACACTGTTAAATTTGCTTTGTTACATTTTGTTAGAAGATTTTTACATCTATGTCCATCAGAATTATTGGCTAGTAATTTCTCTTTTTGTGGTGTCTGTCTGATCTTTGTATTGGGGTAATGCTACACTCATAAAGTGAATTTTGAAGTGGTTTTTCCTCTTCCTTTTTTTTTTTTTTTTTTTTAACAGCTTGAGAATGATAGATATTAACTCATATAAATATTTTGTAGAATTCACATGCAAAATCATATGTAACTGGATTTTTATTTTGGGGGAGTACCCTCATAAAGCTAAAATAGAACAACCATCAGATCCAGCAATTTGATTTCTGAATTTTTATTTAAAGGAAAAAATCTCTCCTTTGAAAATGTATATGAACTTCTGTGTTCATTGAAGCACTATGTATACTTCTAAGATATGGAAGCAAGTTATGTGTTCATTGACAGGAGATTGAATGAAGAATATATGTAATATAAATGTATGCACACCACAACGGAATACTACTCAGTCAGAAAAAGGAATCAGTTCAGTTCAGTCGCTCACTTGTGTCTGACTCTTTGCAACCCCATGAACCGCAGCATGCCAGGCCTCCCTGTCCATCAGCAACTCCCAGAGTCCACCCAAACCCATGTCCATTGTGTTGGTGATGCCATCCAAACATCTCACTCACTTTCATCCCCTTCTCCTCCTTCCCTCAATCTTTCCCAGCATCAGAGTCTTTTCAAATGAATCAGCTCTCTACATCAGGTGGCCAAAGTATTGGAGTTTCAGCTTCAACATCAGAATACCCAGGACTGATCTCCTTTAGGATGGACTGGTTGGATCTCCTTGCAGTCCAAGGGACTCTCAAGAGTATTCTACAATACCACAGTTCAAAAGCATCAATGCTTCAGTGCTCAGCTTTCTTTATAGTCCAACTCTTACATCCATACATGACTAATGGAAAAGCCATAGCTTTGACTAGATGGACCTTTGTTGGCAAAGTAATGTCTCTGCTTTTTAATATACTGTCTAGGTTGGTCATAACTTTCCTTCCAAGGAGTAAGTGTCTTTTAATTTCATGGCTGCAATCACCATCTGCAGTGATTTTGGAGCCCCCCCAAAATAAAGTCTGACACTGTTTCCACTATTTCCCCATTTATTTGCCATGAAGTGATGGGAACAGATGCCATGAACTTCGTTTTCTGAATGTTGAGCTTTAGGCCAACTTTTTCACTCTCCTCTTTCACTAATCAAGAGGCTCTTTAGTTCTTCACTTTCTGCCATAAGGGTGGTGTCATCTGCATATCTGAGGTTATTGATATTTTTCCCGGCAATCTTGATTCCAGCTTGTGCTTCTTCCAGCCCAGCATTTCTCATGATGTACTCTGCATATAAGTTAAATAAGCAGGGTGACAATATACAGCCTTGATGAATTCCTTTTCCTATTTGGAACCAGTCTATTGTTCCATGTCCAGTTCTAACTGTTGCTTCCTGACCTGCATACAAATTTCTCAAGAGGCAAATCAGGTGGTCTGGTATTCCCATCTCTTTCAGAATTTTCCACAGTTTATTATGATACACACAGTCAATAAAACATAAATAGATGTTTCTCTGGAACTCTCTTGCTTTGTCGATGATCCATTGGATGTTGGCAATTTGATCTCTGGTTCCTCTGCCTTTTCTAAAATCAGCTTGAACATCTGGAAGTTCACGGTTCACATATTGCTGAAGCCTGGCTTGGAGAATTTTGAACGTCACTTTACTAGTTTGTGAGATGAGTACAATTGTGCGGTAGTTTGAGCATTCTTTGGCATTACCTTTCTTTGGGATTGGAATGAAAACTGACCTTCTCCAGTCCCGTGGCCACTGCTGAGTTTTCCTGATTTGCTGTCATATTGAGTGCAAGACTTTCACAGCATCATCTTTTAGGATTTGAAATAGCTCAACTGGAATTCCATCACCTCCACTAGCTTTGTTTGCAGTGATGCTTCCTAAGGGCCACCTGACTTCACATTCCAGGATGTCTGGCTCTAGGTCAATGTGAGTGATCACACCTTCATGATTATCTGGGTCGTGAAGATTTTTTTTTTGTATGGTTCTGTGTATTCTTGCCACCTCTTCTTAAGACAGCATGGATGGACCTTGAAGGTACCATGCTAAATAGAATGTCAGATATAAAAGGAAGAATAATTTATGGTTTTGCCTCAGGGTGGATTCTAAAAAACAAAGCAAATGGACATACAAAACAAAAAAGAAGTTATAGAAGAGGTGGTAGTTGCCAGAAAGGAGGGTGGATAGACAGAGGAAAAAGGTGAAGAAGATTTAGGGGTACAACTTCACTGGGATGTAATATATGCATAGGGAGTGTAGTCAATAAAATAACTTTGTATGGTGATGGATGGTAACTATACTTATTGTGCTGATTATTTTATAAAGCATAAAATATTGAATCACTATTAAATGCCTGAAACTAACATATTATACATCAAGTATAATAATTTAACACATAATAAGCTTATCAAGTGATCATTTTAACTGGCACTTAGGGGCTTTTGACTTCCCACAGTTCTTAGAAAAAAATTATCTAATTAATATTGCATGATAATTAAATTATATACAATTAAATATGCTTCCTATGGTCGTCTCAAAGTTACTGTAATTTAGATCAAAATATTTGTAGAATACAAAAACTGAATTAGACTTTTTAAAGCATTTTTTAAATAGTAGACCTTATGTTGGTTATATTTTTTTCATAACTTCTCTAGGACTTTCTATTCTCAGTTTGCTGAAATTGAATGAAGCTAGGTTGTTAACACTTCAATGTTAACACTTGAATATCAATTAAGTACCATTTATTCCTTGAAATATGCACTTGATATATCATACTATACATGAATGTGATTATCAAAATAGAGAAGTTTCTCTATTAATAGATATCTTTGCCTAGTTATAGAATGTATCCTAGGATATCTTTTTTAAATCATACAATTTTTCCTTTTAATTTAAACAAAAATATTAAGCATACTCCTAACATTTTCATAATTAATTGACCATATTTCAAAGTTAAATGCATGTAATATTCTGATAAAATAATTATCTTATGTTTTATCTCTCCCAGCCTCTTTTCCCTGGTTTTAAACTTTTTTAATATATGATGTCTCCTGTTCCCTAGTTAAGAAAATAAACTCTTTCACTGTACTCCTAAGCTTATAAAAATTTTTATTTACTTAAAGAAATTTTCATGTATATCAGAAAGCATGAGGATGAAAAAATCTGTCAAGTATTTATTTTCCCTTACAGTAATCACATGCATATTATCATTTATATCTAACATTTCTGTTCTAAATTGCAAACCATTGTTACTGAGTCTATAACACAACCTCATGCACCCAGCCAAGGTGGCCCAGAAAAGGAGGAATAAACTTCACTTTGAGTAAAATCAGCAAATGGTTCAGGTAAAGCTGCACCAAGAAGATACCTAAGAGCATTCTTGGAGATCAGCATTTGTGCAAAGATTAACATGCATAGAAAACAGCAAGAGAGAAAGGAGAACTAACACTTATTTAAAGCCTAGGATATATGAGACACTATGCTAAGGGCTTTACATGGGTTATATTCTGACAATAGCAAAGCTGTTTGAATTGTATTTTATAATTGTCATTCTTGTTGCTGCAATTTAAAGAATGAGCATAGAACCAGGAAAACCAATTAGAGGCTGTCACATATTTCAAGGGAGAGATGATGGAAGCTTTAATCAGTATGGCAATAGTGGAGATAGAGACAGGGCACTAATGTGTTACATATTTTGATGAAAATTAAAGGAATATGATGATTATTTATTGTGGTAAGAGTTAGTAAAATAGATAAATTGAGGCTGGCTCTTAGTATTTGTTTAAGCCATTTTTGGTATACTATTAATTACTGAGATGGGAAACCCAAAGAAATAAACAATTATGTCAGGAGAGAAGGAAAAGATGGAAAAAAGAAAGTTAATGGTTTTACTTGGCAAAGGCATAAACAGACTGTTATGTGGAGTGAAGTAAGTCCAAAAGATAAAATCAAATACCATATATTAGTACATATATGTGGAATCTCAAAAAATGTTATAGATGATCCTGTTTGCAAAACAGTAATAGAGACACAGAGAACAAATGTATAGACATCAATTGGGGAAGTGAGGGTGAGGTGAATTGGGAGAATGGGATTGACACATATACACTATATAAAATAGGTAACTAAAGAGAGGGCTTCCCAGGGGGTGCCAATGGTAAAAAATCTACCTGACAATGCAGAAAATGCAAGAAATACAGGTTCAATCCCTGTGTTGGGAAGATCTCCTGGAGTAGGAAATGGCAACCCGCTCCTAAAATTTTGCCTGGAAAAATCCCATGAACAGAGGAGCCTGGGCAACTAAAGTCCATGGGGTCACAAAGAGTCAGATGACTGAGCACCACCACCATACCAAGGAGAACCAACTGCATAGCACAGGAAATTCTACTCAAGGTGCCGCGGTGACAAACAGGGGGTACATGTATACATATAGCTGATTCAGTTTGCTATACACCAGAAACGAACACAACACTTTATTGTGGGTTTTACAAAAATTGGATTTTGGGTGATGATGTAAAATATTGAATGTACCTTTATTAATCTTAACTTTTGTTAGAAAGTAATATTCTCAGGTAGACATTCTGCTGTGCCATTGTAGAAATGAATAGGTGAATGGATAAATGAATGAAGGAATATATAATGAATGGATTTTGAGTAACTAATACATGTCAGTTACTAAGGTACATGCTCTCATATATACAATCATTTGACACTTTTAATATATTGCTATGAGTTAGATATTTATAGACTCATTGTATGTGAATTAAAAACAAAAATAGAAGGTTAGAGGCTTACTACCATGTGAGTAGCAGGTTGCAGAAGCAGAATTTTAGCTCAGATTTCTAACTTGTAGTTTTTGTTTGTTTTTTATTTCACCATAACTATCTTAACAGTAGCAAACAAAGCCATAGACTCATGAAAATTCTATTTCTTTGATAACTAAATTTAAAAATAAATATCTGAAAATACAAAAATAAAGTTAACTGAAATTATTGTTAAATAAGACATACATGCAAAACATAGTTTTACCTTTTTATCTCTTTAAAAAAGGAAAAACATATGCAGAAAATATTTTCAAAATTTCCACAAAAGACTTACTGACACTGTAAAGATAGCCATCAAATTCTGTTGAAATTATTACCTTTATTAATAGCATTTATATGAAATAATTAATTTAGTAATTGCTATTTAATCAAAAATAATCTTGTGGAAAAGCATGCCAGAGAAAATGCCCCAGAGAGTAAGTACTTATAAGCTGATTCTTTAAGAATCCAAGAAGCAGAAAATAGAAAAGATTGAGAGCTTCAGTGATTATGTCAGCAATATATTGAAATGTTTCATAGTACAATTTAGCTTCGTCAGAGTTAATGGGAAAAAAATAACCGGAAAAATAAAGGTTTTGGTGTCACTGCCTCTAGGATAATCTCTAGAAGCTGTGGATTTTAGAATCATATGACCAGAGACAGAGTAGGCATTAGCGGTAAACAATAAGATATCACAAACCCAAATAAAAGCAAAAACTATATCCCAAATTAAACTATACTCTATTTACATATTATGATATATTCTCTAAACTCTTACAAACTTAATTCTCTCCCATCACCGTAATGACCCATGCACCATAATAAATAATTAAAATAATTATTCAGAGAGGCAAAAATAAAAGACGTTTGTCTTCCTAGTCCATCATGGGCATATATCTTCATCTTGAAATTTATATATTGGTCATTTTGGCCAATATTTGTATGAAATGACTCTGAGAGATTCAACTGCTCTGCTCATTTAGGAGTCAAGGATACAACCTAAGACTATGCATGCCCTCCCTGCACCCCAGTGTCAAGAAGCTACATTGCATATTTAGAAAGACAAACTTAACATTATTTTAGCTTTTCTATATCTTGCATCCTGAATCCCCAGATAGCTGTGTATGATCCAGAATGATGACTTAATATTAAACTGAATCCTTTATAATTTCAAACACACACACAAACAATACCCACTCCGATAGTGTGTTTTATTTTTAAATATTGAACTGAATATCAGTTATATCACAGCAGTCTACTTTTTACTTTTTATCAAGCACTCTCATTTTCTTTCTCCTCTTCAACTCAGAAATAAAACATGTCTTGCCTAATGTCATACACAGAGTTTATTAAGTACTTTTTTGAGTTTAAAAATATCCTGAGATTTTAACTTCCACTCTATTCTTTTCAAATAAATTATTGTTTTACCTAAGAAAATGTGAAGAATAAAATGTCTCCACCTAAGTACATGCTTCTTGTATATCTAGCTTCGATAGTTTTAAAACCATACTTCCATTTATTTAATGCTTCTATTAACAAAATAAGAAACTAAAAAGAGAACAGCTGTGGGAAAGAGATTAATTATGCCTTAGATATGTTAAAGATTAAGAAGAAAGGAATATATAGTGGATGTTCAGATTGGTGATTAGAGATATAGGACTGGACATACAGAAGTATGTAAAGGATTTTGAAATATTTGAGTAAGTAAAAAGATATATGTAGCAGTTGGAATAGGGTTATTAGAAAAGTTGGCTATTGGGAACATATTGGAGACTTTAATTTTTATTAAGAAGAAAGTATATGGACCTCTAGAGAAATAAACAATACAGAACATATCAAGATGTTGAAAAGGAACCAAAAAGGTAAGACAGAAGTAAGAAACATAGAGTAGTCTTCAGCTTTAAATACTAATATTGTACAAGGGAACATTGGTTATTAATCCATTCCTTTGACTAGCAATTTCTGTATGACTAACATGAGATACATATACCGTTATAGGCTCCAGGAATACAAACGTTTAGTTTTTTGTCTCTCACCTTCATAAATTTAAAAATTATGGAGCAAATCAACAATTTACTTATGTGATATGGTAAGAGTCACAGTAGGAAATGCTTTGGAAGAAAGACTGACAGAGATAGGGTTTCTTCTTGTGGGCATAGGGATAAATTCCATTTCTCAATCCTCTTGTAATCTATCTAGTGAAGTGAAAAGTGAAGTCGCTCAGTTGTGTCCGACTCTTAGCGACCTGGACTGCAGCCTACCAGGCTCCTCCGTCCAAGGGATTTTCCAGGCAAGAGTACTGGAGTGGAGTGCCATTGCCTTCTCCCATATATATGCACTGCTGTTGCTAAGTCGCTTCAGTCGTGTCCGACTCTGTGCGACCCCACAGACAGCAGCCCGCCAGGCTCCACCATCCCTGGGATTCTCCAGGTAAGAACACTGGAGTGGGTTGCCATTTCCTTCTCCAATGCATGAAAGTGAAAGGTGAAAGTGAAGTCGCTCAGTCGTGTCTGACTCTTAGCGACCCCATGGACTGCAGCCTACCAGGCACCTCCATCCATGGGATTTTCCAAGCAAGAGTACTGGAGTGAAATGCCATTGCCTTCTCCTATCATGTACCTAGTTCTTGGTACTAGAGTAAAAGTAATGGGTCCAAGAAATTAAAAGCTGCTGTATTGATTTGACATGTTTGACCTTACGTGCTTCCTATTCTGTCCCCACTTCCCATTCTACTCAAATAAATCAGCTGGAAGATATCAGGGCAACACTCGAGGCATATCTAAAGATAGAAAAATCACTGCATAGAATACTTTCCAGAAATGGCAACTCACTCCAATATTCTTGCCTGGAGAATCCCATGGACAGAGGAACCTTGTGCGCTACAGTCCATGACGTCGCAAGAGTCGGACATGACTGAGTGACTTTCACTTCACTAAAGATGGAGAAATCACTGCATAAAATAAGCCTGAACCTTTGAATCAGTGCTTGAAGAACTATTCAAGAGAGCAGGCGGACCAGAAATGGCAATTTATACTTGTTTTTCAACATATGAGAAAAAAAAAAAAATTGTGCTACATCCCTGAGATTCAGGAAATGATTTGTGACTGTCGCATAATATTGCATGGCCTGGTTAGATTTTATTATTGAGAAAAGGTCACTGAATCTGGAAAGTATGAGGCCAGAAACTATTGTGAGAACAGGTTCCATGGTGTAACAGAGTTTAGATCGCAAAGTACTAAATTGTATATGCATTGTGAAAGTGAATTAAGGAAACATAACTGATTAAAAGTGAAAATATTATTTTAAAAATCTGCTTGTAAGAGAAAGAGAGATAATTTGGAAACGTGGTATGGAGCAGGGAAAATGAAAAGGAATGGGAACTGCATGGGTATACTTGGATGTAATGTAGTAGTATTTATAATTAAATTAAATCTAAAACCACAAAGCTAGGTATTTTGTGGCTGTTTAATGAACACATTAAAATAGTATATATATAATATTTAAATATATATATGAAATATACATATATTTCCTTATATATATAAGGAAATATACTTATTTGGAGATACATGTTCTAAGTACCAAAAAAATTAAGAAGACAGAAGAATGAGCTGGAGTTCAAAGCACAGTGATAAAGAAGATGAGGAATGACAATGGATTTTTTAAAAATGTTGGTTTATGTTTTCAGAATAAAGTTCTAGACCAGAAGCAGTAGTGGAGATCAGAGTGTATTGGTCCTCTCTCTCAGTCCTGTAAACAGGAAAGTAATATAAAAAGTTAACTCAGAGTTGGTTACAAGGATAAATTTTATCAGGATATGGTAGGTTCTGACACATGAAAAGAGATGAAAAGAGTGCTTATGCTTATATCAAATATCCTGGAATGATGGGTTTACAAGGAACTTTCAAACAGTATAGTGCAAGCTGTCAAACATTAAGCTGAATTTGATGGGGATGATGATACAAAATGTAACATGTGATTTGTGAAAATATACCCTGCTACCTTGTTATGACCTTACCCTTACTCTTCCTTTCTCGCTGGTGCAGTCCTTTCTGTCACCTTGCCCAAGGCAGTCTGAAACACTATTGATTGAAATTCATAGCAAAGGTGCAAATCATATATAGTGGATAACAGGGTTGGATTGACCTCTGGAGTTCTTTTCTGATTTTTCAGTTTTGCTAAATAAATTTGAGGCAGTATATGAACACCAGGTACAGTTTGTGTTGTTAAGACAACTATATTCCTCACTTTATTTTTTGCACAAAATCTAAATTACTATGAAGAGAAGAAAACAGGAAAAAAAACTGAGGATAATCTTATTTAAACTATTATATAGCATTACCTTTAAGAAGATGGGTTGACCTCTTTTCCTTAGTTTTGACTTCTAAAAAAAAAAAAAAATCACTTAACTGAGTATAATATAGCAATATTGTAACTTAAATTCTTTATTGAATTTTTGAATGGAAGTTCCAGTATCAAAAGAGAACTTAGCACATATTAAAATATTTATTTTGAAAAGTAGAACAGCTTATCAATCAATCATGGATTTAAGCAATCTAAGTTCCATAATCTAGAATCATGGTAAGAAAAAATGAATTTAACTTTCCTCCCATGGAAGCCTTAACCTATATATGGAGACATAACTGTGTACCACAGAAGAATATGCATGTCAGGAATGAGGGAAGAAAACCAACCCTGTGTCTGTTGAAATTATCACTTTCTTAGGCTATCCAAGAGAATTTTTCTGGGGAAAAAAATGAAATGAATCTATAGAGGACTGATCATGTTTTCTCATAATGTGAAAGTTAGAGGAGAATGAAACTCAATATTTCTTCCCTAAAATATAGGGCACAACAGGGAAAATTAAACCTGATATGAGAGAACTAAGGCTGAATTTACAAACCTGAAATCTTTTCTGTAAAGCCAAAATCAGTGATGTCAGAAAGTGCCACACATGAATTTTTTTTCTATTCTTCTAAATTAAAGGTAGTTGATAGGGAGAAAAAGTAGGAAGTCTTAAATTCTTTATGTTGTTTTTTGTATGTTTCAAAGGAGGATAGAGGAGTCTACTAGAGAGGTTGTGTTTTTCAGTCGCTCATTGATGTCCAACTTTTTGTGACCCCATGAACTGCAGCTGCCAGGTTTCCCTGTCCTTCACTACTTCCCAATTTGCTCAAACTCATGTCCATTGAATCAATGATGTCATTTAATCATCTCATCCTCTGTTCCCCCTTCTCCTTCTGCCCTGAATCTTTACCAGCATCAGGGTCTTTTAAAATTAGTCAGTTCTTCACATCAGGTAGACAAAATATTGGAGTTTCAGCTTCAGTATCAGTCCTTCCAATAAATATTCAGGACTAATTTCCTTTAGGATTGACTGGTTTGACCTCCTTGCAGTCCAAGGGACTCTCAAGAGTTCTCCAGCACCACAGTTTGAAAGCATCGATTCTTTGGCATTCAGCCTTCTTTATGACCCAACTCTCACATCTGTACATGATATTGGGAAAAAAAAAAAAAAAAAAAAAAGCTTTGACTATACAGACATTTGTCTGCAAAGTGATATCTCTGCTTTCAATATGCTGTCTAGGTTGGTCATAGATTTTCTTCCAAGGAGCAAGCATCTTTTAATTTTCATGGTTGCAGTTGCCATCCACAGTGGTTTTGGAGCTCAAGAAAAGAAACTGTCACTGCTTCCATTTTTACCCATCTATTTGCCATGGAATGATGGGACCAGAGGCCATGAACTTAGTTTTCTAATGTTGAGTTTTAAGCCAACTTCTTGACTCTTCTCTTTCACATTCATCAAGAGGCTATTTAGTTCCTCTTCACTTTCCGTCATTAGAGTTGTATCATCTGCATACATGAGGTTATTGATATTTCTCTCAGCAATCTTGATTCCAGCTTGTGATTCATCCAGCCTGGCATTTCCCATAATGTACTCTGCATATAAGTTAAATAAGCAGGATGATAATATATAGCCTTGATGTACTCCTTTCCCAATTTGGAACCAGTTCATTGTTCTATGTCTGGTTCTAACTGTTGCTTCTTGACCTGCACACAGGTTTCTCAGGAGGCAGATAAGGTTGTCTGATATTACCACGTCTTTAAGAATTGTCCACAGTTTGTTGTGATCTACACAGTCAAAGGGTTTAGTATAGCCAGTGAAGAAGAAGTATATGTTTTTCTGGAATCCCCTTGTCTTTTCTATGATCCAACACATGTTGGCAATTTGATCTCTGATCCCCCTGCCTTTTCTAAATCCAGGTTGTACATCTGGAAGTTCTCAGTTCACGTACTGTTGAAGCCTAGCTTTAGGGATTACCTTGTTAGCATGTAAAATGAATGCAAAGGGAGGTAACACTGAACAAGTAGTTATAAAAAATGTAGAGTGGTCCAAACTAATATCAGAAGTGATGTCATGTTATTACTTGGTCCTCCTGATATAATGAAAATGGCACCTACCTCTGTGGTCTTTGTCTCCAAAACACATAACCCCAATCTAATCATGCTGCTAAGTCGCTTCAGTCGTGTCCGACTCTGTGCGACCCCGTAGACGGAAGCTCACCAGGCTCCCCCGTCCCTGGGATTCTCCAGGCAAGAACACTGGAGTGGGTTGCCATTTCCTTCTCCAATGCATGAAAGTGAAAAATGAAAGTGAAGTCGCTTAGTTGTGTCCGACTCTTAGCGACCCCATGGACTGGAGCCTACCAGGATCCTCTGTCCATGGGATTTTCCAAGCAAAAGTACTGGGGTGGGGTGCCATCTAATCATAAGTATGCCAAATAAATCCCAGTTGAGAGACATTCAGCCGAATATCTGACTCAATTCAACTTAGTTCAGTCTCTCAGTCTTGTCTTACTCTTTGCGACCCCATGAATTGCAGCACGCCAGGCCTCCCTGTCCATCACCAACTCTCGGTGTTCACTCAGACTCATGTCGATTGAGTCGGTGATGCCATCCAGCCATCTCATCTTCTGTCGTCCCCTTCTCCTCCTGCCCCCAGTCCCTCCCAGCATCAGAGTCTTTTCCAATGAGTCAACTCTTCGCATGAGGTGGCCAAAATTTGAAGTATTGGTTTTAGCATCATTCCTTCCAAAGAACACCCAGGACTGATCTCCTTTAGAATGGACTGGTTGGATCTCCTTGCAGTCCAGGGGACTCTCAAGAGTCTTCTCCAACACCACAGTTCAAAAGCATCAATTCTTCAGTGTTCAGCTTTCTTCACAGTCCAACTCTCACATCCACACATAACCACTGGAAAAACCATAGCCTTGACTAGTTGGACCTTGGTTGGCAAAGTAATGTCTCTGTTTTTGAATATGCTATCTAGGTTGGTCATAACTTTCCTTCCAAGGAGTAAGCATCTATTAATTTCATGGCTGCAGTCACCATCTGCAGTGATTTTGGAGGCCCCCCAAAATAAAGTCAGCCACTGTTTCCACTGTTTCCCCGTCTATTTCCCATGAAGTGATGGGACCAGATGCTATGATCTTTGTTTTCTGAAGGTTGAGCTTTAAGATAACTGTTTCACTCTCCTCTTTCACTTTCCTCAAGAGGCTTTTAGTTCCTCTTCACTCTCTGCCATAAGGGTGGTGTCATCTGCATATCTGAGGTTATTGATATTTCTGCCAGCAATTTTGATTCCAGCTTGTGCTTCTTGCAGCCCAGCGTTTCTCATGATGTACTCTGCATAGAAGTTAAATAAGCAGGGTGACAATATACAGCCTTGACGTACTCCTTTTCCTATTTGGAACCAGTCTGCTTTTCCATGTCCAGTTCTAACTGTTGCTTCCTGATCTGCATATAGTTTTCTCAAGAGTCAGGTCAGGTGGTCTGGTATTCCCATCTCTTTCAGAATTTTCCACAGTTTATTGTGATCCTGACTAGTATTCCACAAAAATATCACAGTGATCGAAAACAAGTACAGCTCAAGAAACTCACTGCTAGAAGTATCCTAATGAGAATGGTTACTAAATTTGATATCTCATCCTGGATGTGATCCTAAAATAGCAAAAGGACTCTATGTAAAAAGGAAGAACATTTGAATAAAGTATGGAGTCAAGTTCATGTTAGTATATTAGTACTGGTTCATTCGTTGCAACAAATATACCATACTAACGAAAATGTAGATAATAGGAGAAAGTCAATACACCAGTTCAGTTCAGTTCAGCCACTCAGTTGTATTTGACTATTTGCAGCCCCATGGACTGTAACATGCCAGGCTTCCCTGTCCATCACCAACTCCTGGAGCTTACTCAAACTCATGTCAGAGTCAGTGATGCCATCCAACCATCTCATCCTCTGTTGTCCCCTTCTCCTCCCACCTTCAATCTTTCCCAGCATCAGGGTCTTTTCAAATGAGTCAGTTCTTCAAATCAGGTAGCCAAAATATTGGAGTTTCAGCTTCAGCATCAGTCCTTCCAATTACTATTTAGGACTGATTTCTTTAGGATTGACTGGTTTGAACTCCTTGCAGTTCAGGGAATTCTCAAGAGTCTTCTCCAACACTACAGTTCAAAAGCATCAATTCTTTGGCACTCAGCTTTTGTTACACATAGACTCTGTACAAACTTTCTAAGTTTCTGTAAACTTAAAACTTCTTAAAAAGCAGTGCCTTTTAAAAAGCTATATATATTGGAAAAGAAGAGTAAAAGTCTCACTGTTTGCAGATGACATGATTCTCTATATAGAAAGCCCTAAAGACTCCACCAGAAAATTACTAGAACTAATCAATGAAAATAGTAAAGTTGCAGGATATAAAATCAACACACAGAAATCCCTTGCATTCATATACACTAATAATGAGAAAATAGAAAGAGAAATTAAGGAAATAATTCCATTCACCATTGCAATGAAAAGAATAAAATACTTAGGAATATACCTATCAAAAAAAACTAAAGACCTATATATAGAAAACTATTAACCACTGGTTAAAGAAATCAAAGAGGACACTAATAGATGGAGAAATATACCATGTTCAAGGATTGGAAGAATCAACATAGTGAAAATGAATATACTACCCAAAGCAATTTATAGGTTCAATGCAATCCCTATCAAGCTACCAACAGTATTCTTCACAGAGCTAGAAAAATAATTTCACAATTTGTAGGGAAATAAAAAAACCTCGAATAGGCAAAGCAATCTTGAGAAAGAAGAGTGGAACTGGAGGAATCAACCTGCCTGACTTCAGGCTCTACTACAAAGCCACAGTCACAAGACAGTATGGTACTGGCACAAAGACAGAAATATAGATCAGTGGAACGAAATAGAAAGCCCAGAGATAAATCCACACACCTATGGACACCTTATCTTTGTCAAAGGAGGCAAGAATATACAATGGATTAAAGAGAATCTCTTTAACAAGTGGTGCTGGGAAAACTGATCAACCACTTGCAAAAGAATGAAACTAGAACACTTTCTAACACCATACACAAAAATAAACTCAAAATGGATTAAAGATCTAAACGTAAGACCAGAAACTGTAAAACTCTTAGAGGAGAACATAAGCAAAACACTCTCTGACATACATCACAGCACGATCCTCTATGACCCATCTCCCAGAATATTGGAAATAAAAGCAAAAATAAACAAATGGGACCTAATTAAGCTTAAAAGCTTCTGCACAACAAAGGAAACTATAAGCAAGGTGAAAAGACAGCCTTCAGAATGGGAGAAAATAATAGCAATTGAAGCAACTGACAAAGAATTAATCTCAAAAATATACAAGCAACTCCTACACCTCAATTCCAGAAAAATAAATGACCCAATAAAAAAATGGGCCAAAGAACTAAACAGATATTTCTCCAAAGAAGACATACAGATGGCTAACAAACACATGAAAAGATGATCAACATCACTCATTATCAGAGAAATGCGAATCAAAACCACTGAGGTACCCTTTCATGCCAGTCAGAATGGCTGCGATTCCAAAAGTCTACAAGCTATAAATGCTGGGGAGGGTGTGGAGAAAAGGGAACCCTCCTACATTGTTGGTGGGAATGAAAACTAGTACAGCCACTATGGAGAACAGTGTGGAGATTCCTTAAAATCCTGGTAATAGAACTGCCTTATGACTCAGTAATCCCACTGCTGGGCATACACACCAAATGAACCAGAGTTGAAAGAGACACGTGTACCCCAATGTTCATAGCAGCACTGTTTATAATAGCCAGGACATGGAAGCAATCTAGATGTCCATCATCAGATGAACGGATAAGAAAGATGTGGTACATATACACAATGGAGTATTACTCAGCCATTAAAAAGAATACATTTGAATCAGTTCTAATGAGGTGGATGAAACTGGAGCCTATTATACAGAGTGAAGTAAGCCAGAAAGAAAAACATCAATACAGTATCAGATCAGATCAGATCAGATCAGTCGCTCAGTCGTGTCCGACTCTTTGTGACCCCATGAACTGCAGCACGCCTACTAACACATATATATGAAATTTAGAAAGATGGTAACAATAACCCTGTATATGAGACAGCAAAAGAGACACTTATGTATAGAACAGTCTTTTGGACTCTGGGAGAGGGAGAGGGAGAGGGAGAGGGTGGAATGATTTGGGAGAATGACATTGAAACATGTATAATATCATATATGAAATGATCCGCCAGTCCAGGTTTGATGCACAATACTGGATGCTTGGGGCTGGTGCACTGGAACGACCCAGAGGAATGGTACAGGGAGGGAAGAGGGAGGAGGGTTCAGGATGGAGAACAGGTGTATACCTGTGGCGGATTCATTTTGATATATGGCAAAACCAATACAATATTGTAAAGTTAAAAAATAAAATAAAATTTTAAAAAATAAAAAGGTATATATATAATGTAAGTGTAAAGTTTAAGAAATAAGAATAAAAGTAACATCTGTGTAACCACTGCCTAACATAACAAAGAAAGAAATGACTAATGACTTTGAAATCTCCTGAATCATCTTTTCCACTAGCTTTCTCTACTCCTTTCATTCTCTTGGTTCTCTTCACGATTTACAGTATGTTATCTGGAAAACATGTAGCTTATTTTTTCTCCTTTTAAAACGTATATGAATGGCCTTATTTTGCCTTTTTTTGTTGTTTAATGTTATACGTTAAAATTATTCATGTTGATGCAACAAGCTATAGCTTTTTTTAGTTCCATAAAATCATTACTTTTAAGGATATTTTTTTCTGGTTTGAACTTTTTGTCTGTTTTTTGAAAATTATACTTCTTTAAAAAAAAAAAAACTCTTTATATTTTCCAGTACAAGTTAGTTTTTGCTTTTCAAAGACGATTCTTTGATCTATATTGAATCATTGCTGTTTATGATTTAAAGTAGGGATCGTCTTTTGTTATTATATGTGTAATTAAATCTCTCAGATCAGATCAGTCGCTCAGTCGTGTCCGACTTTTGCGACCCCATGAACCGCAGCACGCCAGGCCTCCCTGTCCATCACCAACTCCAAGAGTCCACCCAAACCCATGTCCTTGGAGTTGGTGATGCCATCCAGCCATCTCATCCTCTGGCGTCCCCTTCTCCTCCTGACCCCAATCCCTCCCAGCATCAGAGTCTTTTCCAATGAGTCAACTCTTCGCATGAGGTGTCCAAAATACTGGAGTTTCAGCTTCAGCATCATTCCTTCCAAAGAAATCCCAGGGCTGATCTCCTTCAGAATGGACTGGTTGGATATCCTTGCAGTCCAAGGGACTCTCAAGAGTCTTCTCCAACATCACAGTTCAAAAGCATCAATTCTTCGGCGCTCAGCCTTCTTCACAGTCCAGCTCTCACATCCATACATGACCACAGGAAAGACCATAGCCTTGACTAGGCGAACCTTTGTTGGCAAAGTAATGTCTCTGCTTTTCAATATGCTATCTAGGTTGGTCATAACTTTCCTTCCAAGGAGTAAGCGTCTTTTAATTTCATGGCTGCAGTCACCATCTGCAGTGATTTTGGAGCCCAGAAAAATAAGGTCTGACACTGTTTCCACTGTTTCTCCATCTATTTCCCATGAAGTAATGGGACCAGATGCCATGATCTTCGTTTTCTGAATGTTGAGGTTTAAGCCAACCTTTTCACTCTCCACTTTCACTTTCATCAAGAGGCTTTTGAGTTCCTCTTCACTTTCTGCCATAAGGGTGGTGTCATCTGCATACCTGAGGTTATTGATATTTCTCCCAGCAATCTTGATTCCAGCTTGTGTTTCTTCCAGACAAGCATTTCTCATGATGTACTCTGCATATAAGTTAAATAAACAGGGTGACAATATACAGCCTTGATGTACTCCCTTTCCTATTTGGAACCAATCTGTTGTTCCATGACCAGTTCTAACTGTTGCTTCCTGACTTACATACAGATTTCTCAAGAGGCAGATTAGGTGGTCTGGTATTCCCATCTCTTTCAGAATTTTCCACAGTTTATTGTGATCTACACAGTCAAAGGCTTTGGCATAGTCAATAAAGCAGAAATAGATGTTTTTCTGGAACTCTCTTGCTTTTTTGATGATCCAGCGGATGTTGGCAATTTGATCTCTGGTTCCTCTGCCTTTTCTACAACCAGCTTGACCATCAGGAAGTTCACAGTTCACATATTGCTGAAGCCTGGCTTGGAGAATTTTGAGCATTTCTTTAGTAGCGTGTGAGATGAGTGCAATTATGTGGTAGTTTGAGCATTCTTCGGCATTGCCTTTCTTAGGGATTGGGATGAAAACTGACCTTTTCCAACCTTGTGGCCACTGCTGAGTTTTCCAAATTTGCTGGCATACTGAGTGCAGCACTTTCACAGCATCATCTTTCAGGATTTGGAATAGCTCCACTGGAATTCCATCACCTCCACTAGCTTTGTTTTTAGTGATGCTTTCTAAGGCCCACTTGACTTCACATTCCAGGATGTCTGGCTCTAGGTCAGTGATCATGCCATCATGATTATCTGGGTCGTGAAGCTCTTTTTTGTACAGTTCTTCTGTGTATTCTTGCCACCTCTTCTTAATATCTTCTGCTTCCGTTAGGTCCATACCATTTCTTTCCTTTATCGAGCCCATTTTTGCATGAAATTTTCCTTTGGTATCTCTGATTTTCTTGAAGAGATCCCTAGTCTTTCCCATTCTGTTGTTTTCCTCTATTTCTTTGCATTGATTGCTGAAGAAGGCTTTCTTATCTCTTCTTGCTATTCTTTGGAACTCTGCATTCAGATGTTTATATCTTTCCTTTTCTCATTTGCTTTTCACTTCTCTTCCTTTTATACCTATTTGTAACGCCTCCCCAGACAGCCATTTTGCTTTTTTTGCATTTCTTTTCCATGGGGATGGTCTTGATCCCTGTCTCCTGTACAATGTCATGAACCTCATTCCATAGTTCATCAGGCACTCTACCTATCAGATGTAGGCCCTTAAATCTATTTCTCACTTCCACTGTATAATCATAAGGGATTTGATTTAAGTCACACCTGAATTGTCTAGTGGTTTTCCCTACTTTCTTAAATTTCAGTCTGAATTTGGCAATAAGGAGTTCATGGTCCAAGCCACAGTCAGCTCCTGGTCTTGTTTTTGCTGATTGTATAGAGCTTCTCCATCTTTGGCTGCAAAGAATATAATCGATCTGATTTCGGTGTTGACCATCTGGTGATATCCATATGTAGAGTTGGATGTGTTTGGTGATAGAAGCAAAGTCCGATGCTGTAAAGAGCAATATTGCATAGGAACCTGGAATGTCAGGTCCATGAATCAAGGAAGTGGTCAAACAAGAGATGGCAAGAGTGAATGTCGACATTCTAGGAATCAGCGAACTGAAATGGACTGGAATGGGTGAATTTAACTCAGAGTATCATTATATCTACTACTGCGGGCAGGAATCCCTCAGAAGAAATGGAGTGGCCATCATGGTCAACAATAGAGTCCAAAATGCAGAACTTGGATGCAATCTCAAAAATGACAGAGTGATCTCTGTTCGTTTCCAAGGCAAACCATTCAATGTCACAGTAATCCAAGTCTATGCCCCAACCAGTAACGCTGAAGCAGCTGAAGTTGAACGGTTCTATGAAGACCTACAAGACCTTTTAGAACTAACACCCAAAAAAGATGTCCTTTTCATTATAGGGGACTGGAATGCAAAAGTAGGAAGTCAAGAAACACCTGGAGTAACAGGCAAATTTGGCCTTGGAATACGGAATGAAGCAGGGCAAAGACTAACAGAGTTTTGCCAAGAAAATGAACTGGTCATAGCAAATTAAATCTCTCAGCATTGTGTATTTTAAGTCTTTTACTTTTTGGCAATGGTGCCTGATAATATGTAAAATCTCCATGTAGGCACAGTTTCATTTCCTAGCTTTTTATTTAGTTTCATCACACAGTGTTATATTCCTACTTCACTAACACAAGCTCTTTTTTCTCTTCTAGGTGATGGTCAATCAGGTACACTTACAAGGGGAAACTGAAGAAGCACAAGAGAAAAATAAAAAGCTTATTATACTCAAAGGTCCTGGCCAAGCAGAGTCAGTGCACTCCAAGAGTGGGTCTCATATAGGAGAAAGCATTAAAGAAGCAGTCTCAATCAAGTAGCGAGGGAAGCAGAGAGAGCAAGTGCCCATGGGTAAGTTCCCTTATGGGAGATTGGGTGGAGTACCCAGTAAAAGACATGAGGGAATTTCACTGATTTGTTTGCAGGTCATTGGGATGGTCAGGAAAGGGCAAGAAGGAAGCTTGTGGCAGGGACCAGTCTTATTGCATTTGGTGCATCTGGTTGCTAGCAGGATGATCAGAGCCTGTTTGTGAGGATATTGAGGAAGCAGAAAAATTAAAGTTTAAAAATGCACAATGCACAATTAGTATAGCATTATAAAAACCATGATTTGGGGTGAGGAAATCTCACCCAATTGTTAATCTTCTTTAGGAATATCTTATTTATACTTTGCTTTTCATGCTTGGATATAATTTTTTGGAATTAACTTCTCAAGTTTCTAAAAAGTAATCATATAACTTTTGGGATTCTCTGGTGATCCAGTGGTTAGAACTCAGTGCTTTCCCTGATGGCCTGGGTTTGACCTTTGATGAGGGAACTAAGATCCCACAAGCTATTAACAAGTTTATTTTGACAAAAATTAATATTTTTAATTTCAAGTCTTCCTATATGAAAATATAGGATATCCATTTAATTATTTATACAATCGACAGAGGATGAGATGGCTGGATGGCATCACTGACTCGATGGATGTGAGTCTGAGTGACCTACTGGAGTTGGTGATGGACAGGGAGGCCTGGCGTGCTGCGATTCATGAGGTTGCAAAGAGTCGGACACGACTGAGCGACTGATCTGATCTGATCTGAAGGTCTTTCAATAAAAGGTGTAACTTTTGCATATACATTTTTGCACACATTTATTTGAATTATAGCATCATTTCTATTGAAAATTTCTTTTTAAGATTATTTTTTCTTTATGATGATTATACAAAAAGTTAAACACAGAATTATAGCATAATACTATCCAGCAATTCCACTCTTAGGTATGTAACCAAAAGAATTAAAAACACCACCCAGATAGTTGTACATCACTATTAATAGCAGAATGATTCACAATAGCGATATGTGGAATCTATGCAAATATACATCAAAGGATGAATGGATAATCTAAATGTGGGACATACATAAATTGAATGTTATTTGGCCTTAAAAAGGAATGAAATACTGACACAAACTACAGCATGGAAAGACCTCAAAGGCATTATGCTAAGTGGAATAAGCCAGAGGTAGCTAGAGTGGTCAAATTCCTAGAGATAGACAATAAAATAGTGGCTGTCTGGAGTCAAGAGGAGAGGGGAATAGGGAGTTACATTTAATAGGTAATAGAGTTTTGGTTTGAAAAAATGGAGATTTTTCTGTAGATGATGTACAACAATGTAATATAACTAATGCTACGGAAATTTATATTTAAAATAGCAAAAATATTACAGCATACATGTTTACTTTTTACCAGAGTAAAAAGCATATTTTCATAATAAAAAAAAAAAAACATGAATGAAAGTGCAGTGTTCAAAATTATTGCTTTTTGTAGCTCTCAGATTACCTGTCTTAAACTTGAGCATCTAGTCCAATTTCAGTCCATTTCTAATGCCAAATCTTGCATTCCTAGTTTCTAAAAGTTTTACATATTCCTTTCTCAAATGTTATGGCTGTTTCTTGTAGCTCCTTACAATGTGATAACAGAAATTTTCTTTTTATTTATTAAAACACTTAAAACACACTTACTATACTTTACATCTAATACTTTCATTATTTTTCTTAAAAATCTTCTTCTGTAGCTTGTTGTTTTTTCTTGTTTTTTTTTCTGAGGATGAATTGTATTGTGTGGTATTTTTGAGTTCATGCCTTTAAGGGTGCAGATTGAAGTTTATGTCATATTGTGTTTTTCCAGAGAAGATTTGCCTTTTCTTCTCCCAAGTTTCAGGAGCCACCACCTATCTGGGATTCACACCAACTCAGTTATGTATTTTGTGTTTTAATGTCAAGAATTAGTGTAAATTATAACTTCAAATCCATATAAGGGCAAGGTTGTACTTCTTAAGTCATCCTAGAATTTTTGTTTTAATGAATGTCTGTGTGTCTGTGGTGTAAGTGTGTGTGGTGTAAGTGTGTGTGGTGTATGGGTGTTGGTTTCCTATCAAGAGCCAAGGCTGAGGAAAAAAAAAAAGCATCTGTTAATTTCCCTCCTAAACAAATAGAATTTATCATACTGCACATATTAAGTGTTATCTTTTAAGACCATAGGTGTTAGAGTCTCTGCTGCTGTCTTTCACTGTGTTTGTATCAAGCTTTGTACTATGCTGTATGAATGCCCCTTAAAAACCATATTCAAGGTTGCTAGACATGGGTGGATGCCAGCTTAAGTTCTTGCTTCTCCTCTCTAGATTTGTGCTTTCTTGTAATTTTCTTCCTGTAAAGAATTTTCTTACCTTCCCCTCATCTCAACATAACATTATAGTTTTTCTTCTTTATCTATAACCTTGCAGGTGTTCTTTTCTAGGACTTTTTAAAATAGTTTGTTTGTTATATTGACAGAAGATTATGCCCCTTTAATGATCTAATTTCTTCCTTTAATTTTGAGGGATGATTTTTATTTATTTACATATCTTGTACAGCACTGGACAAACAACCACAAATGCTCTTTGAAGTAGAAGTTGTAAGTAAAAAAAGTATGCAATCAATATGAATAAATAATTTATAATTTCTCATTTAGTCTAATATATGAAGAATAATTTGAAACATATTTTAGAAAACATTGTCTATGTGGTTATATGATGGATGAAATAAGGAGATAGCCTATTGTTTGACAAATTGGTTGCTTATATTCTGATTATCTCTTATTCACTCCATTGGTTAAGGAGGGACTCCCTATCCTAAATAGTAGTACATAGCTAAACTCATGACACCTGATACTGGACAGATGAGACTGATGGGAGTTTATTAGTCATATATACTCAGCCCAACAGAAGAGGGCACCAGGCACCATGTGGAACCATTAAGAGGAGAGTGAGACAGCAGAGCTGTGTGTTGCAGAGCTTGTGATGACAGGAGGATGAGTTAATTCAGTGGGCTGCCAAGGAACTGAAATCCCCTGTGTTGAGGATTATGTAGAGCATAGCTGGCCTGACTGCTTAGAGTACTAGCTGGGCATGAAGTCTTTCCCACTGAAAGTGGAGCTTATCTGGAAAGAGCAAGAGAACTTACATCTAGGACCTTAGGGGCCTGTGAGACTCAAAGACAGGGCTTCCCTCATGGCTCAGCAGTAAAAGAATCAGCCTGCAAAGCTGGAGATGCAGGAGACCTGGGTTCAATCCCTGGGTCTGGAAGATCCCCTGGAGGAGAAAATGGAAAGGCACTAAAGTATTCTGGCCTGCAAAATCCCAAGGACAGAGGACCGTGGTGGACTACAGTCCAAAGGGTCACAAAGAGTCAGACATGACTGAGTGAATACGCATGCATGAGACTCAAAGATATCAGTCAGCAGACAGAATTTCAAGTCTTTTAATCCTGTTTGATGAAGGATATCAAAACCCTAGAGTATTTTCTATCACTTATGAATTTAGCAGCCATGGTTTACTATTATTATAATCATATGTATTTAGACACTGAAGATGGCCTTAGAATTGAAAGACAACACTTTAAACAGACACTTTTGAAATTTTTTAGTTACTAAGTTTCATGAAACCTATCAATCTTTCCTAGTCAAGATCACTCATGTGACAAGCAGTCATTAATGTATTAGTTTCACCATGTAGATGGCTTGACTGTCTATGCAAGTAATGATATCTAAGATAAGTAGGAATCTCTTTAATTGGTTTTGCACATGATTAACTTTCATCCTCTGAATTTTTGTTTTATGGCTGTGTGTGTGTATGTATAATCATATATATATGTATATATATATATATATATGTCTACACAATCATATACATATTAAGTCTACACAAGAGTTTCTTTCCACTTTATTTATCTTTACTATAAACATATTGGTCATTCCTGGTCTTCACTGAAATTCCCATATGAATTTAATGAGGCTTAAACTAACATATTTAAAATGTATATCTCTATAGAAAATCAATTTTAAATGAAGCCACTTGTGACTATGCCTATTTTTGACACATTATTATAAAGAAATGCTCAGTGAATTTCAAAGTCAGAGTTTTTAAAGTTATGATAAAGGCATTTTGGAGCCTTAGGAGTCAATAGAATCATGAAAAATCACTAAGCATCATACTTCCAATATAAAATAATTTATGTGCTTTATTTTTGAAAAACATTAATAGTTAAATATTATTTATTTACAATTCAATAAATTTCTATCCTAGATACTTATTCTATTTGACAAAAGCTTTACTGTTTCTCAAAGTGCACTTCATAAATACACTGCTGCTGCTACTGCTAAGTTGCTTCAGTCTTGTCTGACTCTGTGTGACCCTACAGACTGTAGCCTACCAGGCTCCTCTGTCCCTGGGATTCTCCAGGCAAGAATACTGGAGTGGGATGCCATTTCCTTCTCCAAAAATGAAAGTGAAAAGTGAAAGTGAAGTCGCTCAGTCGTGCCCGACTCTTCACGACCCCATGGACTGCAGCCTACCAGGCTCCTCCATCCATGGGATTTTCCAGGCAAGAGTACTAGAGTGGGTTGCTATCGCCTTCTTCAATACATAAACATATGTGCATAGAAACTATGTACATATTACTATGTGTATATATTTGTGTGTGTGTGTGTGTGTGTGTGTGTGTGTGTGTGTAAGACAAAAGAGAAAATTGAGAGAAAAATAAAAAGTTGTTTCTAAAATTCCACCAAGCTCTACCCAAAAGCAAACAAGTTTCAGAGCAAGACATACCAAGCTAATTCCCCAACAATGCAGAAACATAGCCCTGGGCATTAAAATACAGGTGGCCAAAAGTCATACAAAACTCATAGTCACCTCAAAACTCACTACTGGATATTTCATTGCACTCCAGAAAAAAAGAGATCCAGCTCCACCTACCAGAACAAAAAAGTAAACTTCCCTAACCAGGAAACCTTGACAAGCCACCCATCCAGCACAGGGAGGAACCTCCACAATAAAGAGGAATCACAAACTTCCAATATACAGAAAGGCCATTCCAAACACAGGAATCTAAACAAAATGAAAAGGCAGATAAAAATCTATCAGGTAAAGGATCATGATAAATGCCCACCAAACCAAACAAAAGAGGAGTAGATAGGGAGTCTACCTGAAAAATAATTCAGAATAATAATAGTAAAAAATGATAAAAAATTCTTGGAAACTAAATGGAGTTACAGATAAATAGTCTGGAGACAAGGAATGAGAAGATGCAAGAAATGTTTAACAAGGACCTAGAAGAAGTAAAAAAGAGTCAATCAATAATGAATAATGCAAACTGAGATCAAAAGCACTCTGGAGGGAACCAACAGTAGAATAACTGAGGCAGGAGATAGGGTAAGTGAGGTGGGAGATAGAATGGTGGAAATAAATGAAGCAGAGAGGAAAAAAGAAAAAAGAATGAAAATAAATCAGGACAATTTCAGAGACTTCTGGGACAATGTTAAATGCCCCAACATTTGAATCATAGGAGTCCAAGAAGAAGAAGACAAAAAGAAAGGCCATGAGAAAATACTTGAGGAGATAATAGATGAAAACTTCCCTAAAATGGCAAAGGAAAGCCACCCAAGCCCAAGAAACCCAGAGAGTCCCAAACAGGATAAAAACAAGGTTAAACACCCCAAGACACATATTAATCAAATTGACGAAGATCAAACACAAAGAACAAACATTAAAAGCAGCAAGGGAAAAACAAATAACACACAAGGGGATTCCCATAAGGATAGCAGCTGATCTTTCAATAGACTCTTCAGGCAAGAAGGGCACAGCAGGACATACTTAAAGTGATGAAAAAGAAAAACCTACAATACAACCCAGATTACTATACTCAGCAAGGATCTCATTAAAATATAAGGGAGAAATCAAAAGCTTTATAGACAAGCAAAAGCTGAGAAAATTCAGCACCAACAAACCAGCTCTTGAACAAATGCTAAAGAATCTTCTCTGGACAGAAAACAAAACAAAACAAAAAAATGTTCATATACTTGACTCCAAAACAACAAAATAAATGGCAATGGGATCATTCTTATCAATAATTACCTTTAAAGCAAGTGGGTTGAATGCCCAACCAAAAGAGAAAGAATGGCTGAATGGATACAAAAACAAGATCCCTATATATGCTGTCTACAAAAGACCCACCTCAAAACAGGAAACACATACAGATTGAAAGTGAAGGGCTGGAAAAGATATTTCACTCAAATGGAGACCAAAAGAAAGCAGGAGTAGCAATACTCATATCAGTTAAAAAACACTTTGAAGTAAAGGCCGATAAAGGAGACAAAGAAGGACACTACATAATGATCAAAGGATCAATCCAAGAAGAAGATATAACAATTATAAATATATATGCACCCAACATAGGGGCACCACAATACGTAAGACAAATGCCAACAAATATGAAAAGGGAAATTAACAGTAACACAATAATAGTGGGAGACTTTAATACCCCACTTACACCTATGGATAGATCAACCAAACAGAAAATTAGCAAGGAAACATAAATTTTAAATGAAACAATGGACCTGTTAGACCTAATTGATATCTATAGGACATTTAACCACAAAGCAATGAATTTCACCTTTTTCTCAAGTGCATACAGAACCTTCTCCAGGATAGATCACATCCTGAGCCATAAATCTAGCTGTGGTAAATTCAAAAAAATTGAAATCATTTCAAGCCTTTTTCTGATGACAATGTGGTAAGATTAGATATTAACTACAGGAAAAAAGAACTATTAAAAATTCAAAAATATAGAGGCTAAACAACATACTTCTGAATAACCAACAAATCACAGAAGAAATCAAAAAAATAAATCAATATAAGCATAGAAATGAATGAAAATGAAAAACACAGCAACCCAAAATCTATGGGATTCAGTAAAAGCAGTGCTAAAGGGAAGCTTTGTAACAATACAAGCTTACCTCAAGAAACAAGAGAAAAATAAAATAAATAACCTAACTCTACACCTAAAGCAACTAGAAAAAGAAGAAATGAAGAAGCCCAGAGTGAGTAGAAGGAAATAAATCATAAAAATTAGGGCAGAAATAAAGAAAAAGAAACAAAGAGACCATAGCCAAAATCAACAAAGCTAAAAGCTGGTTCTTTGAGAAGATAAATAAAATAGACAAACCATTAGCCAGATTCATCAAAAAAAAAAAAAAAGAAGAAGAAGAAGAAGAAGAATCAAATCAACTGAATTAGAAATGAAAAAGGAGAAATCACAACAGAAAACACAGAAATACAAAGAATCATTAGAGACTACTATCAGCAATTATATGCCAATAAAATGGACAACTTTGAAGAAATGGACAAATTCTTAGAAGAGTATAACTTTCCAAAACTGAATCAGGAAGAAATAGAAAATCTTAACAGACCCATCACAAGCACAGAAATCGAAATTGTAATCAAAATCTTCCAACAAACAAAAGCCCAGGACCAGAAGACTTCAGAGCTGAATTCTACCAAAAATTTATAAAGAGATAACACCTATCCTAGTGGAGGTGATGGAATTCCAGTGGAGCTATTCCAAGTCCTGAAAGATGATGCTGTGAAACTGCTGCACTCAATATGCCAGCAAATTTGGAAAACTCAGCAGTGGCCACAAGATTGGAAAAGGTCAGTTTTCATCCCAATCCCAAAGAAAGGCAATGACAAAGAATGCTCAAACTACCGCACAATTGCACTCATCTCACACGCTAGTAAAGTAATGCTCAAAATTCTCCAAGCCAGGCTTCAGCAATATGTGAACTGTGAACTTCCTGATGTTCAAGCTGGTTTTAGAAAAGGCAGAGGAACCAGACATCAAATTGCCAACATCCGCTGGATTATCGAAAAAGCAAGAGAGTTCCAGAAAAACATCTATTTCTGCTTTATTGACTATGCCAAAGCCTTTGACTGTGTAGATCACAATAAACTGTGGAAAATTCTGAAAGAGCTGGGAATACCAGACCACCTGATCTGCCTCTTGAGAAATCTGTATGCAGGTCAGGAAGCAACAGTTAGAACTGGACATGGAACAACAGACTGGTTCCAAATAGGAAAAGGAGTACATCAAGGCTGTATATTGTCACCATGTTTATTTAACTTCTATGCACAGTACATCATGAGAAATGCTGGACTGGAAGAAACACAAGCTGGAATCAAGATTGCCGGGAGAAATATCAATAACCTCAGATATGCAGATGATACCACCCTTATGGCAGAAAGTGAAGAGGAACTAAAAAGCCTCTTGATGAAAGTGAAAGTGGAGAGTGAAAAGGTTGGCTTAAAGCTCAACATTCAGAAAACGAAGATCATGGCATCTGGTCCCATCACTACATGGGAAATAGATGGAGAAACAGTGGAAACAGTGTCAGACTTTCTTTTTCTGGGCTCCAAAATCACTGCAGATGGTGACTGCAGCCATGAAATTAAAAGACGCTTACTCCTTGGAAGGAAAGTTATGACCAACCTAGATAGCATATTGAAAAGCAGAGATATCACAAAGGTTCGCCTAGTCAAGAATATGGGCTTTCCTGTGGTCATGTATGGATGTGAGAGCTGGACTGTGAAGAAGGCTTAGCGCCGAAGAATAGATGCTTTTGAACTGTGGTGTTGGAGAAGACTCTTGAGAGTCCCTTGGACTGCAAGGAGATCCAACCAGTCCATTCTGAAGGAGATCAGCCCTGGGATTTCTTTGGAAGGAATGATGCTAAAGCTGAAACTCCAGTATTTTGGCCACCTCATGCGAAGAGTTGACTCATTGGAGAAGACTCTGATGCTGGGAGGGATTGGGGGCAGGAGGAGAAGGGGACGACAGAGGATGAGATGGCTGGATGGCATCACTGACTTGATGAATGTGAGTCTGAGTGACCTCCGAGAGCTGGTGATGGATAGGGAGGCCTGGCGTGCTGCTATTCATGGGGTCGCAAAGAGTCAGACACGACTGAGCGACTGATCTGATCTGATCTGAACACCTATCCTACACAAACTCTTCCAGAAAATTGCAGAGGAAGGCAAACTTCAGCACTCAGCTTTCTTCACAGTCCAACTCTCACATCTATACATGGCCACAGGAAAAACCATAGCCTTGACTAGACGAACCTTTGTTGGCAAAGTAATGTCTCTGTTTTTTAACATGCTATCTAGGTTTGTCATAATTTTCCTTCTAAGGAGTAAGTGTCTTTTAATTTCATGGCTGCAATCACCATCTGCATTGATTTTCAAGCCACCCAAAATAAAGTCTGACACTGTTTCCACTGTCTCCCCATCTACTTGCCGTGAAGTGATGGGACCAGATGCCATGATCTTAGTTTTCTGAATTTTGAGCTATAAGCCAACTTTTTTACTCTCCTCTTTCACTTTCATCAAGAGGCTCTTTAGTTCCTCGTCACTTTCTACCATAAGGGCGGTGTCATCTGCATATCAGAGGTTTTTAATATTTCTCCCAGCAATCTTAATTCCAGCTTGAGCTTCTTCCAGCCCAGGGTTTCTCATGATGTACTCTGCATATAAGTTAAATCAGCAGTGTGACAATATACAGCCTTGATATACTCCTTTTCCTATTTGGAACCAGTCTGTTGTTCCGTGTCCAATTCTAACTGTGGCTTCCTGACCTGACCTATATATAGTTTTCTCAAGAGGCAGGTCAGGTTGTCTGATATTCCCATCTCTTTCAGAATTTTCTAATTTGTTGTGATCCACACAGTCAAAGCCTTTGGCATAGTCAATAAAGCAGAAATAGATGTTTTTCTGGAACTCTTTTGCTTTTTCAATGATCCAGCAGATGTTGGCAATTTGATCTCTGGTTCCTTTGCCTTTTCTAAAACCAGCATGGTATACATATTGCTGAAGCCTGGCTTGGAGATTTTTGTTCATTCCTTTTCTAGTGTGTGAGATGAGTGCAATTGTGCAGTAGTTTGAGCATTCTTTGGTATTGCCTTTCTTTTTGATTGGAATTAAAACTGACCTTTTCCAGTCCTGTGGCCACTGCTGAGTTTTCCAATTTTGCTGGCATATTGAGTGAAGTTCTTCTGTGTATTCTTGCCACCTTTTCTTAATATCTTTTGCTTCTGTTAGGTCCATACCATTTCTGTCCTTTATGGAACCCATCTTTGCATGAAATGTTCCCTTGGTATCTCTAATTTTCTTGAAGAGATCTCTAGTCCTTCCCATTCTGTTGTTTTCCTCTATTCCTTTGTATTGATCATTGAGGAAGGCTTTATCTCTCCTTACTATTCTTTGGTACTCTGCATTCAGATGCTTATATCTTTCCTTTTCTCCTTTGCTTTTTGCTTCTCTTCTTTTTACAGATATTTGTAAGGCCTTCTCAGACAACCATTTTGCTTTTTTGCATTTCTTTTCCATGGGGATGGTCTTGATCCCTGTCTCCTGTACAATGTCATGAACCTCCATCCATAGTTCATCAAGAACTCTGTCTATCAGATCTAATCCCTTAAATCTATTTCTCACTTCCTCTGATTTGATTTAGGTCATACCTGAATGGTCTAGTGGTTTTCCCTACTTTCTTCAACTTAAGTCTAAATTTGGCAATAAGGAGTTCATGATATGAGCCATAGTCAGCTCCCAGTCTTGTTTTTGCTAACTGTATAGAGCTTCTCCATCTTTGGCTATAAAGAATATAATCAGTCTGATTTCAAAGTTGACCATCTGGTGATGTACGTGTGTAGAAGGAACATACCTCAATATAATAAAAGCCATATATGATAAACCCACAGCAAACATTATCCTCAATGGTGAAAAACTGAAAGCATTTCCTCTAAAGTCAGGAACAAGACAAGGGTGCCCATCTCGTCACTACTGTTTCACATAATTTTGGAAGTTTTAGCCACATCAGTCAAATCAAAGAAGAAAAAGAAATAAAAGAAATCCAGATTGGAAAAGAAGAAGTAAAAGTCTCATTGTTTGCAGATGACATGATCCTCTACATAGAAAACCCTAAAGACACCACCAGAAAATTACTAGAGCTAATCAATGAATATAGTAAATTTGCAGGATATAAAATTAACACGCAGAAATCCCTTGCATTCCTATACACTAACAATGAGAAAACAGAAAGAGAAATTAAGGAAACAACTCCATTTACCATTGCAATGAAAAGAATAAAATACTTAGGAATAATCTACCTGAGAAAACCAAAGACCTATATATAGAAAACTATAAAACACTGATGAAAGAAATAAAAAACGACACACATAGATGGGAAAATTTACCATGTTCATGGATCGGAAAAATCAATATAGTGAAAATGAGTATACCACCCAAAGCAATCTATAGATTCAATGCAATCCCTATCAAGCTACCAATGGCATTTTTCACAGAGCTAGAACAAATAATTTCACAATTTGTATGGAAATGTAAAAAACCTCAAATAGCCAAAGCAATCTTGAGAGAGAAGAATGGAACTGGAGGAAATCATCTGCCTGACTTCAAACTATACTACAAAGCTACAGTCATCAAGACAGTATGGTACTGTTACAAAGACAGAAATATAAATCAATGGAACAAAATAGAAAGCACAGAGATTAATCCACACTCCAATGGACAGCTTACCTTTGACAAAGAAGGCAAAAATATACAGTGGAGAAAATACAATCTTTTTAACATTGTGCTGGGAAAACTAGGCAACTGCCTGTAAGAGAATGAAACTAGAGCACTTTCTAATGCCATACCCAAAAATAAACTCAAAATGGATTAAAGATCTAAATGTAAAACCAGAAACTATAAAACGCCTAGAGGAAAACATAGGCAAAACACTCTGACATAAGTCACAGCAAGATCCTCTATGACACACCTCCCAGGGTAGTGGAAATAAAAGCAAAAATAAACAAATGAGACCTAATTAAACATAAAAGCTTTTGCACAATGAAGGAAACTATAAGCAAGATGAAAAGACATCCTTCAGAATGGGAGAAAATAATAGCAAAAGAAGCAGCTGACAAAGAATTAATCTCAAAAATATACAAGCAGCTCATGCAGCTCAATTCCAGAAAAATAAATGACCCAATCAAAAAATGGGCCAAAGAACTAAACAGACATTTTTCCAAAGAAGACATACAGATGGCTAACAAATACATGAAAAAATGCTCAAAATCACTCATTATCAGGGAAATGTAAATCAAAACCACAATGAGGTACCATCTCTAGCCGGTCAGAACGGCTGCTATCAAAAACTCTACCAACAATAAATGCTGGAGAGGATGTGGAGAAAAGGGAACCCTCTTATCCTGTTGGTGGGAATGCAAACTAGTACAGCCACTATGGAGAACAGTGTGGAGATTCCTTAAAAAACTGGAAATAGAACTGCCATAGGACCCAGCATTCCCATTCTGGGTGAGAAAACCAGGATTGAAAGGGACACATATACCCCAATATTCATCACAGCACTGTTTACAATAGCCAGGACATGGAAGGAACTAGATGTCCATCGGCAAATGAATGGATAAGAAAGCTGTCATACATATATACAATGGAATATTACTCAGCCATTAAAAAGAATGCATTTGAATCCATTCTAATGAGTTTGATGAAACTGGAGCCTATTATACAGAGTGAAGTCAGAAAGGAAAATGCCAATACAGTATATTAATGCATATATATGGAATTTAGAAAGATGGTAATGATGACCCTATATACAAGACAGCAATAGAGACATAGATTTAAAAAACAGACTTTTCGACTCTGTGGGAGGTGAGGGTGGGATGCTTTGAGAGAATAACAATGAAACTTGTATACAATAATATGTGAAACAGATCACCAGTCCAGGTTTGATGCATAAGAAAGAGTGCTCAGGGTTGGTGCACTGGGATGACCTTGAAGGATGGGATAAGGAGGGAGGTGGGAGGGGCGTTCAGGTTGGGGAACACATGTACGCCCATGGCTGATTCATGTCAATGTATGGCAAAAACCACTACAATATTTTGAAGTAATTAGCCTCCAACTAAAATAAATTAATTAATTAAAAAAAAAAAAATCCAGGTAGCGAGAAAACCATTTTGAAAGCCTGTGAGGATTGAAAAATATTTACAGTTTCATTGATACAAATGAAATTTAGGCTCAATATATGTTTATTCATAAATGAAAAATGGGATGAATGATTAAAGAATTGATTGAGAACTTCTGCCATATAAATTCATTGCTGTTCTCACTGTATATTATTTTAATGATTTTTTTTTTCTCAAAGTATGAGTTTTTAGTCATTTACTAAATATTTTATCTTCTGGTTCCCATCTCGAACACTGAGACCTTTGTGCAATATGTGCACAGAAGTGCTAACTTAAAATCCAAGACATTAAATCAAATTTGGAGAAAAGAAATATGCTGAAGGAAAGTAAAAATCTCAGTGGAAATTAAAAGGGGCACTATAGCACTAATGAGGCAGTGTCAGGCTCCCTCTGTATGTTTCTGGAGAAAATAAAAAAGATTACTGAAAAACTGGGGAATGACAGCAGAAGAATTTTCTGGCATGATGGTCTTGTCATCTACTTAAGAAATGTGCAGACAGTACTATGTGCATTAAACATTTTAAGTGAAATAAATAAATTTACTTTGGGAATGAATGTTCTTGTAAGTGATAGAATGTCAGATGTTCATGTAATAAGAAAGGAACAAATCTGGGTCAGCTGCACTTCTTTAAAGGTGTTTGGATATTTACTAATGTGACAACCTCAGAGAGTACACAGATATCTTAGGAGGATGTCAAATAACTTTGTTTAAAAATATGTATATACATGCAAATTATAGTCTTTTTCACTTAGCAACTTAGGGATTTTTATTTTTAATGAGTATCAGATCTTTGAATATTGGAAAACAGAGTCTTGGAAAGACATATTTGTAATATCTATCTTTTTTTTTTTTTTTTTTTTCACCATCTCCTTTCTCTTACAACGACGTCAATCATTGACTTTCGGTCCCACCTTAAATCCAGGATGATCTTATACCAGGGGTCTTAATTACATCTACAAAGACCCTATTTCCAAATGAGGTTATATTCACAGGTACCAGGGTTTGGGACTTTGACATACCATTTAGGGGGACACTATTCTGCCCACTGCAGCCTGTGATGGGGGAAGACCCAGCACATGCTGATCAGGCCCTGGATAGCCAGGCAGGCAGAGGCCAGTGCATCCAGTGACTGTGGGGCTGGAGCTCAGAGGCTGATCTATAGAGACCCAGTGACCAGCCCCTAGGGAACTCCCCTTCCACCCTTTCCCTCCCTCTCTGTTACTCTGCTATCTGTTTCTCCACTTTTGTGCTGTGCCCTTCTCCCTCTCTTCCTTCTTGCATATGTATGGGAAACTCCCACACATTTGGTTTCAGAAGAGTTGTGAATAAAACAGTTCATTAAGGGCTACTATGAACAACTATATATCAACATATTAGATAACTTTATTTATTTTTATTTATTTATTTTAATCGTAGGTTAATTACGTTACAATATTGTAGTGGTTTTTGCCATACATTGACATGAATTAGCCATGGGTTTACATGTGTTCCCCATCCTGAACCCCCTCCCACTTCCCTCCCCATCCCATCCCTCAGGATCATCCCAGTGCACCAGCCCTGAGCAGCCTGTCTCATGCATGGAACCTGGACTGATGATCTGTTTCACATATGATAATATGCATGTTTCAATGCTATTTTCTCAGATCATCCCACCCTCGCCTTCTCCCACAGAGTCCAAAAGACTGTCCTATACATATGTGTCTCTTTTGCTGTCTCGCATATAGGGTTATCCTTTACCAGCTTTCTAAACTCCATATATAGGTATTAGTATACTGTATTGGTGATTTTCTTTCTGGCTTACTTCACTCTGTATAATAGGCTCCAGTTTCATCTACCTCATTAGAACCAGTTCAAATGTATTCTTTTTAATGGCTGAGTAATTGCCAACAAAGGTCCGTCTAGTCAAGGCTATGGTTTTTCCAGTAGTCATGTATGGATGTGAGAGTTGGACTGTGAAGAAAGCTGAGCACTGAATAATTGATGCTTTGAACTGTGGTGTTGGAGAAGACTCTTGAGAGTCCCTTGGACTGCAAAGAGATCAAACCAGTCCATTCTAAAGGAGATCAGTCCTGGGTGTTCTTTGGAAGGAATGATGCTAAAGCTGAAACTCCAGTACTTTGGCAACCTCATGTGAAGAGTTGACTCATTGGAGAAGACTCTGATGCTGGGAGGGATTGGGGCAGGAGAAGGGGACGACAGAGGATGAGATGGCTGGATGGCATCACTGACTCGATGGATGTGAGTCTGAGTGAACTCCGGGAGTTGGTGATAGACAGGGAGGCCAGGCATGCTGCAGTTCATGGGGTCGCGAAGAGTCGGACATGACTGAGTGACTGAACTGAACTGAATATTCCATTGTGTATAGTTACCACCTCTTTCTTATCCATTTGTCTGCTGATGGACATCTAGGTTGCTTCCATGTCCTGGCTATTATAAACAGTGGTGAGACAAACACTGGGATACACATGTCTCTGTCAATTCTGGTTTCTTTGGTGTGTATGCCCAGCAGTGGGATTGCTTGGTCATCAGATCAGATCAGATCAGATCAGTCACTCAGTTGTGTCCGACCCTTTGCGACCCCATGAACTGCAGCACACCAGGCCTCCCTGTCCATCATCAATGCCCGGAGTTCACTCAGACTCACATCCATCGAGTCAGTGATGCCATCCAGCCATCTCATCCTCTGTCGTCCCCTTCTCCTCCTGCCTCCAATCCCTCCCAGCATCAGAGTCTTCTCCAATGAGTCAACTCTTCGCATGAGGTGGCCAAAATACTGAAGTTTCAGCTTTAGCATCATTCCTTCCAAAGAAATCCCAGGGCTGATCTCCTTCAGAATGGACTGGTTGGATCTCCTTGCAGTCCAAGGGACTCTCAAGAGTCTTCTCCAACACCACAGTTCAAAAGCATCAATTCTTTGGTGCTCAGCCTTCTTCACAGTCCAAGTCTCACATCCATACATGACCACAGGAAAGACCATAGCCTTGACTAGGTGAACCTTTGTTGGCAAAGTGATGTCTCTGCTTTTCAATATGCTATCTAGGTTGGTCATAACTTTCCTTCCAAGGAGTAAGCATCTTTTAATTTCATGGCTGCAGTCACCATCTGCAGTGATTTTGGAGCCCATAAAAAGAAAGTCTGACACTGTTTCCACTGTTTCTCCATCTATTTCCCATGTAGTGATGGGACCAGATGCTATGATCTTCGTTTTCTGAATGTTGAGCTTTAAGCCAACCTTTTCACTCCCCACTTTCACTTTCATCACACAGAAATCCCTTGCATTCCTGTACACTAATAAGGAGAAAATAGAAAGAGAAATTAAGGAAACAATTCCATTCACCATTGCAATGAAAACAATAAAATACTTAGGAATATATCTTCCTAAAGAATCTAAAGACCTATATTTAGAAAACTATAAAACACTGCTGAAAGAAATTAAAGAGGACACTAATAGATGGAGGAATATACCATGTTCGTGGATTGGTAGAATCAATATAGTGAAAATGAGTATACTACCCAAAGCAATTTATAGATTCAATGCAATCCCCATCAAGCTACCAACAGTATTCTTCACAGAGCGAGAACAAATAATTTCTCAATTTGTATGGAAATACAAAAAACCTCGAATAGCCAAAGCTATCTTGAGAAAGAAGAACGGAACTGGAGGAATCAACCTGCCTGACTTCAGGCTCTACTATAAAGCTACAGTCATCAAGACAGTATGGTACTGGCACAAAGACAGAAACATAGATCAATGGAACAAAATAGAAAGTCCAGAGATAAAACCACGCACATATGGTCACCTAATCTTTGACAAAGGCGGCAAGAATATACAATGGAGTAAAGACAATCTTTTTAACAAGTGGTACTGGGAAAACTGGTTGAACACTTGTAAAAGAATGAAACTAGAACACTGTTTAACACCATACACAAAAATAAACTCAAAATGGATTAAAGAGCTAAATATAAGACTAGAAACCATAAAACTCCTACAGGATAACATAGGCAAAACACTCTCTGACTTACATCACAGCAGGATCCTCTATGACCCACCTCCCAGAATATCGAAAATAAAATCAAAAATGAACAAATGGGACCTAATCAAACGTAAAAGCTTCTGCACAACAAAGGAAATTATAGGCAAGCTGAAAAGACAGCCTTCAGAATGGGAGAAAATAATAGCAAATGAAGCAACAGACAAACAACTAATCTCAAAAATATACAAGCCACTTCTACAGCTCAATTCCAGAAAAATAAACGACCCAATCAAAAAATGGGCCAAAGAACTTAATAGACATTTCTCCAAAGAAGACATACAGATGGCTAACAAACACATGAAAAGATGCTCAACATCGCTTATTATCAGAGAAATGCAAATCAAAACCACTATGAGATACCATTACACGCCAGTCAGAATGGCTGCGATCCAAAAATCCACAAGCAATAAATGCTGGAGAGGGTGCGGAGAGAAGGGAACCCTCTTACACTGTTGGCGGGAATGCAAACTAGTACAGCCACTATGGAGAACAGTATGGAGATTCCTCAAAAAACTGGGAATAGAACTGCCTTATGACCCAGCAATCCCACTGCTGGGCATACACACTGAGAAAACCAGAATTGAAAGAGGCACGTGTACCCCAATGTTCATAGCAGCACTGTTTACAATAGCCAGGACATGGAAGCAACCTAGATGTCCATCCACAGATGAATGGATAAGCAAGCTGTGGTACATATACACGATGGAGTATTACTCAGCCATTAAAAAGAATACATTTGAATCAGTTCTAATGAGGTGGATGGAACTGGAGCCTATTATACAGAGTGAAGTAAGCCAGAAAGAAAAACACAAATACAGTATACTAACGCATATATATGGAATTTAGAAAGATGGTAACAATCACCCTGCTTATGAGACAGCAAAAGAGACACTGATGTATAGAACAGACTTTTGGACTCTGGGACTGGGAGAGGGTGGGACGATTGGGGTGAATAGCATTGAAATATGTATAATATCATATCTGAAACGAGTCAGTCCAGGTACGATGCCCTATAACAGATGCCTGGGATTGGAGCACTGGGATGACCTGGAGGGATGGTGTGGGAAGGGGGAGGGAGGAGGGTTCAGGATGGGGAGCACGTGTATTCTGGTGGCGGATCCATCTCGATGTATAGTAAAAGTAATACAATATTGTAAAATTAAGAAAAATTAAAATAATAATAATAATAATAAAATAAATAAATTAAAAAAAAAAAAAAAGAGGCTTTTGAGTTCCTCTTCACTTTCTGCCATAAGGGTGGTGTCATCTGCATACCTGAGGTTATTGATATTTCTCCCAGCAATCTTGATTCCAACTTGTGTTTCTTCCAGTCCAGCATTTCTCATGATGTACTCTGCATAGAAGTTAAATAAACATGGTGACAATATGCAGCCTTGACGTACTCCTTTTCCTATTTGGAACCAGTCTGTTGTTCCATGTCCAGTTCTAACTGTTGCTTCCTGACCTGCATACAGATTTCTCAAGAGGCAGATCAGGTGGTCTGGTATTCCCATCTCTCTCAGAATTTTCCACAGTTTATTGTGATCTACACAGTCAAAGGCTTTGGCATAGTCAATAAAGCAGAAATAGATGTTTTTCTGGAACTCTCTTGCTTTTTCCATGATCCATAGGATGTTGGCAATTTGATGTCTGGTTCCTCTGCCTTTTCTAAAACCAGCTTGAACATCAGGAAGTTCACGGTTCACATATTGCTGAAGCCTGGCTTGGAGAATTTTGAGCATTACTTTACTAGCGTGTGAGATGAGTGCAATTGTGCGGTAGTTTGAGCACTCCTTGGCATTGCTTTTCTTTGGGATTGAGATGAAAGCTCACCTTTTCCAATCTTGTGGCCACTGCTGAGTTTTCCAAATTTGCTGGCATATTGAGTGCAGCACTTTAACATCATCATCTTTCAGGATTTGGAATAGCTCCACTGGAATTCCATCACCTCCACTAGCTTTGTTCGTACTGATGCTTTCTAAGTCCCATTTGACTTCACATTCCAGGATGTCTGGCTCTAGGTCAGTGATCACACCATTATGATTATCTGGGTCATACAGCAGTTCTATTTCCAGTTTTTTAAGAAATCTCCACACTGTTCTCCATAGTGGCTATACTACTTTGCACTCCCACCAACAGGATAAGAAGCTTCCCTTTTCTCCACACCCTCTTCAGCATTTATTGTTTGTAGATTTTTGGATAGCAGCCATTCTGACTGGCATGAAATGGTACCTTATTGTGGTTTTGATTTGCATTTCTCTCATAATAAGTGATGTTGAGCATCTTTTCATGTGTTTGTTAGCCATCTGTATGTCTGCTTTGAAGAAATATCTGTTTAGTTCTTTGGCCCATTTTTTTTTTTTTTTTTTTACTAATACAAACATGTTTTAAAGAAAAACACAAAACTCAAAAGGCATAAAACATAGTATGATTATATTTTAATACACAACCAAAATACAAAACACCACAGTAAATTGACAGCAATAAAATATGGTATTCCATTTGCTCTACACTAAGACATTGATACACCAAGGAAAATGAAAGGAAAAAAAATAGCAAAATGAAATAAGGCAAGAGACTGGTAAGGATTAAGCATATATGAAGATGACAGACTGAAGAGTAACAGAAGAAAGGCAATTTCTTTGTAACATCATACTGCCAAAGAATAAAAATGTAACATTTATACAGTTTTAGGAAATATATCCATATAAACACTTGTAGATAAGATTGATGAAATCCTGTCTATATAATAGACGAAAATCTATTTTACTCTGGACTCCAAACTATAAATTTTGGGTATCCTTAGTCTTCAGTTTCATTGGAATTATTTCAACAAATTAGTTGGATAAATTTACAATTCATATATAAACAATGCTTACTGCATAGAAAAATCTGTGGCTAGTATATACAGATCCCCCAAAATGCCATGAGCGTTAATTGATCAATAAGCCCATAATATGTGCACAAAATTTCATCAATAAGTAGATAACACTATAAATCTCAACTGTAAACTACAAGTAAGAAGGTTCCGGATCAAGAAATGCTGTATTAGGACAAAATTTTGGCTAGGCTCAGGAAAATAACACTGGTGCAGACTTTGTTCTTATGCAGCTTGGAATTATCAGATATTCCTGATAATCATGTGTCCTCTCAAGTGATGACTACATAGGAAAACTGATACCGTTGATTCTGCCACCATCTTCCATAAATCCAAAAAATAGTCTTCATAATGTATGGCAATTCCTCATTATTGTATTGCAACAGACACTCCCTGTAGATCATAAAAACAGGCTGAGAAGGCTCAAATTTAAAGGGTTATATTGGAGAGAATTGTAACCAGGCATGTGGACTGTTTTCATTGTTGCTATTGGACTGAATCTCAGGAGCTTAAATGATGGAGACATTGTTACACAAAGACGCTCAGGACCTTGTAATGTCAAAGCTTCATTTCATTGCTCCCAGAAGTATTAAAGCATATATTTAAAATTTTCATTTATCACAGGGAAATTTAAAATTGATGCATAAAAAACCCAATTTTCAAGATTTCAAAGGATATGGAAAATTTTAAGTGTAACATTTTACTTCTTAAATGCTGTTTTTCCTCTGATTCTGCCACCTCTGTCTGTGTTATCTACTTATTGATGAAATTTTGTGGCCCATTTTTATAAGATAAGAATTGATAGACATTTTTAATTTCCAACACAATTATTCCAAGTTTGTGAATTCATATTTAAACTTATGAAATATTACTTGAATACATATGCTTCATACCATTATGATGTAGTGAGTAATCTCTCTTAGAAAAAATAGTGAGGTGAAAATTTTTCATACTTATGGTCATAAATTTTCCTATTTGTGTTGTTTTTTTCTAATTTAGGGGGGCCACTCAACAACCAAGGTTAAATACTAGACAATATATGGTTATATTTTATAAACTCCAGAGAAAACTAATGTAATAATTTCTTTATTATTTTGAAAACACATAGAGAAAAACATCCTCTTCAAAGGCCTTGTTAGTAAACTGTTTGGAGGGAATAAATATAATATATAATCACCTCTGTTTCAGCTAGGACCTTGTCATGCCTAATTTGGATTTAAAGACAATTAAGAGCAACTAAACCACCACCAATTTTCATTAATACCACTTGCCAAACACACAAATACCCTCCCCACCCAACACACACACTGCTTCTTTTACTATGATAGGATAGTCTTTCTACTAGTTATAGTATATAATTTAAACTTAAAAATGTATACATCTGCACTTCAGCTGTCCTGTGTATAATTTGTCTCACAAATACAGTTAGCTGATCAATATGAAAGGCTGGTTAATGGACATGAACTCTGGTTGGTTGATCTTTCCTAGGCAGTATAAAAACAACCATACCTTGTGTATTAGTATTGTCTCAATTTATATATTCTTGGTATGGATCATGTTCAGCTATAATTTGCCTGGATTTAGTGGTTTAAATTAGTGTCAATAAGAAACAAATGCTAGTGCATAGACAATTCAGTGTAAAGGTATCTCTCCTCAATTTTTATTGTATTAGAGGTACAAATAATGAGAACATAAATAGCTGCACAGCACTTCCAAACATTAATATAATGCTAGCCTTTATCTGGATGACTGGGAGACTTAAACATTTTTTTCGGGCAATAAATAAGCGAATGTGAAGAATCATTATGTTTGACAATAACTTTCAGTCTTAGAGGATTTTAACTCTCTTGCATACAGTAGAAGTAATATTAAAATTACTTGTTCAAATTTAGGTCCATTTTTCAGGCTTTGAGAGAATCATGGATATATAGAGAGATATGTTTGCATCCTACTTAAAAAATATTTGTCATTTATGACCCATTTTAAGTTTGCTATGTGTCAGACAGCATGCTAAGTATTTTATAAGAATTATTTTATCTTCATAATGATTTCATAAGGTATATGTAATTGTTTCTATTTTTTTGATTAAGAGATAGGATCACAGATATTAATACAAGATCATCTAGTAAGATACACATGTCTAAATGCAAAGACTAATTTTTATAAACCCCAAATCCATATTCCTGGCCACTGTGCTCTATTGCCTCATTGTCACTGTCTTTTTTATTGCTGAACATTTTCTTATATCTAAGGGAGTTGCCATTACTGAATAGTGAGACCCTGGAGAAGGAAATGGCAAGTCACTCCAGTATTCTTGCCTGGGAAATCCCATGGACAGAGGAGTTTGGAGGGCCTCACCACGGGGTTACAAGAGCCAGACAAGACTTAGTGACTAAACCAACACCAGCACCTATTAAGAAAAAAGAGACAGTGGGGAGGGAGGGAACTGGTGGCTCAATACAGGAAAACAATAAAGATGAAAAGATCTTTTTATGAAAATTAGAATTAAAGAAAGAAAACAAAGAATAAGCAAGCCCAGATAATTGGATTTTCTCCCTACATCTGTTCAGTGAAAGAGAGCATACACCTCTTTTGATAATGCTTGTCTGCATCTGAGCAACAGAAGTAAGCATTTTATGATCATAAAAACAGTTGGGCTTTGAATATGTTCAGTAATATAAAAATCTGAAAAATACTTTCTCTTAGTGTATGTATTATCTTCAACAAAAATGAATTTACAATTATTTCATTGAAATTATGAGATATTCTGAAACCCTTATGTAAAGAATGAAAAAGGGTACTGACATTATATTGGATATACCATTACTAAAATTTAAAAAAAAGCTTAAAATTTCATCAGAAGTTCTCTTAGTGTGATAGTTTATTCTTTTATTTTTGAGTGAAATGAAATTATACTAACTTTCTTGAAGTGGCAGCTAACCTAATCCTCTTTTTATCCAGTGTTAGTCATCAATCCCAAATATTTCTGTTGAAGGATTTTCTTGAATGCAATAAGCCCAGCAAAAAAGAAATTAGGAAAATCTTAGAGATGGAGAGACATTAGAGATCATAGTCTGATCCATGAATGCATTCTGTGATTTGATCAAACTCTGCAATCACTCCAGGTAAAATGACGTGGGGACTACATTTTAAAATCAGTGACCTGTCACTCATATAGTTTTCCTGTCCTGCCATTCACAGCCATAATTTCTACTTAAGATGATGCTTTACTCCTCTGTGGGCACTTTGCTATTTGCACCCACTGCCCGCTGCCTTCTTCATCAGCTTCCTTCTCACACACAAAGTCCTTTTATCTCTACTCTTACAAATTCCATTAAATATCTCCATTCTATGTCTCACTTCCTTATTTTTTTTTCTAGAGTTAAAATAATTTTTAGGAAAAGTGTTTATTAATATTAGCTTAGCATTTCCATAACCATCAATCACATTTCCATTTTTATAAATACTACCAAATGCCTTTCCCTGAGACCATGGGATTTGAGCCTGGAACTTGGGGTATGTGAGTTTGAAAAAATTATGCCTTGGGAACAAGAAAGGCATGAATGTTGGAGACAAGTATTGCCTGAGAGACAATAAAGATCTCCTTTCCAAAGAGATTAGGAAACCATAACTAAAAGGTGCAGTAAAACATGGGGCTCATGATCATAGGTGCCATCATAAGCACCACTTTAACTCAAGTTTTTTGATTCCTCACATCCACAATGACGTTTGCTCTGAGAAGTTTTAATGGCACAATTAAGCCTGTGACAACAGAAAATAATTCTGAAAAATTTGTGGTTTAAAGAGCTTTAGAATTCTGAACACTAAACATGATTGTTCACAAAAATTATTAATTATGATAAATTACACAACACAGCTGATGGCATGTACTTTTATAGTAATTAATAACTTACTCACAATTATTAACTCTACTTCCATCATTTTTACCTTTCCTTTCTTCATCCCTGCCTCAGGGCTTTTGCATTTCTATTTTCTCCTTGTCAATTGTTTTTCACTGAATCTTTGCATGGTTACTTATTTTTTTCAGAGAGGCCTCCCTCTATAATCATCCTATCTAAATATCTTTGGTGCAGGTCATGTATGGAAAGTGATCCCAAGGAGAGAGAATGATGGAGCAAATAAAGTGAGAAATGAATGGAGAGAAGCCAGTTGAAAGTAGGTTATTGTGTTGATTATCACTGTTGGAAATATATTTAGATCTGCTTTGATCTTCCTGCTCCAAGGAAACATCTAGACTGTGCCTCAGAATTGTTTCAATACAGAGAAAGGAGACTGTGGCATTGATCCATTAATCTTGTCACTTATCTTAGGGAAGTGAACTTCTCTCCTTTCATTGCACTTCTGGCTTTCCTGCACATAGGTTCAGTAGAGTTTGATAATACTTAAGGATGCTCTGGAGAAGGAAATGGCAACCCACTCTAGTATTCTTACCTGGGAAATTCCATGGACAGGGGAGCCTGGAAGGCTATATGGGGCCCATGGGGTCACAGAGAGTCAGACATGACATAGCAGCTAAGCAACTAAACAACAAGGATGCTCTTAGGAGAGCAGAGAGATAGGCAAGCGGACTAGAGACAGTGAAAGTGTTATTCAGTCCTGTGGCTCATATGGGATTTTAAAAGCATGCAAGGGCTCTATCACCAGATCAGCAGCAGAGGGGACCAGGGCAGGCCATGAAGAGCATCTGCCATGTGAATAGAATTAAGACATTCAATCAGGCAACAGCTTTTTAACTGTCAGGTTTTATTTTTGTTGCTGCCCTTTGTTGCTTTGTTTAGTTGCTAAGTCCTGTCCAACTCGTTTATGACTCCCATGGACTGTAGCCTGCCAGGCTCTCTGTCCACGGGACTTTTCCATGAAAGAATACTGGAAGGGGTTGCCACTTCCTTTTCCATGGGACCTTCCTGGCTCAGGGATCCAATCCCCATCTCTCACATTGTGGGAGTAGGGGGCGGGGTTCTTTACCACTGAGAAACCAGGGAAGCATTATTGCCCTCACCCCAGTTTCTTAAATTATGTATTTACCATTAAAAATACAACTTCTTCAACTCAAAGGCAAACCTGGCTAAAAACCAGAGCATCGATTATCTTGCCTATTACTCTATGTCCACCGTGTTGTTGTTGATCAGTCACTCAGTCATGCCCAGCTCTCTGCAACCCCATGAACTGCAGAACACCTGGCTTCCCTGTCCTTAGCCATCTCCCAGAGCTTGCTCAAACTCATGTCCAATGAGTCTATGATGCCATGCAACCATCCTATCCTCCATCATCCCCTTCTCCTCCTGCCTTCAATCTTTCCCAGCATCAGAGTCTCTTATAATAAATTGGTTCTTTGCATCAGGTGGCCAGAGTATTGGCACTTCAGCTTCAGCATCAGTCCTTCCAGTAAATATTCAGGACTGATTTTCTTTAGGCCTGACTGGTTTGATCTCCTTGTGGTCCAATGGATTTTTAAGAGTCTTCTCCAACACGACAGTTGAAAAACATCCATTTTTCAGCCCTCAGTCTTCTTTATGGTCCAACTCTCATATCCATACATGACTGCTGGTAAAAACATAGCTTTGACTATATGGACGTTTGTCAGCAAAGTAGTGTCTCTGCTTTTTAATACACTGTCTAGGTTTATCATAGCTTTTCTTCTAAGGAGCAAGTGTCTTTTAATTTCATAGCTGCAGTCACAGTCTGCAGTGATTTTGGAGGCCAAGAAAATAAAGTCTATCACTGTTTCCATTGTTTCCCCATCTATTTGCCATGAAGTGATGTTACCAGGTGCCATGATCTTCATTTTTTGAATGTTGAGTTTTAAGCCAGCTCTTTCACTCTCCTCTTTCACTGTCATCAAGAGGCTCTCATGTTGATTGTCTGCCATAAGTGTGGTTTCATGTACCTATCTGAGGTTATTGGTATTTCTCCCAGGAATCTTGATTCCAGCTTGGGATTCATCCAACCCAGAATTTCACCTAATGTACTCTGCATATAAGTTAAATAAGCAGGGTGACAACATTCAGCCTTGATGTACCCCTTTCCCAATTTGGAACCAGTCTGTTGTTCCATGTCTGGTTCTAACTCTTTCTTCTTGACCTGCATAGAGATTTCTCAAGAGGCAGGTAAGGTGGTCTGGTATTCCTATCTCTTTAAGAATTTTCCACAGTTTATTGTGATCCACACAGTCAAACTTTCACATAGTCAGTGAAACAGAAGTAACTCTTTCTCTGGAATTATCTTGCTTTTTCTATGAGCCAACGGATGTTGGCAATTTGATCTCTGATTCCTCTGCTTTACCTAAATCCAGCTTGAAGATTTAGGAGTCCTCTGTTCACATACTGTTGAAATCTAGCTTGGGGAATTTTGAACATTACCTTGCTAGCATGTGAAATGAGTGCAATTTGTGGTAGTTTGAACATTCTTTGGCATTGGAATGAAAACTGACCTTTTCCAGTGTTGTGGCCACTGCTGAGTTTTCCAGATTTGCTGCCCATCATGTAGAGTAAAGTTTAACATATAAGAGATACTCATTATGCACGGATTGAAACAATGACTGAATAAATATTTATAAAGTGAAAAATGGAGTAAATTCTCCAGGCAACACTCTGGCAAAACTTAACACTAATCATATTGCCTAAATCATAATACAAGTACTTTAATTTGTCAACTAAGCCCCTACAAGAATGCATAGAAATTGTTTGTCAATCTACTGAAGCTCTTCTATACTTAGCCAATTTAAACTAATCATTATTACTTGAAAATTTCCTGCTTATGTAAATTTGCTCATGCTACCCCTTCTTTCTAATCTTACTTCAGACATGCTTATACTTTTTAAAAATTAATGCATTGTTAAGTGTCTGTCTCAAGACACTTGTATAAAGGCCATCTTACTACCTGATATTATTTTATCCTTTGTGTTTCCGTAGCATATTTGTCTCTTTCACTATATCTGTCTCATTTTACCTTGTTATAATTCTATGTCCATATCTTATGGACTCCTGAAGGCAAAAACATGGCCATACCACTTCCATTTTTTTTCCTGAAAAAAGGTGGATAATATGTAATTATAGTCACCTTTGTACCTCACTTCTGTGTATCTGCATAATGAAGGACTTATTTAAGTATTAATTGTTTTAAATGATTCAAATCTGCAATTTTGAAAGAAATTCCTATACTTTTACAAAGACAGTAACAGTGTGTTTATAACCATAAGCTACAAATGATTACCAAGTGTCTGAATCTTTTCAGAGTAAATTATCCATCAATCTTTGTTTCTATTGAGCATCTAATTTTCATTTTTCCTTTTTCTCTTTCCCTGGTGTTTTTCAAACCATATAAAATGCCGCAATCTTGGGATGGGGGTAAATGTTCTCTATCTGAATACTGTAATGAATACCATAAAGAGTAGAGTATCATTTCTCCCATTGGAATTGAGATCTTTTGAGTAGACAAATGGATAATGGTGTTTCTAAAAGACCATTGCTATTTTGTGGTCTTTCCCCTCCCCCCCCCCCCAGAATTGAGATAGCTGTCTCACCCAGTTTTAGCTCACACAATTTGCAATCTGTAGCCAATTTATTAGTCAAGGATTTGGTTATAGGAAATTAAATGTTCATTTTGGGGGCAATCTAATACACTTGGTCTATTGTGGTTGCTTCTTAATAAAGAGATTATACTTGATAGAGTTTCCTCCAGCTATTTCTCTTAAGCATCTTCAAACAGAAAGACACTTCATTAGTATTGTAAAGCTTTTGTAGTTTTTTGTATTTGGAAAATTTTTGAGATGTTCTAACACTATTGAAAAATAGAAGCTATATAAAAATTCTAAGAATAGTACTGCCTTGTCTTGTTCAATAGGTATAATTTTTACCCTTTTTTAACTAATCTTAAGTTTCTTAACTCCTTTTCCTTAATAATTTTTTATTTTTAAGCATTCATATATGAACTGTTATCATATAAAGTCTTCCAAATAGCTGAAGACCATGCTGACTGCCTAGCTCCCTGCATCAAATTATTTTCTCCAAAAACAGAAAACAGGAGGAAAAAATATAACACTACCAAAAAACCTCAGTGTAACTTCAGGACAAAGCATGCTCAAACACCAAATTACCTCAAAGTAAATGTAGGGGAAATGCCAACTTCTGGCATGTTTTCTCTAAAGCTTCCACCCAATGCCAGTCTTTGAGGTAAGCAAAAACAGAGTGAAAAAAATGCAGGAAGTAAAGAAGAAGGAAGGAAGCAGCAGGACATATGTATGATATAAAATTACTGTCAGGAAGACTAACTCATCCAACGTATAAGAATATGAAAACAAATGTCAGGGAAGATGTGACAGATAACAGGAAAGGTAGCTAATAGTATATGCAATCTTAAAATATTGTAGCTTCTTGAACAGGAAGAAAAGAGTAGAAAAGGGAAATTAGAAGCATCTTTTGGTGATTGAGTGGTTAAGGAAAAAGAAAAACAACATAAGAAAATGTCCTGAAAATCAAAATAGAACAGAAAAGTCAAGAACTATAACTTTCCCATGCACAGTAGGAACAAACAAACAAAATCCATGAAAGTATTTACCTTGATCTTGCTATACATTTAGAGGAGAGAATCAAGAATTTTGATGGACTCTCCCCACATCATAAGGGAAAAAAAATCAGAAAAGACTAACAGGGTGATCAAAAAACAAAACTCAACATACATCAACTAAAGAAAACTCCCCCATAAGCAAAAAGCAGAAGAAAACTGTCAGAAACATGTCAAAGAGAAATAAGCATGTTAAAATAAACCGTATGAAACACATAAAAATAAAATGAAAGAGGGTCAAAGGTGGATTTTTTTTCATCCTGTCCTATTTAAACTGATGTAAACATCATTGAATTATGTTCTGGAGACAGATAAATCTTAGTTTTGTCAAAAAGTGTCCTTGAAGCAATATGAAGATCTCTCTGAATTGATGTTCACATTCTGATTCACTTGAAAAATAGGCATAGAGTTCAAAGGAGGATCAAAATATTACCACTATTGCTGGTAAACCAAGTGGGAAAATATTGCTTGAGTCTGTCATCACTTCAAAGTTTTCTAGAATTCAGAGCCTTCCTTAGAGCCCCCTTTGCAAAGCTAAAACCCCACTAAATAGACTGTCTTGTTTTCTCTCCTGGTGCTGAAAGTCAGAATTACACTACCATGTGTAAAACAGATAGCTAGCAGGAATCTCTATATAGCACAGGGAGCTCAACATGGTCCTATGTGATGACCTAGATGGGTAGGATAGAAATTCAAGAGGGAGGGGATATATGTATACATAGAACAATTCACTTCATTATACAGCAGAACTAACACAATATTGTAAAGCAATTATACTCCAGTTAACAAAAAACAGAACTTAATCTTTTGGTTGTTGCTGTTTAATCACTAAGTTGTGTCTGACACTTTTTTGACCCCATGGAGTGGAGCCTGTCAGGCTCCACTGTCCATACATTTGTCAGGCAAAAATACTGGAGTGGACTGCCATTTCCTTCTCCAGGGGATCTTCCCAACCACGGATCAAACCTGCACCTCTGACATTGGCAGGTGGACTATTCACCAATAATCCACCTGATCTATGAGCCTAAAAAAGAGGAGAATATTTCTCCCTCCCAGCAAAGTATCTAGAAAAATAGAGATCAGAAAGGAATAGATCAACAGGGTCATTTGTTTTCCAAATATTACTGATCAGTTGAGTCATTCTTCCTTACAAAATTACTGAGTAAGGAATAAGGGCAAGTAGTCTAAAGAAATCATAGTATCAGATCAGATCAGATCAGATCAGTCGCTCAGTCGTGTCCGACTCTTTGCGACCCCATGAACCGCAGCACGCCAGGCCTCCCTGTCCATCACCAACTCCCGGAGGTCACCCAGACTCACATATAAAATCATAGTATATATTTTATCTATTAGCAGGAACCTGGGAGGGGGAAAAATTGTTACCTGTGATTAAATTGGTATCTTAACTTGCATGAAAATATATCCATTTCCACAAGAATGAATGAAATGTTACATAATGTTCAGAATTTTTTTTTTCTTCAAGTGGATCATCTGCTTTTCACTCTACCTGTAGTTTATGAATTTTTATTAACATTAATAAGAATGAGGCATTATCCAATATGATAGTAAAACTTCTTGTCTGGATTAACTATTTGACTAATTTTTTTTATAGATTTGGTTTTCTACATTGATCATTGATCCCCTTGTATTTTGTTGCTCTAGATTTAAATTATATGCAGAGTACATCATGAGAAATGCTGAACTGGAAGCCACACAAGTTGGAATCAAGATTGCTGGGAGAAATATCAATAACCTCAGATATGCAGATGACACCACCCTTATGGCAGAAAGTAAAGAGGAACTAAAAAGCCTCTTGATGAAAGTGAAAGTGGAGAGTGAAAAAGTTGGCTTAAAGCTCAACATTCAGAAAATGAAGATCATGGCATCCGGTCCCATCACTTCATGGGAAATAGATGGCTAAACAGTGGAAACAGTGTCAGACTTTATTTTTCTGGGCTCCAAAATCACTACAGATGGTGACTGCAACCATGAAATTAAAAGATGCTTACTCCTTGGAAGGAAAGTTATGACCAACCTATATCACATATTCAAAAGCAGAGACATTACTTTGCCAACAAAGGTTCGCCTAGTCAAGGCTATGGTTTTTCCTGTGGTCATGTATGGATCTGAGAGCTGGACTGTGAAGAAGGCTGAGCGCCGAAGAATTGATGCTTTTGAACTGTGGTGTTGGAGAAGACTCTTGAGAGTCCCTTGGTCTGCAAGGAGATCCAACCAGTCCATTCTGAAGGAGATCAGCCCTAGGTGTTCTTTGGAAGTAATGATGCTAAAGCTGAAACTCCAGTATTTTGGCCACCTCATGGGAAGAGTTGACTCATTGGAGAAGACTCTGATGCTGGGAGGGATTGAGGGCAGGAGGAGAAGGGGACGACAGAGGATGAGATGGCTGGATGGCATCACTGACTGGATGGATGTGAGTCTGAGTGACCTCTGGGAGTTGGTGTTGGACAGGGAGGCCTGGCGTGCTGCGATTCATGGGGTCGCAAAGAGTCAGACACAACTGAGCAACTGATCTGATCTGATCTGATAGTACACTGACCCTAGGTAAGGAAGAAGATAAACGTACCCAATCTTACTATTCCTATTCAACATAATACCAAATTCTAGTTAGTGCAATTAGGAAAGAAGATAAAATAAATAACAACCAAATAGAAAACGAAAAATATAATTGTTTTTACTGGCAGATGCCATGAGGCTTCCCAGGTGGCTCAGCGGTAAAGACTGTGCCTGCCAGTGCAAGAGCCACAGGAGACATGAGCTCAATCCCTGAGTCAGGAAGATCCTCTGAGGTAGGAAATGGCAACCCACTTCAGTATTCTTGCCTGGAATACCCCATTGACAAAGGATTCTGCCAGGCTACCTACAGTCCATGGGGTCACAAAGGGTTGGGCACAATTGAGCAACTGAGCAGGCATGCACTCAGATGCCATGATCTTACATATAGAAAATGCTAAAATCCTAAGGCAAAAAATTGCTGCTGCTGCTGCTGCTGCTAAGTCACTTCAGTCGTGTCCGACTCTGTGTGACCCCATGGACGTAATCAATATATTTAGCAAAGTTACAGGATACAAAATTATTGTACAGAAAACAGTTGATTATTCATCAATAGCAAACATCAGAAAAAAATAAAGAAAATAAGCCCCCCAAAATATATCAAACATGAGAAAATGCTTAGAAATAAATTTAATCAAGGAGTAAGACAATAACAACATGAAGGTAAATACTGAGGGAAGATTAATGTAAGAACAAACCTCTAGTGAAGGGATCTGACACTAGACTTGTTAAAACATGTAACAAAATTGTCCAGTTTTCAAAAAAAAAAAAAAAAAACTTATAAGATATCCAAAGAAACAAGAAAGGTATGTTAATTCACAGGGGGAAAAATAGCCAACAGAAAATGCCCCAAATCTAAGTTTGTCAGCTACATTTTTCAAATGGAAAAAATGTATGGTATATAAATTATATCTCAATGAAACTATTAATAATGTATTATAATATATACATTTAGATGTTGAAATTGGGCTTACTTTACACTACCATCATTGCATAGAATCACAACTGTGCCTAAACTGAGGATAATTAATTATATATAATTTTCAATAGTCTGTGTCAAAAAGAACATAGGAGTTTACAGAGGTTTATGTTATAAAAATTACAAAGCCGTAAAATGAATGTATACCAACCTTTCATCTGCTACCATGTAAGTGAGCATTTCAATAGACACTCTTGGCTTAGTGATTTTAGTAATTTTCTTTAAAAACAGTAAATTAGGTCCCTTAAAAACTGAATATGTATGTCTGTGCTTTAACACATAGAATAGCCATCCTTTTTATATATTTGATTCCATTGTAATCACTTGCTTTTTACACATGATTACATAAAATTAAAGCACAGTTTTGATCCAGTTTTGCATTTTAAATCATAATACAAGGTGGATTATTTAAAGGAATCACAGTTAAACTGTACCACACTCTGTAAAATAGTTTTGAGTAAAATTGTGTTACAGCAGGATAACTAAATGAAAGCTTGTGAATTGCTCTTTTCCTCTGGTGAAAATACTGTTCAAAGATTTGGTAAAATTTAAGAATAGAACAACAATAAGACATAATGTAACATGTTGTAAGCACATTGTGAAAAATATCATGTTCTCTTCTTCACCATGTAACCTGTCACTTGTTTTTCTATCCATAATAATCAGTGAAATTTGTTCAAAAGATAGTGACAGTGAAAGATAAACATATATGCCAACTGCAGACATATAATCATATGAAATCCAGATAATGTGTAAAATAATCCACAGTTACCATTCAGGGGCCATTTGGACAAAGAAGTTCCTTAAAGAAAATAAAGTCATTAAGTTACTTGTAAATTATAAAATAAAAGTTGAAGCTTGATTTTTGTATTTGAAAATGTCAAAAATCATTAAAGCATCTGGAAGTCAGATAAAAAAATATGCTGCAAGTCTCCAGGAATACAGAGATAGTATTTGAAAATGGAGGCAGCAGCTTGTAAGGTATTTTAATGGATTTATAAAAGCTCATGTCTCTAGGGAACTTTACTTTGCTCAAGAAAATGTCATGGAGATGTATGTCTCAGACAGCATTATGAACATGGGAGTTACTCAGTTTTCTTTCTGCAGGTCCTGTGGTCTATGTGTCAAATTGCTTGGTTGCATTTGTGATTGTTTTCTGACATGAAGTTAGGCTGCCTGATATATATGAACTTGTGTGACTCATACAGCTTTCACATACCAACTGGCTTAGAAGTAGCCTTAATCTAAAATAATTGTTATATAGTTCTTCAATTAAAGCTTGTAGGGAAAAAAAAAATGGAGTTAGTTTTAAGTTAGCCATGGATTGAAAGTAAATGCATAGCTGTAACACTTATAAAACTTATTACTTGCCCTTTTACATTAAAAAGTACTATTTTAAAAACAATTATTAGATTATTGTTGATTTACAATGTTGTATTAGTTTCAGGTGTACAGCAAAGTAAATCAGTTATATATACACATATCCACATCTTTTTAGATTTTTTTTTCCCCATATAGGCTATTACAGGTTATTGAGTACAGTTACCTGTGCTATAGAGTAAGTTCTTATTAGTTATCTATTTTATATCTAGTAGTGTATATATGTCAATCCCAATCTCCCAGCTTATCCCTCCCCATGCCCTCATCCCCTGAGAACTGTGTTTCTCTTCTACATCCGTAATTCCAGGTCTGTTTTGTAGATAGTTTATTTTGTATCCTTTTGTTAGATATCACAAATAAGTGATACCATATGATATTTGTCTTTCTCTTTTTGACCTAATTCACCCAGTATGAAAATCTCTGGGTCCATTCACGTTGTTGCAAATGATATTATTTTGTTCTTTTTCATGTCTGAGTAACAGTCTATTGTATATATGTACCACATCTTGTTTGTCCTTTATTGGTGGACATTTAAAAAATAACTTGTTTATTTGAGTGAAAATATGCTGATAATTTACATTAAATTAAGTAAAATAGAAAATAAGAGAGGGTCAGAGAGGCAGAGAAAACTTGGATATATTTCCAAAGCATATAATTTGTAGGACTTTCCTCTTTGGCATTTACCTGCAGAAACTTAGACAAATTTAATTTTGAAATTTCTGTCTAAAGCATATTAAGTATATTAAAAATTAACATTTATTAAATGAATTTAAATTTTTCATATTCATTTTTCCATGAATAACATTGTGTTAATAATGATGCATAGTTAGATGGATTAATAGAGATATGAAATACTGTTATAACAGTACCTAATACACAAATAATCATGACCCAGATAATCATGATGATGTGATCACTCCCCGAGAACCAGACATCCTGGAATGTGAAGTCAAGTAGGCCTTAAGAAACATCACTGCTAACAAAACTAGCGGAGATGATGGAATTCCAATTGACCTATTTCAAATCCTAAAAGATGAAGCTGTAAAAGTGCTGCACTCAATATGCCAGCAAATTTGGAAAATTCAGCAGTGGCTACAGGACTGAAAAAGGTCAGTTTTCATTCCAATCCCTAAGAAAGGCAATGCCAAAGAATGCTCAAACTACGGCACAATTGTACTCATCTCACATGCTAGCAAAGTAATGCTCAAAATTTTCCAAGCCAGGCTTCAACAATACATGAACCATGAACTACCAGATGTTCAAGCTGATTTTTAAAAAGGCAGAGGAACCAGAGATCAAATTGCCAACATATGCTGGATCATTGAAAAAGCAAGAGTTCCAGAAAAACATCTATTTCTGTTTTATTGAATATGCCAAAGCCTTTGACTGTGTGGATCACAATAAACCATGGAAAATTCTGAAGGAGAAGGGAATACCAGAACACCTGACCTGCCTCTTGAGAAATCTGTATGCAGGTCAGGAAGCAACAGTTAGAACTGGTCATGGAACAACAGACTGGTTCCAAATAGGAAAAGGAGTTCATCAAGGCTGTATATTGTCACCATGCTTATGTAACTTCTATGCAGAGTATATCATGAGAAACGCTGTGCTGGATGAAGCATAAGCTGGAATCAAGATTACTGGGAGAAATATCAATAACCTCAGATATGCAGATGACACCACCCTTATGGCAGAAAGCAAAAAAGAACTAAAGAGCCTCTTGATGAAAGTGAAAGAGGAGAGTGAAAAAGTTGGCTTAAAGCTCAACATTCAGAAAACGAAGATCATGGCATCCAGTCCCATCACTTCATGGCAAATAGATGGAGTAACAGTGGAAACAGTGATAGACTTTATTTTCCTGGGCTCCAAAACCACTGCAGATGGTGACCGAAGCCATGAAATAAAAAGACTCTTACTCCTTGGAAGAAAAGTTATGGCCAACCTGCACAGCATGTTGAAAAGCAGAGACATTACTTTGCCAACAAAGGTCCATCCAGTCAAGGCTATGGTTTTTCCAGTAGTCGTGTATGGATGTGAGAGTTGGACTATAAAGAAAGCTGAGAGCTGAAGAATTGATGCTTTTGAACTGTGGTGTTGTAGAAGACTCTTGCGAGTCTCTTGGACTGCAAGGAAATCCAACCAGTCCATCCTAAAGGAAATCAGTCCTGGATGTTCATTGAAAAGACTGATGTTAAAGTTGAAACTCTAATACTTTGGCCACCTGATGTGAAGAACTGACTCACTGGAAAATACCCTCATGCTGGGAAAGATTGAAGGCAGGAGGAGAAGGGGTTGACAGAGGATGAGATGGTTGGATGGCATCACCGACTCAATGGACATGAGTTTGAGTCACCTCCGGGAGTTGGTGATGGACAGTGAGGCCTAGCTTGCCACAGTCCATGGGGTAACAAAGAGTCGGATGTGACTGAGCTACTGAACTGATTTGAACTGAATACATAGATAGTTGGTATGATTATTATTACTATTAAGATAGTTCACCCTTACGTGAGGTGTTAAAATAATGAAATTTGTCTTGGTGGCCTTCCATCTTTTTTTTTATAAGTTTTGTGCTTTCTATTCCTAGCCTTCCAATATTTTTCCCTTGATTAATTCATACTGGCATTTCAAGGATGTTGCTTTCCCTCATAGTCAATAAAATCCTTTCCTTTATCCAAAAAATAAATTAAGAAGACAATCTCATTTACACTAGCATAAAGAATAAATTACTTAAGAGCAAATTCACTCAAAAATGTAAAAGATCCACACACTGAAAACTACAAAATTTTAATGAAGGAAATGGAAGAAGACACAAATAAATGAATTATGTATCTCCTTATTCATGAATTTGGAGAAGGAAATGGCAACCCACTCTAGTATTCTTGCCTGGAGAACTCCATGGACAGAGGAAACTGGCAGGTTATAGTCCATGGGGTCACAAAGGGTTGGACAGAACTGAGTGACTATCACTCATTCATGAACTGGTAGAATTAATATGGTTAAAATGGTTTTAATACTGAAAGTGTTTTACAGATTCAAAACAATCCCTATCAAAATTCTAATGGCATTTTTCACAGATGCAGAAAAACCCTTAAATTTAAATGTAACCACAAAATACCTCAAATATCCAAAGCGATTCTGAGAAAGAAAACCAAAGCTGGAAATATTACACTTCCTGATTTCAAATTGTTTCACAAAGCTATAGTAATTCAAACAGAATGGCAATGTTATAACAGCAGACATATAGACCAAATGCTATGCTATGCTACACTAAGTTGCTTCAGTCGTGTCCGACTCTGTGCGACCCCATAGACGGCAGCCGTGGGGTGCCATTGCCTTCTCCCATATAGACCAAAGGGACACACTAAATGGTCAGAAGTAAACCCATAGGTATACACTCAACTAACTTTTGACAAGTGTGTCAGGAATAAAAAATGGGGAGAGTAGTCTTTTCAAGAAATGATATTGGGAAAAGTGTACACTCACATACAAAAGAATGAAATTACACTCATGCTTTATACCACACACAAACATCAACTCAAAATTAATTAAAGGCAAACTTAAGGTTTAAAACCATAAAACTCCCAGAATAAAATGGGGAAATAACTCCTTGACCTCAGTCAACTGTAAAACAATATGCATGAACCTTAAGGGCATTATTCTAAGTAAAATAAAGAGAGTCACAGGAGGACAAATACTGCATAATTCACTTATGTGACATCTAAAGTAGTCAAACCCATTTAAGCAAATAATAGAATGCTGGTTTTTAGGGACTGAAGCTAAGGAGAAACAAGAGTTGTCAATTGATATGAATTAAATTTTAGTTGAATAGGTGAAATCTGTTATACAACATTGTGTGTATAGATAACAATACTATATTATACATTTAAAAAATTTGAGGGTAAATCTCATGTTAAGTGTTCTCAAATAAATTAATTTTTTTAAACTTAACAATCAGAAACAAAATCGCTAATGCCTATAAAGAATTGTACATGGACATGATTGAATAGTGATTTGGAGATGTAATTCTGGGCATGGTACTAAAATACTGTGTATGACTCGAGCTAACTCTTAACCTTTAGCAAGTCATTTAACTATCTAACTTCCATATATTTGTCTATAAATAGGATTAAAAAAGTGGATTTTCTAAGGCCTGTGTTATAAAACAGAGAGCTTATGACTATTGTTTTATAAATATAAGTACAAAATAAGGATCAGAACTATCTGCACAGGGATATGTTTCTTTTATGATAAATGTCGATGTTTTTAATATTGTTATAATATACTTTTTCTTTCTGGAAGGACATTTGTATATCAGAATAGCTACCAATCTAAGGCACTATTTTAAAACTGAGACACATTTTTGAAGATAGAGACCCTGTACAATAATGGCAGGAAAATACGTGATTTTTAACTTCTTAAAGGGAATATTGAGTAGCAATATGAGAGCCCTCTATTTGATCCTAGGGAAATCCTAAACAAATATGAGAAAATAATAATTGGCAATTATTATTAATATTACTAGTAACTTTACATGATTTTAGGGATTCATGCCATGGAAATATCTTACCTATTAAAATGGTGATGAACCCAGTAAGTACTTTTTGTATTATGCTTCAGTATCAAATAACTTCATATTTTCAGTGTCCAGTAAAGTGTATTTCTCACCCATAAAATACATCGTGTTCTATGGATTGGGTGCAGATATGATTTGCAATTCCAGCAACCTTGATACGGCACATGTTGATTTCATAGCACAGCACAAGTGCAAGACAGGTGGTAGAAACATAGTGACTTTTAATGTTTCTACATAAATGTTGTGTGCGTCACATGATTCATGACTACTGGCCAAAGTCAGTTACGTGATTATGGCCAATATCAACTGCATAAAGAAGTATACCATTTACTTAAGAGGCCCTACAAAAGACATGTCAATGGTAGGTATGATACTTTCAAATGAAGGGGGTTGATATTTACAAATAATAACAATCTACTATGGCTACTTTTCCCCAATTTTAATATTGTTAAAAAGGCACAATTTCAATGATATCCTATGTGTTAGTTCAGAGGTATGCATTTTTTGTTCATTCACCTATTAGGTCTCCATTTATAATATTTATAATACCTACTCTATTGATAATACCTACTTGATTTGAAATTATGTTAATATATTGCTGATTTGATATGAATTCAGAAATCTAATTTTTAAATGCAGTAATGGATTTAAAATATTTATAGTTCAAGATATTTCTGACACACATTTGTTGTAATTGACATCAGGTCAGTTCTGTTCAGTCACTCAGTCAGGTCTGACTCTTTGAGACCCCATCAACTGCAGCACACCAGGCTTCCCTGTCCATCACCAACTCCTGGAGCAACTCAAACTCATGTTCATCGAGTCGATGATTCCATCCAACCATCTCATCCTCTGTCGTCTCCTTCTCCTCCTGCCTTCAATATTTCCCAACATCAGAGTCTTTTCAAATGAGTCAGTTCTTCGCATCAGGTGGCCAAAATACTGGAGCTTCAGCTTCAGCATCAGTCCTTCCAGTGAATATTCAGGACTGATTTCCTTTAGGATGGACTGGTTGGATCTCCTTGCAGTCCAAGGGACTCTCAAGAGTCTTCTCCAACATCACAATTCAAAAGCATCAATTACTATGAAATTGACACAGTAAAGAAATTAATTATCTAAAATCAGATGGTATCTTAAATTTTGTATGTGTATTGTTCTTTAAGGGGAAGAAGCAGTACTTATTACTGAGGGATTAGTAAGAAAAGAGAATTTCACTCAACTTTCTTTCATCTGAGTTTGAAGAAGTCTAAAGAGAAACTACGGAGAAGGCGATGGCACCCCATTCCAGTACTTTTGCCTGGAAAATCCCATGGATGGAGGAGCCTGCTAGGCTGCAGTCCATGGGGTCGCTAGAGTCGGACACGACTGAGCGACTTCACTTTCACTTTTCACTTTCATGCATTGGAGAAGGAAATGGCAACCCACTCCAGTGTTCTTGTCTGGAGAATCCCAGCGACAGGGAAGCCTGGTGGGCTGCCGTCTATGGGGTCTCACAGAGTCGGACACGACTGAAGTGACTTAGCAGCAGCAGCAGCAGCAAAGAGAAACTATGTCCTGGAAATGTAGACTCTGAATAAAAATTAATACATCAAATTTTCATGAAAATTATTTTAATAATAATCAGAGAGTTAGTGAATTCAGTTTGTGTCTGATTTTTTTTTTTTCCTGAGGCAAGCTCACAGCACATCATTTTTACTTAGAGTTGTCCATATAAGCCTTAAAGTGTGAATTTCTAAGCATGGCAGAATAGATGAATGGATTCCATTAATGTCAGTGGAAGCCATGGAATTAAATCCTTTTACAATTTGCCTCAAAAAATTAAGCCCTAAGCTAGTTTTGTAAGTGGCAAGTTTTTCAAATAACAAGAGAAATAAGTTTAGTCATGAACTTACTGTTCTTAGTGTTAATGTACTAATTCATTATACCAATTTCTTCTCTGCTAAAGTCATTTTCTAAATGATGTCTAAGCCAAAATGCCTGTCATGAAGAAAATATAGATTTTGGTTGTTTTCTTTACCCTCATTTTTGGATAATCCTTTAAAAAAAATACTCTATCAAATATTTTTTCAAAAAATCTTCAAAGTTTATATTTTTTTATTTGATAATTTGTTTTCCATGATTTAAAAAAAGCTAATAGATTGTGAGAAATTTTCACAACTGTGTTGTAAATTCTAATTTTTTTTTTTTTTAACTGAGTAGTTTGATAGTTCAGGAAAAGGGATCAGCAAACCCTAGCCTGCAGTCTGTTTTTTACTTCATTTTTATTTAATTTTTATTTGAGAATACTTGCAATGCAGGTGACCTGGGTTTGATCCCTGGGTTGGAAAGATCCCCTGGAGGAGGGCATGGTAACCCACTCCAGTATTCTTGTCTGGAGAATTCCCGTGGAAAATGGAACCTGGAGGGCTACAGTCCATGGGGTGGCAAACAGTCGGACATGACTGAGCAACTAAGCGTGACACAGCATATAGTTGCTTTACAATGTTGTGTTAGTTTCTGCTGAATATCAAACTGAATCAGCCATACATATACATATATCTCCTCCTTTTTGGACTTCCTTCCCATTCAAGTCACCACAGTACTTTAAATAGAGTTCCCCATGCTATACAGTAGATTTTCATACATTATTTATTTTTTTTACATAGTATCAATAGTGTATATGGGTCAATCCCAATTCCCCAATTTCTCCCACACCTCCCTTTCCCCTTGGTATCCATATATTTGCTTTCTATGTCTGTGTCTCTATTTCTGCTTTGCAAATAAGATCATCTATATTGTTTTTCTAGATTCCACATAGACAAATTAATACACCATATTTAAGTTTCTCTTTTGGACTTTACTCTGTATGCCACTCTCTAGGCCTATCCACATCTCCACAAATGACCCAATTTTCTTCCTTTTTATGGCTGAGCAACATTCCACTGTATATATGTACCACATCTTCTTTATTCACTCTGTTAACAGACATTTAGGTTTCTTCCATGTCCTGACTATTGTAAATTGCATTGTTATGAACATTGTGGTGGATGTATCTTTTTGAATTATGACTTTCTTTGGGTATATGTCCAGGAGTAGGATTGCTGGGTCATATGGTAGTTCTATTTTTTTGTTTTTTTAAGGAACCTCCATACTGCTTTTCATAGTGGCTGTATAATGTGCCATTTATTTATGTATAGATTGTACTTTCATGCTGAAATGGCAAAGATGAAAGAAAGAATGGAAAGGGAAAGAAAGGTAGGGAAAGGAGAGAAAATGAAAGAAAATGGAAGAGAGGAAAAGGGAAAGAAAGGAAAGGGAAAAAAAAGAGAAAATAAAAAAGAAGGAAAGTCTCCTTTTCCTGTGGAATACAGATGCTGGGCTGTTTCTCAAGCTAGGTGATACATTTCTGTTCTCAGCAGTCACTTTCTTTTTTCTTTTTCCTCCAATTCCTATCATCCCATAAAATTGGAATTTCATCCTTTTTAGTGGGAAGAAGCTTTCGTTCTTCCATTCATTATTCATTGACTTATCTCACTAATGGGGATATAGTTTGTCAGCCACACCTTTGTTCACATTTCTCTTTGTTAAAATCATAAATCTCTTGGTTTCTTTCATCCTTTGGGGACAGAATCTGAAATGATAGTTTTCCACAAAGCTGGTTTGATAAATGTCTGTACATTAAGAACCATGTCTTTCCACCTGCTAGTCCAAAGGTTAATTTGGGGGGAAAATAGTGGTAAACTTGATTTTAGTCTCCAATCCAAACCAAGTACTTCAATTCAACTTCACTAGAAATTTTCGAAACACCCAATGTTTTGACTCCTAATTGATTTTTATTCAAATTACTCAGCTGACTGAAAATTTGAAGAGACAAGAGGAGTGAATAAATATCATTCTCTAACTCCTACACCAACACTTGAACTCCAGTACTTCTGGATCTGGCCAGGAATCTCTCATGTTTCTCTCACCTGGCAAGGAAGAATTTCACTACCAAATGACCAATGTTTGGTAAAACCAATGTGATGAATGGACAAAAATCTGCAAATAGGTAAAAAGAGACATGTCTCTCCCTATAGCACACACTCTGCAGCCCCCCAAACAGAAATTTATTTTGAAGCATTGAGAAGATAATTGCTGATATCCCATCACTCAGATTCGCCCAGGGGACTATTTTGCCTGATCACAAAGGGAAGAGGTTCTTATGACTCTGTGGCATAAGCCCTTCTTAATTACCTATGATTTGCTTCTCTTCACATAGAAGAAACTTTCCTCTTACTCTAACTTCCATGAATACAAACCTGGATCAAGACTTAGGAAAGGCCTTGGTCTCTTCAGTCTCTCCTGGAATCCAGAGAACACTGTGATTTACAAATGAGAAGGTCAGATTTTTTTGTGTGTGAGTGTACCTGCTTTAGAAACCCCATCTCCTAAGTAATGAATTCTAATATATATATATAAAACAATGAAAACATGGGACCATTTCATGGATGAGTGACCTATGAAATTGCAGAATCCCTCATGATTAGAAGGGCCCAATATTTAATGTTCTACCATTATTTTGAATTTATATTAAAAAAAAAAAGATCCAGCATTTTCATGTTGTACAGTCTCACACATCAAACAGCCATCCTGAGGTGAGGCCTCAGACGCCACATTCTTTTCACTACTGACTCTTTCAAGTGGGGCCCCAACAAGGGTCCTCTTGCCTGGTGTCATTTGAACCAAAAAAAAAAAAAAATGATGTTGAGTTCAGTTCAGAAGCAAAGGAAAGTTTTATTCTTGATCAAAGAATGAAGAGAGCGTTAGAGTTGGGGAATATTGGGATGCACCATTTGGCATGAAATTGGGAGATTGGAATTGAGATATGCACAGTACTGTATATAAAATAGATGCTTAATAAGGGCCTACTGTAGAGCACATGAAACCCTACTCAATACTCTGTAATGACTTACATGGGCAAAATAAAATAAAATAAAAAGTCTAAAAAAAGAGTGGATACATGTATATGTGGGCTTCCTAGGTGGCAGTAGTGGTAAAGAACACACACCTGCGATGCAGGAGACACAAGAGGTGCAGATTTGATCCCTGGGTTGGGAAGATCCCCTGGGGGAGAGCACAGCAACCCACTCCAGTATTATTGCCTGGAGAATCCTGTGGACAAAGGACCCTGGTGGGCTACAGTCCATAGCGTCCCACAGAGGTGGATACGACTAAAGTGACTTAGCACGCACACATATGGGTATGTATAAATGATTCACTTTGCTGTACACCTGAAACTAACAACATTATAAATGCACTATTAGTCCAATAAAAAAGTATTTTTAAAAAAAGAGAATGGAGAACAATTCTAACTTGAGCTCTTGAGGACGGCCTCTCTCTGAGAGGCGGTGGGTGGGACTACTTTATAGGGTTCTTCTCCTCAGGGAGGGCGTGGAGTTCCTGCAGAGCCCCAGTTCCCTTGTGTACTGGGTGCACCTGGGGCGCTCTTGGCTCCAGATCCCCCACATCAGATCGCACATAGTGCCAAGTTGGGTGCAGCTTGTCTCAGAGCTCCTGCCCTCTGAGCTGAAGAGTTAATGCCACCATTTCTCACTAGAACTTTGTTCTGAAGCACTGGGGGGCCAGGTTTATGCAAGCTGCACCCTACAAACAAGTGAAACTAGACAAAGCACAGAAGAAAAGAAGAAAACAGGTTAGATTTTATTAGCCTGATTCTATTTCTGTTTCTCCAGGAATTATTAATGCATTTTACCTCCTCTGTCTTGTCCTGCTCCTCTTCCTTAAGGGATTCAGTTCTGTTTATTGCGACTGTTTTGTGCAGATTTGGGGTATTATCATAGCTATAGGTAGAGGAACAGAACTTCTCCCAGCTGCCTTTATGTGCTTGATTATTATTAGGTCTCAGCCCTGAGTATATCACAGAGAAACGATTATTTCCTTAACCTTCTGGAGACAAAGGACAGTGGACAATTTAATATTCATGGACCAAGTATTAGCAGGAGAGTAAGGGTATGTGTCAAAATTTTCCTAAAAACTCAGGTTTCTAGGTCTTTTGTTCATAGAAGAAAATGTGTGCTAATATAGAGCTCATTGCTGTGGCTCGAATCTCCCTGGTCACATTTTAGTTGTTTGTTCGGAAGAGAAGCTTCAGGATAGAGAGAGTAGTCAAGGGCTTCTGTTGCCCCAGATTGTCTCTCAGGAGATTGGGATGCTCTTCTCTCAAGTGTGAAGCACCCACAGAAAGACCCCCTGCAGCTTCAGGGCAGAGTGTGTGGTTAGGATTACCAAGTGTCTGCTCCACTGGGGAGTGAGCTGGTCTTGCAGGCTGACTTTCCAGGTTTATGCCTTCATCCAGTTTCCTGACTGAAGAGATGTGAAGCCAAATCGGTGCTGCTCACACCCAGTTATCATATTCTATGACAACGTTCATGTTTCTCCTACCTGAAGGACAATCTTGAATTGTTCTGTTTCAAGGAGGGTAAGTGTCCCTTTTCTCAGGCTTGGGGAATGGATCTACTACACATGAGTTGGAAAGAACTTAGTTTTAACCCTTTGGTGGTAACTGCACGCAAGGCAGGGTATTCAGAAACTAGTTAATCCAGTTTTCCTGAGTTTCCTGACATAGCTGTCTAAGGGCTATTTCAAGGTATGACTTGTCCAAGTGTGGGCTGGAAAAGAATCCTCAGACACAGAGTATTTCAGAAAGGAGTGAGTTTATTAAGAACAAAGAGCAGAGATAATGAGGGTGCTGCAAGCACAGCAGGCTAGGGAAGAGCTGAGGGTTTTTGTGGTTTAGTAGCCATTTTTTATAGCTCCAAGACAAAGAAAGTTCCTGCTGGAAGGGTGGCATCAGGTAAATGGTTAAGGTGCTATAGAGTGAGCACCAGAATGGGTATTTTTGCCTAATTTGGGGTCAGGAAGCTGGCCAGTATGGATCATCAGGGAGCAGAGGAGGTCAGCAATGGTTATAGAGGAACTCAGTCGGTTAAGAAGGTGACCTTGGTTCTGGGTTCTGCATCTGTCTTCTAGGGCTCCACTTGATTGGATTTCTTTACTTTCCCTTGTGATTAGGGTTTCCAGGACAAATACAAGGTCCAGCTTATGCCCAGGACACTCATTAGTCCCTTTGTCACTGGAGACACAAATGCTGAATCATTAACAATTTGTAGGAATCCTGCAAGCCCAAACTTGGGGATTATTTCTTTTAGCTGCCATTTCAATTCTAGCTGCAAATGCTTTTATCCTCCCAGAAAATGTTACTGCTAGCACCAAGAGATACCTGAAATTGCCTAGTATTCTAGGGATGAGAATGAAGTCAATCTGCCAGTCCTCTCAGGCTATGTCCCTCTGGTCTGAATGGGCCTTATCTGGGGGGCTCTCATGTTGGAGTTGTGTTTTATGCCAGGAATTACCATGACCTCAACTAACAAATTATATAAGGCTTCCCAGCTGTAGCCAGTTTCCTTGACAAGTCTCCCTGATGATTTGACAAGCTGCAGCTGGCTCAAAGTAGCGTCCGTGTTCAGTAACTATTCACTCATGGCCTCCCAGATCTCCACTGAAGCCCCATTCTTGGGCCTTGTCTAAATCTTCCTTTGTGTAGATTGAGGAATGATTGAAGATCGAAGATCTCACCTTCAATATGAGGGATAGGTGCCAAGTTACTGGTTCCAGGGCAACCCTTTTGGCAGTTGGGTCCAATTTGTGTTTCTCTTTATTATCTCTGCACCCCGCTTTTGGTGACCCCTATGATCAATTACTGTCACATTTAGAATCTGCACAGCTTCTAAGAGCTTCAGTACATGCAGGCCATGTTTATTCTCCACAGTAAACAAAATATAATGCTCAAGTGAGGACTATCAGCTCCACCATTTAGGCAGAAGTCCCTGGGGTAGACTTCTTGCTTCTATGACTTTGATCTGGGAGCTTACTGCATATCCTATGGCCTTTTCCCTCTCCTAAAACTGCTTCTGTCTGTGAACCATTCCTCTTTGGTATTTCAAAGAGACCCAACTTTTAGGTTGGGGCAAAGGGAATAGATTATGTCTGTGGTTTCTATACAGTCATGCTCCAGGGTCTTGTTTCTGAGGGTAGCAGGGTGGCAGGATTTAATGTGTGACAAATTTTTTTATTTTTTTTTATGGTAGCCACTGTGCTGTCTAAAAGCATAGCCTGAGCTTGAATCAAGTTTCCAGGGGAGAATCATATTCCCTAAGAACTTACTAAAGACTGAACCTGACGTGGAGTCTATACGCTGAATAGCTGACCCTGGTACCTCAGTCAGTAAGGAATCCACCTGCAATACAGGAGACCTGGGTTCCATCCTTGGGTCAGGGAAGATCCACTGGAGAAGGAAATGGCAACCCACTTTAGTATTCTTGCCTGGGAAATCCCGAGGACAGAGCAGCCTGACGAGCTACTGTCCACGAGGTCACAAGAGTTGGACACAACTTGGTGATTAAACCACCAACTGACCAAATGTTAACATTTCAGCCTCCTTTAGCAGAATTGTAACAGCTGCAATGCCTGTAGAAAAGGAAATCATCTCTTAGTGGTTTGAATTGTTTAGAGAAATAAGCAAGCAAGTAAGGTGTCCTTGTGTTTTTATGCTTTCTTTCTTTCTTTTTTTTTTTTTTTAGTGAAGACCCAAGGGCTATTCCCTTTCTCTCTTGAATTTAAAGGTCAAAGGGTTTAGCAAATCTGTGAGGGCCAGAACAGGGGGCCTAAATTGTTTTTTTAGTTCTTGAAAGGCTCTTCACATTGGATTCTGTTCAAATGGGTCATCATTTTTTCAAGTTTTCTTACAGAGGGCTAGCTATCCTCCAGTTAGGGATCCAGATGTGGCAAAACTTGGCCATCCCCAGGAAACCTCTAAGCTGTCTTCTAGTTTTAGACGGGATGAGTCTGCGAGTGGCTTCTTTCCCTCTCTGGGGTAGGCTTCTCTGACCTTCTCTGAGAATGAAGCCTAGATGGGTCACTCTGCTGCTGCTGTTGCTGCTGTTAAGTTGCTTCAGTCATGTCTGACTCTGTGCGACTCCATAGACGGCAGCCCACCAGGTTCCCCCTTCCCTGGGATTCTCCAGGCAAGAACACTGGAGTGGGTTGCCATTTCCTTCTCCAATGCATGAAAGTGAAATGTGAAAGTGAACTCACTTAGTCGTGTCCAACTCTTAGTGACCATGGACCGCAGCCTTCCAGGGTTCTCTGTTCATGGTCACCCTAGTTTGTGATATTTCAGCCTTTATCTTGGGCACATTATCTCCTTTATTGGCTAGGTGATTCAGGGTAGTTACACTACTTTAAGTCTGAACCTTCCTTAGTAGAACTGGCCATCAGAATGTCATTTATATACTAGAGGAGGGATCCGCACTCCAGATGTAAATCTTTTAGGTCATTCCCCCAAAGACAGTGGGGGAATTTTTGAACTCTTGGGGCAGGACTGCCCAGCAGAAAATTTTTGTTGTGTGTTTGGGTTCTGTCACACAAAGGCATAAGCTTGTGGTGACTCTGAGGCTAGTGGAAAACAGAGAAGGCATCTTTAAATTTCATATATAATACCAGATTCTGGGGGATTATAGAATAGCCAGTAGAGTGTAGGAATAAGAGACCACTGGATATATACCCTCCGTGCCTTTGCTGACTGCTCTGAGGTCCTATACTATCTGGTATTCCCGTGGTTAGGTTTCCTCATTGGTTAAATGGGGGTATTGCAGGCTGAAGGAAATGGCAACCCACTCCAGTACACCTGCCTGGAGAATTTCATGGACAGAGGAGCCTGGCAGGCTGCAGTCCATGGAATTATAAAGAGCTGGGCACGAGAAGGCATTAGCAGCTGGTAAATTAGTGTATTCTTCAAATATGAAGGAACTATAATTAAATACCCAGTGCTTCCCTGGAGGCTCAGACAGTAAAGTGTCTGTCTGTAACGCTGGAGACCTGGGTTCTATCCCTGAGTCAGGAAGATCCCTGGAGAAGGAAATGGCAACCCAGTCCAGTACTCTTGCCTGAAAAATTCCATGGATGGAGGAGCCTGGTAAGCTACAGTCCATGGGGTCGCAAAGAGTTGGACATGACTGAGCAACTTCACTGGTTCATTGCAGGGTGAGTGGCATGGTGTACTATGACTCCGGTCAGTTGGGTCAGTGCCCAACATGGCTTCCTGACAGAAGGGTTGCTGTTCTTTCGTCCCTTAGCTGTGTCTGCTTCTTTTGAGACCCCATAAACTATAGCCTGTCAGGCTCCTCTATTCATGGGATTTACCTGGTAAGAGTACTGGAGTGAGTAGTACTCCAGTACTACTGGAGTACTAAAAAAGAAAATGGGGATCTTTTCTTTTCCAGGGGATCTTCCCAACCCAGGATCAAAACCCTTGTCTCCTGCATTGTCAGGCTAATTCTTTGCCACTGAGCCACCAGCGAAGGTCCCCACCCCTGAGATAGAAGGATACTGTTTTCTGTTGGGTTATGTATTTCCAATATTTTGGCCACCTGATGTGAACAGCCGACTCATTGGAAAAGATTCTGATGCTGGGAAGGATTAAGGGTAGGAGGAGAAGGAGAAAACAGAGGATGAGATGGTTGGATGCAGTACTGAATTAATGTACATGAGTCTGAGCAAACTCAGGAAGATAATCAAGGACAGGGAAGCCTGGCATGCTGCAGTCCATGGGCTCATAAAGAGTTGGATGCAACTTAGAGACCAAAAATTTACTATGATGTATTTCCATTTTGGATGGACTATCGTTAATTTTACCTGTCCACAGCCCCAGACCTTAGAATTTTTTCCAGGGAGGTCAACTTGCTCTATCTGGGAAGGTTTGTCCTCAATCATTAACATTAGCATTTTGTGCCTTTGTCCAGGAGACCAGTCTCTAGTTTTTTTCTCAGTAGGTGGATGGAAGCCTCCGATATATGTGAGATATCTCTTCCTAACATGGGTTTAGGGCATTCAGGGGCATACAAGGAGTGGGTCAGCATGTGTTCATTCAACTTACATTCCACTGGCTCTATGAAAGCCTATTCTTGGACCTTCCCTGACACCTTCAATAATTTTACAACTCTTGTGACTGTTTGCCTGATCTGGTATTTAGAAATAAGTGACACTAATGTTGGCAAGAATTCCAAAGCCTGCATCCATATGTCAAGTGTCAGCTTAGGAGCCCCCCAGCCCCATCATTTTAACCTATTTGGACTATCTGCCTTCCAGGGATAGAAATAAAATGACTGATAAAGTCATGTGGGTTTGTTTTCTAAATTTCACCTAGAATTTTATTTTCAACTTTAATAATAAATTTTCATAACCATGAACAAATAGGTCATAAAAAGTAAAAAAAAGAAGTAACATACTAGTGTTACTAATGTTTTCCTTAAAATTCTTCAGTTAATTCTGTAAAGAAATAAAACCAGTAGGGTTTGAAAATTTTGTATTTCTGTATATTTTTGCCCTTAAATTAATAAATAAAAAAGTCAGATATTCTTTTATGTTTACATTATAGACACTGTTTCTCTTAAATTCTAATTTCAAGTTCCACTATCTAGTCCACTAATTGGGTCATATACTATAAATATTTGTTGAATTAATGTTTATCCTATATTAGCATCAATTTGGATAAGAAGAGTGATATAGTAAAGTTTTACAATAAATTATGCTAATATTCTCATTGAATTCTAATCAAGTTCTGTGCATTACCTTGAAAGGTTGTTGCTGAACCATGAAAGATGCTGGGATTCTTGGCCTCCGGAGGAGAAGAATTCAATCTGAGGCCAAAGACAAGGCTTGATCACTCAGAGCTTTTGTGTAATAAAGTTTTATTAAAGTATAAAAGAGATAGAGAAAGCTTCTGACATAGACATCAGAAGGGGGCAGAAAGAATACCCCCCTGCTAGTCTCTAAGTTAAGTGAAGTTGTTCAGTCGTGTCCGACTCTTTGCGACCCCATGGACTATAGCCTACCAGGCTCCTCTGTCTATGGGTTTCTCCAGGCAAGAGTACTGGAGTGGGTTGCCATTTCCTTCTACAGGAAATCTTTCCAACCCAGGTTTCCTGCATTGCAGGCAGACACTTTACCCTCTGAGCCACCAGTGAAGCCCCAGCTGGATGTTATATAGCTACTAGCAGTCTGCTCAGAGAAGGCAATGGCACCCCACTCCAGTACTTTTGCCTGGAAAATCCCATGGACAGAGGAGCCTGGTGGGCTGCAGTCCATGGGGTCGAAAAGTGTCAGACCCGACTGAGTGACTTCACTTTCACTTTTCACTTTCATGCATTGGAGAAGGAAATGGCAACCCACTCCAGTGTTCTTGCCTGGAGAATCCCAGGGATGGGGGAGCCTGGTGGGCGGCTGTCTATGCGTCACACAGAGTCGGACACTACTGAAGCGACTTAGCAGCAGCAGCAGCAGCAGCAGTCTGCTAATTAAAGAAAGGAAATGTCTCAAAATTCAGAGAATGGCACCAGGCCCCTCACCCACAAGATGCATTTTGAGATAATCTTGGCATCAGGTGAGTCATCCCAGGCCATAAAATGATTGGCATGAATCTTGAAGAAAGACAGATTCCCATACAAATATATAGTTTCATTAACATAGATTAAGAGACCAAAGTATGAGTATAATATACTGGTTTGTCAAGTCAATTCTGAGCCTGTAGGCGGAATGGACTTGAAGAAAGTCTGGGGTAAATACACAGTACATTAAGCCTAAGACAAACATTTCCCTAAGAAAAATACATTGGTTAGCTCAAGGTTTGAGAAAAGGTAAGTTCAGGTGGAACCAGGTGTCATTATGCACCTGAATTTTAAGAGAAACCTCTTTTTAAATTTGTATAGAGAAGGGGAAAAAAAAGTGTAACACTAGTTTGTTTCTTCTTGCCAGTTAAGAGAGAGATAAAAATTTCTGACACTTGCAGCCTATTTCCTTTCTTTGGATACCTCTGCCCTTCCTGCCTGTTACCCTCTCAAACTCTTTTACTATTTTAACCAACCTGAGAGAAAAGATACTTAATCCTCATGTATTTTAAGTCTTGTTTTAGAGACTGGTCAGTTCAGTCAAGTTATTGCTTCACAATCCCTATCACAATCCCTATAAACTTATTTGTGTTCAAAGAATCTAATGTATCATGTAGATTTACACTCAGTGGAAACCACCAAATAAATTCAATATATAAAATTGCTTTCTGACAGTGTGCCCAGAATTCTCTAATATTTCATTTACTATTTCTTCCAGTGAGTTGTAGAAATCTAGTTTACAAATCATTACATTGGCCATTAGCATATTATGAGCCTCAACTTACTCCATCATGCATGAAGAAAAACCGAAGTCTTAAAACTCATGCATACATAAATTCATAACAGTGACTCTAGAAGAAGTAACAGATTTTGTCATTTTGTAAATAGTCCAGTTCATGGCAATAAGCCCATCAAATCATTCAAAAAGAATTTGTTAGGCTTATACTTACTTTCTTTGTACTTAGGATAGCTATAATATGTGATGTCTCCCTCTTCTTTATTTCTCTCTCTGTTTATATATATATAAATATACATACATACATATATACATACATACAAATATGCATACATACATATATACATATATGTATATGTATACATATACATACATACATACAAATATACATACATACATATATACATATATGTATATGTATACATACATATATATATATATATATATATATATACACACACACATACATACATACATACACACACATATCGGAGAAGGCAATGGCATCCCACTCCAGTACTCTTGCCTGGAAAATCCCATGGACGGAGGAGCCTGGTGGGCTGCAGTCCATGGGGTCGCACAGAGTCGGACACGACTGAAGCGACTTAGCAGTAGCAGCACACACACATATATGTATATATAACCTATGTTACATATTAACTATATATAAGTATGTGCTCCCCTGGTGTCTCACACCTTAAAAAATGTTCCTGCAGTGCAGGAGGCTGGTTGGATCTCTGTGTTGGGAAGATCCTCTGGAGAAGGGAATGGCTACCCACTCCAGTATTCTTGCCTGGAAAATTCCATGGACAGAGGAGCCTGACAGGTTACAGTCCATGGGGTCACAAAGAGTCGGACATGACTGAGCAACTAACACTTTCAGTTTCACCTTTTTCATATATAAATGTATGCATATATACTTACTATTTTGTATTTAATAAAGTTAATAATTTTCAAAGTGATAAAGAACCTGCCTGCCTACAAAAGAGTCACAAAGACCTGGGGTCCGACCTGGATCAGGAAGATCCCCCAGAGAAGAAAATGGCAATCCACCCTTGAATTCTTACCTGGAAAATTCCATAGACAGAAAAGCCTGGCAGGCTATAGTCCATGGGGTTGCAGAGCTAAACACAACGGAACAACTAAGCACACAAGCATGTACATATGATCTACATTAGATACACAGACACACATATACACACGTGAATTGGCACCCCACCCCAGTACTTTTGACTGAGCAACTTCACTTTCACTTTTCACTTTCATGCATTGGAGAAGGAAATGGCAACCCACTCCAGTGTTCTTGCCTGGAGAATCCCAGGGACAGGGGAGCCTGGTGAGCTTCCGTCTGTGGGGTCGCACAGAGTCAGACACGACTGAAGCGACTTAGCAGTAGCAGCATATATGTGTACTATATGCAGTAGTTATTAGATTATAGTCAACAATCATCGTTAGTTTTGGTCAAACTTGCTGAGTTGTGATGAATTTACAAAACAACCTAATCAGATCAATCTCTTTGCTTGTTTCTGTTCAGACCACAGCATCTGCAGAAAATCTACAACAGTTTAATCGTAAATTATGATATTGTGAAACATTGACCAAACAATAAGAGGGGTTTTAAAAGCTCTCAAAATGTTCAGAGCAATTCCACAGGTTTTATAGAAGCATAATAAAGCAGAATTATCTGTTATAGAATTTAGGGAAGTACATGTGTTTTATTATTTTTGCTTTTTTTCTATTATATACAATGCTGAGGAGACATCATCCATATTAATGAATACAATATAAAATGAGGCATACTCTTGGCTTGGTGACTAATACTTAAATTGAATCTTTGCAAGGAACTGATTCGGAAAGTGTTTAAATTTTAAGAGTATCATGTTTGTTGGCTTCAAGAGGAAAATAGCAGTTTAAAGATGTAAAATTTCTTTTATTAAGATATAAAGCAACACAAGTGACTGAAAATAACGGGCTATAAAACAAACTCAGTGATTGACATCAGAACTACCAATAGCTATGTTACAGGGTAAAATAAAGATGAAAGTCACAACTTGGAAATATAAGACCACATTTTCTCAGAAATAACAAATAGAAAATAAACTTTCTTTGAAGACAAAACTTAGGCTCTTTTATTGGTTGACCTAGATTTTAAACTCAACTAGCTTCCTTCTAATCATACGAACTTCTATCTCCATCTCTTTCTGTGTGTAATAACATTCATCTTAAGTAAATAGTACCAATTTCTGTATTGTAATACATATTTATTTCATTTTATCATGATTTTCATTTTATATTGTTTGAATTTTGTATAATGAACATATAATAGTTTTTATTTTTATTAAAAATACATAATGATAAAACTCAAAGCAAATACTTCCAGATTTTTACTTTTGTGTATTTGGGGATTTTAATAATTTAAATTAAATTTATTAAAATCATTAATCAAATGGTTATTGAAAATTAAAAAATAGTTTAAGCATATGATAGCCTAAGCACTTTACATACTTTTATACTTACCGCGTACATACTCATTAACAACTCTGTACAACAGAAAAATAATATTATTCCCCTTTTAGCAATTAGAACGGAGAAGACAATGGCACCCCACTCCAGTACTCTTGCCTGGAGGGTCCCATGAACGGAGGAGCCTGGTGGGCTGTGGTTGATGGGGTCACTGGGAGTCGGACACGACTGAGCGACTTCACTTTCACTTTTCACTTTCATGCATTGGAGAAGGAAATGGCAATCCACTCCAGTGTTCTTGCCTGGAGAATCCCAGGGATGGGGGAGCCTAGTGGGCTGCCGTCTATGGGATTGCACAGAGTCGGACACAACTGAAGTGACTTAGCAGCAGTAGCAGTAATTAGAAAACTTAAGTTGAAAGAGATTAATAGCTCCTCCAAAGTTATGTTGCAGATAAAATAACATAATAAATATGCCTTATCTTGCCTATGAGTTTTGCACTTTGCATTTTTCATTGAGTAAAGAGACCAATTAATTCAGTCATAATTGCATATCAAATTGTCTTCTTTGTACATAGCCTTTAGGGTTGTGAAAGTTATTTTGATTTGTAACCCATTTCCAGTAAGCAGAAACTTTCTTTCACTTTCTTTTGTGCTTAACAAATAAAATCAAATGAAAAGTGTTTGGGGGAGACTATTGAGAAAGGGTTTAAGTATCAGCATTGACTGAGGTAGATGAAAAGATCATAGGAAACATCTAAGTGTGTTTTCCTTTATATTGCCTAGAAAAATCAGCACTGGTGGTTTCTGTGTAGCAGTTAAAAACTGTTTTATCTCAACCAGCATGTGTTTGAGTTATTATGGTTGGGGAATAAAAAGTGATTTCCGATCAAGCCCTGTTTTCCTTCATGGATCCTACAACCATGAGATCAACATTTTTGCAACAGTGTTTTTCTTTCACTTTTCTCTTCTACTTTATGCATGATTTTACTTCTGCTGAATATGTTTGGTCACTCTAATCTTTTGATCCTAATCAAGGGAAAGTCTGCAAGGGTAACTAACATTCAGACCTTTTAAAGATTCACAACATTCATACATTTTAAAGAGAATCAATTTTCCACCAGTTTGGTTTTAGTGAGAGTTAAACTTGAATGGGTTTCCTCCCTGTGATTCATAGTCTATTGAAGAGAAACATAATTTGGAATGGTGATCAATTTGTGTATAATATGCACAAGTTAATGTTTTCCTGATAGTCTAAAGGAACCAGAGAAAGATGTAACTGCATTTCCTTTAAGTGTTTTGACATTTCACTCCTACCTCTTATTAATGGGAGTACATGGTCTTCTCATTAAGACAAAAAAAAAAAAATGACCTGTTTAAGATTGCAATAATATTTTTAATCTGCATTGAAAATATCACATATTATTTTTAAAATTATCTCTAAACTATCTTTTTAAATTCTATAGCCTGAGTAGGCCTTTTCTATTTTTTTTTTCTTTCATTGGAAGTTAGTAAAAGGAAAGAAAGTTTAAAAAATATTAAAGATAGGATAAAAAAGTAAAGGATAAGAAAATGAAATAAAGAGAAGGAAAAGAGAGAAAAGAGGGAAGAAAATTTCAGATTTTTCAACATATAATTTCAATATCGTTAAAATCTATGTTAAAGTTACACATTTACATACTACAAAAAATTGTTTCAATGGGCTATTTTAACCACCTTTTATTTTTAAATATAATTGCCTTACTATCATTTGACACAATTTATACTGTTTTATTGTTAAAGGTCCTTGTTACTAGATTTTTTAAATTATTAATATTATTTTCTTAAATAATTGGATTTATGGATTACATATGTTTCTCTTCAAATTTTACTTTATTTTCATGTGGCTTTAAAAACAAATGAATTGAAAATAATTTTTTTTCTGATTAAAATCTCTGAAGACTTTTTTTTTTCTGAATAACTGAAACAGCATCCAGAAATTGCTAAAGTGAAAGCTTCTACATTGTATATTCTCAACTATTTAAGGAATCTCAAATAAATGGCCTTTAAATATTTATTTGCCAAAGTCAGTTTCCTTGGTTCAAAATTTCCCCTCTTCCAGGTATTTTAAAGTGCTGTTGCATTGCATTTTTATCTTTTTTAATGTTGAGAATTTGTAGCTACTCTTATTTGTACACTCATGTCTGCTTTTATCTACTCATTGCTATAAAATCATAGTTTAACATGCTATGGAAAAAACAAATGATATATAGATATAGATCTCCCAAAGATCATTTTAATTGAAGTTCATTGAGAGTTTAATCTCTAAAGTCAGAACTTACTCTACCAACTGAAAATTTATTGCTTAATACATTCTAAGGTTACGATAAGTTATATTAGTTTCTGTGTTTGCCTAGTCTCACATAATTAAAAATAATAACTTCAGATTTTATTTATTCAAGAGAGGCAAATAGTTGTACCTATTTTTTTTTTTTGCTTCAGTGAGTCTCTCCTCTACCTACATTTTCCATCTCTATTAATTTAACACAAAATTTAGGACCTCTCTCCTTTATGTTTATTTTTTGTTTAAATTCTGCATCATATATTCATTGGATATAAATTCCATGATTTTCATTCTGTTTTCCATAATATTTCCTTGTGTTCCCATATTAAAGTTACATGTTATTCTCATATCTAGCATATAGTGATAGTACTTTTATATCTATGTAATGTATTGGTTGAATTTTATCTATTGCTAATTCTGCATTTTACCACTTCCAACATCTATTAATATATTAATTTTTGGCTTAACAATGGATCTGCATTTTCAAATTTAGGCAAATCTTTTCCTTCAGTGCTCACCAAGAAAAGAATCAACATTAGAATTTGATTTGTTCTATTTTGAGGAGGTACTTTTGTGAGAGAAATTTATCACCAAAGACATACTTTTTTAAAAAGCATTTTTCATTTGAACTATAAAACATTTTACAGTGGTCTTATTTTTAAAATTAATTTTCACTAATACATCTTTAATTTTAATCAATTGTGCTATACTAACTGAAAAATTATTTAGATGATTATATTAATATGGTTATAGAACAGAAAATTAGTCAATCTAATCACTCAAGGACCACACCCTTGTCTAACTCAATGAAATTAAGCCATGCCCAAGGGGCAACCTGGGATGGGTGGGTCATGGTGGAGAGAGATGACAGGGTGTGGTCCGCTGGAGAAGGGAATGGCAAACCACTTCAGTATTCTTGCCTTGAGAACCCCATGAACAGTATGAAAAGACAAAATGATAGGATACTGAAAGAGAAACTCCCCAGGTCAGTAGAGGCCCAATATGCTACTGGAGATCAGTGGAGAAATAACTCCAGAAAGAATGAAAGGATGGAACCAAAACAAAAAGAATACCCAGCTGTGGATGTGTCTGGTGATAGAAGCAAAGTACGATGCTGTAAAGAGCAGTATTGCATAGGAACCTGGAATGTCAGGTCCATGAACCAAGGCAAATTGGAAGTGGTCAAACAAGAGATGGCAAGAGTGAATGTCGACATTCTAGGAATCAGCGAACTCAAATGGACTGGAATGGGTGAATTTAACTCAGATGACCATTATATCTACTACTGTGGGCAGGAATCCCTCAGAAGAAATGGAGTGGCCATCATGGTCAACAGAAGAGTCCGAAATGCAGTACTTGGATGCAATCTCAAAAATGACAGAATGATCTCTGTTCCTTTCCAAGGCAAACCATTCAATGTCACAGTAATCCAAATCTATGCCCCAACCAGTAACGCCGAAGAAGCTGAAGTTGAACGGTTCTATGAAGACCTACAAGACCTTTTAGAACTAACACCCAAAAAAAGATGTCCTTTTCATTATAGGGGACTGGAATGCAAAAGTAGGAAGTCAAGAAACACCTGAAGTAACAGGCAAGTTTGGCCTTGGAACATGGAATGAAGCAGGGTAAAGACTAACAGAGTTTTGCCAAGAAAATACACTGGTCATAGCAAATACCCTCTTCCAACAACACAAGAGAAGACTCTATACATGGACATCACCATATGGTTAACACCGAAATCAGATCGATTATATTCTTTGCAGCCACAGATGGAGAAGCTCTATACAGTCAGCAAAAACAAGACCAGGGGCTGACTGAGGCTCAGACCATGAACTACTTATTGCCAAATTCAGACTGAAATTGAAGAAAGTAGGGAAAACTACTAGACCATTCAGGTATGACCTAAATCAAATCCCTTATGATTATACAGTGGAAGTGAGAAATAGATTTAAGGGCCTAGATCTGATAGATAGAGTGCCTGATGAACTATGGAATGAGGTTTGAGACATTGTACAGGAGACAGGGATCAAGACCATCCCCATGGAAAAGAAATGCAAAAAAGCAAAATGGCTGTCTGGGGAGGCGTTACAAATAACTGTGAAAAGAAAAGAAGCGAAAAGCAAAGGAGAAAAGGAAAGATATAAACATCTAAATGCAGAGTTACAAAGAATAGCAAGAAGAGATAAGAAAGCCTTCTTCAGTGATCAATGCAAAGAAATAGAGGAAAACAACAGAATGGGAAAGACTAGGGATCTCTTCAAGAAAATCAGAGATACCAAAGGAACATTTCATGCAAAGATGGGCACGATAAAGGACAGAGATGGTGTGGACCTAACAGAAGCAGGAGATATTAAGAAGAGGTGGCAAGAATACACAGAAGAACTGTACAAAAAAGAGCTTCAAGACCCAGATAATCATGATGATGTGATCACTGACCTAGAGCCAGACATCTTGGAATGTGAAGTCAAGTGGGCCTTAGAAAGCATCACTATGAACAAAGCTAGTGGAGGTGATGGAATTCCAGTGGAGCTATTCCAAGTCCTGAATGATGATGCTGTGAAAGTGCTGCACTCAATATGCCAGCAAATTTGGAAAACTCAGCAGTGGCCACAAGATTGGAAAAGGTCAGTTTTCATCCCAATCCCAAAGAAAGGCAATGCCAAAGAATGCTCAAACTACCGAACAATTGCACTCATCTCACACGCTAGTAAAGTAATGCTCAAAATTCTCCAAGCCAGGCTTCAGCAATATGTGAACCGTGAACTTCCTGATGTTCAAGCTGGTTTTAGAAAAGGCAGAGGAACCAGAGATCAAATTGCCAACATCCGCTGGATCATGGAAAAAGCAAGAGAGTTCCAGAAAAACATCTATTTCTGCTTTATTGACTATGCCAAAGCCTTTGACTGTGTGGATCACAATAAACTATGGAAAATTCTGAAAGAGATGGGAATACCAGACCACCTGATCTGCCTCTTGAGAAATCTGTATGCAGGACAGGAAGCAACAGTTAGAACTGGTCATGGAACAACAGACTGGTTCCAAATAGGAAAAGGAGTACGTCAAGGCTGCATATTGTCACCATGTTTATTTAACTTATATGCAGAGTACATCATGAGAAATGCTGGACTGGAAGAAACACAAGTTGGAATCAAGATTGCTGGGAGAAATATCAATAACCTCAGATACGCACTTGACACCACTCTTATGGCAGAAAGTGAAGAGGAACTCAAAAGCCTCTTGATGAAAGTGAAAGTGGAGAGTGAAAAGGTTGGCTTAAAGCTCAACATTCAGAAAACGAAGATCATGGCATCTGGTCCCATCACTGCATGGGAAATAGATGGGGAAACAGTGGAAACAGTGTCAGACTTTGTTTTTCTGGGCTCCAAAATCACTGCAGATGGTGACTGCAGCCATGAAATTAAAAGACACTTACTCCTTGGAAGGAAAGTTATGACCAACCTAGATAGCATATTCAAAAGCAGAGACATGACTTTACCAACAAAGGTTTGCCTAGTCAAGGCTATGGTCTTTCCTATGGTCATGTATGGATGTGAGAGCTGGACTGTGAAGAAGGCTGAGCGCCAAAGAATTGATGCTTTTGAACTGTGGTGTTGGAGAAGACTCTTGAGAGTCCCTTGGACTGCAAGGAGATCCAACCAGTCCATTCTGAAGGAGATCAATCCTGGAATTTCTTTGGAAGGAATGATGCTAAAGCTGAAACTCCAGTATTTTGGCCACCTCATGCGAAGAGTTGACTAATTGGAGAAGACTCTGATGCTGGGAGGGATTGGGGGCAGGAGGAGAAGGGGACGACAGATGATGGGATGGCTGGATGGCATCACTGACTTGATGGGTGTGAGTCTGGGTGACCTCCGGGAGCTGGTGTTGGACAGGGAGGCCTGGCGTGCTGCGGTTCATGGGGTCACGAAGAGTCGGACACGACTGAGCGACTGATCTGATCTGATCTGATCTGATGGAACAGAAAGAGTTTGATAAAAATGTTGCTATTTGTTAACATACTCCAATGCTGGGTGTTTTCTTTAAGATGAAGCAAATAACAAGCATTTACTTCATATTAAATAAAACATTAAAAAAGATACTTAGAGAATTTCTGCCTGGCAGATTCATCTTTTCAAGGCAGTAAGCAGTTATAGGGAGCAGATCAGAAACATGGGAAACATCTAGAATACAAGCCTGGCAATAATTATTTCACTTTTATTTCAGAAGCAATTTTATTCCAGAGTCCTACCAATTATGAAAATAGTGTGTAGGAGATGGAAATATAAGCGTAGTTTTCCCCATCTTATGAGATGGAGTGACCAAAGTAGAAGATAAGAGCAATTCAAGAAGGCAGGATTCCATAAATATCCCAGTCTTCTGATTGGAATACCAAAGAAGGCTTCTCTGGAAGAAAGAGTAAGCTACAACTAGACCATTATTAACAGTGGCCCAGCTTTCAATCATTTAAACTTCTAATTAAATTACAAGATTCCTAGATTGCTGGAATTCTGCTAGCTGAATGCCAAAGCCAAAGCCAAAATTCTCTGGAGAAAATGTCATCACCCAGATAATATAATTACCTTTACATTTTTTATGTGCACAGCTTGTGATCCAATATGAAATAACTAGTCATAATAGAAGTCAAGTAATGATTGAAGATAGAAAATAGGGAGGGGCAAACACAGAGACAACAGAATCAGATCCTCAAGAGATTCAAATAAGGGAATTACCAAACAAATTATAAAACCAATATAATTAATATGTGGCAGAACCTACAAAAACAGCATGAAATTTTACTATACAATTTGGAATTGAAAAAGAGAAGCAATTTGAAAATATATGAAAAGTTAGTATCTAATATTAAGAACTTTACTGATTAGTTTAACAGCAAAGTTGCAGAGCTGAATTAAGAATTGAAGAGCTGTAAGATACCTCAGTAAGATGTATTTAAGCCTAGAGAAACAACGGGAAAGGGAACACATAAAAGGAAAAAACAACAACAAGAAGAAAGGTCAAGCATAGATGTAATTGAAGTGTTTGAGAGGTAAGAATTGATGGGGGCGGAAAAACATATTTGAAACAGTATTAACTGATAATCTCCCAAAATAGTGAAACTCACCAGACATCATTCATGAGGCACTCATATGCATGTACACACTCAGAGCCAGTTGAAATAGTATAAAGAATAATGTCATTGGTTTATCTTTTCAATAAATCTCAGAAACAACTTAAAATAAAAATTCAAGGCAGAATAGCCCAAACATTCATTAAGTCTCCAGTAACTGAGTATAACAATTTGTCTCAGAACATTTTTTAAAAACTGTATTTTTCTATCAATCTCATCATTAACAAAGGTAAGTTCAGTTCCGTCACCCAATCATGTCCTACTCTTTGCAACCCTATAAACTGCAGCATACCAGGCCTCCCTGTCCATCACCAACTCCCAGAGTTTACTCAAACTCATGTCAATTGAGTCAGTGATTCCATCCAACTATCTCATCCTCTGTGGTCCCCTTCTCCTCCTGCCTTCAATATTTCCCAACATTAGAGTCTTTTCAAATGAGTCAGTTCTTCGCATCAGGTGGCCAAAGTACTAAAGTTTCAGCTTCAGTGTCAGTCCTTCTAATGAATATTCAGGACTGGTTTCCTTGAAGATGGACTGGTTGGATCTCCTTGCAGTCCAAGGGACTCTCAAGAGTCTTCTCCAACACCACAGTTCAAAAATGTCAATTTTTCAATGCTCAGCTTTCTTCACAGTCCAACTTTCACATCCATACATGACTAATAGGAAAACCATAGCCTTGATAGGTGGACCTTTCTTGGCAAAGTAATGTCTCTGCTTTTTAATATGCTGTCTAGGTTAGCCATACTTTCCTTCCAAGGAGTAAGAGGCTTTTAAATTCATGGCTGGAGTGAGCATCTGCAGTGATTTTGGAGTCCAGAAAAATAAAGTCTGACACTGTTTCCCAATCTATTTGCCATGAAATGATGGGACTGGAAGCCACGATCGATCTTAGTTTTCTGAATGTTGAGCTTTAAGCCAACTGTTTCACTCTCTTCTTTCACTTTCATCAAGAGGCTCTTCAGTTCTTCTTCACTTTCTGCCATAAGGGTGGTATTATTGACATATCTGAGGTTATTGATATTTCTCCCAGCAATCTTGATTCCAGCTTGTGCTTCTTCTAGCCCAGGGTTTCTCCTGATGTACTCTACATATAAGCTTAATAGGCATGATGACAATATACAACCTTGACCTACTCCTTTTCCTGTTTCGAACCAGTCTGTTTTTCCATGTCCAGTTCTAACTTGCTTTTTGACCTCATACAGATTTCTCAAGAGGCAGGTCCAGTGGTCTGGTATTCCCATCTCTTTCAGAATTTTCCACAGTTTATTGTGATCCACACAGTCAAAGGCTTTGGCATAGTCAATAAAGCAGAAGATGTTTTTCTGGAAAAGTAGATGTTTTTCTGGAACTCTCTTGCTTTTCTGATGATCCAGCACATGTTGGGAATTTGATCTCTGGTTCCTCTGCCTTTTCTAAAACCAGCTTGAACATCTGGAAGTTTACAGTTCACATATTGTTGAAGCCTGGCTTGGAGAATTTTGAGCATTACTTTACTAGCATGTGAGATGAGTGCAATTGTGTGGTAGTTTGAGCATTCTTTGGCATTGCCTTTCTTTGGACTTGGAATGAAAACTGACCTTTTCCAGTCCTGTGGCCACTGCTGAGTTTTCCAGATTTGCTGGCATATTGAGTGCAGCAAGTTCACAGCATCATCTTTTAGGATTTGAAATAGCTCAGCTGGAATTTCATCACCTTCACCAGCTTTATTTTTAGTGATGATTACTAAGGCCCACTTGTCTTCACATTCCAGGATGTCTGGCTCTAGAGTGATCACACCATCGTGTTCATCTAGGGTGTGAAGATCATTTTTGTACAGTTCTGTGTATTCTTGCCACCTCTTCTTAATATCTTCTGTTTCTGTTAGATCCATACCATTTCTGTCCTTTATTGAGCCCATCTTTGCATGAAATGTTCCCTTGATGTCTCTAATTTTCTTGAAGAGATTTCTAGTCTTTCCCATTCTATTGTTTTCCTCTATTTATTTGCACTGATCACTGAAGAAGGTTTTATTTGTCCTTGCTATTCTTTGGTGCTCTGCATTTAAATGGGTATATCTTTCCTTTTCTCCTTTGATTCTTGCTTCTCTTCTTTTCTCTGCTATATATAAGGCCTCCTCAGAGAGTCATTTTACTCTTTTGCATTTCTTTTTATTGGGAATGATCTTGCTCCCCATCTCCTGTACAATGTCATGAACCTTTGTCAATAGTTCATCAGGCACTCTGTCTATCAGATCTAGTCCCTTAAATCTTTTTCTCTCTTCCACTGTATAATCGTTAGGGATTTTATTTAGGCCATATTTGAATGGTGTAGTGGTTTTCCCTGCTTTCTTCAATTTAAGTCTGAAATTGGCAATAAGGACTTCATGATCTGAGCCACAGTCGGCTTCTGGTCTTGTTTTTGCTGACAGTATAGAGCTTCTCCATCTTTGGCTGCAAAAAAATGTAATCAATCTGATTTTGTTGTTGACCATCTGGTGATGTCCATGTGTTGTTGGCAGAGGGTGTTTGCAATGAACAGTGTGTTCTCTTGGCAGAGCTCTGTTAGCCTTTACCCTGCTTCATTCTGTACCCCAAGGCTAAATTTATTTCAGGTGTTTCTTGACTTCCTACTTTTGCATTCCAGTCCCCTATAATGAAAAGGGCATCTTTTTGGTGTTAATTCTAGAAGATCTTGTAGATCATCATAGAATCATTCAACTTCAGCTTCCTCAGCATTAATGGTTGGATCACAGACTTGGATTACCGTGATATTGAATGGTTTGCCTTGGAATTGAACAGAGATCATTCTGTCGTTTTTGAGACTGCATCTAAGTACTGCATTTTGAACTCTTTTGTTGACTATGATGGCTACTCCATTTCTTCTAAGTTATTCTTGCCCACACTGGTAGATATAATGGTCATCTGAGTTAAATTCAGCCATTCCAGTCCATTTTAGTTCTCTGATTCCTAGAATGTTGATGTTCACTCTTGCCATTTCCTGTTTGATTGTGTCAGTTTGCCTTGATTAATGGACCTAGCATTCCAGGTTCCTATGCAATATTGGTCTTTACAGCATTGGACCTTGCTTCCAACACCAGTTACATCCACAACTGGGTGTTGTTTATGCTTTGTCTCCGTCTCTTCATTCTTTTTGTAATTATCTCCCCACTCATCTCTAGTAGCATATTGGGCACCTATCAATAGGTGGGGAGTTCATCTTTCAGTGTCAAATTTTTTTGCCTTTTCATACTGTTCATGGGGTTCTCAAGGGAGGAATACTGAAGTGGTTTGCCATTCCCTTCTCCAGTGGACCACATTCTGTCAGACCTCTCCACCATGACACATATTCTTGAGTGGCCCTACATGTCATGGCTCATAGTTTCATTGAGTTAGACAAAGCTGTGGTCCATGCAATTAGATTGGTTAGTTTTCTGTGATTATAGTTTTCAGTGTGTCTATCCTCTGATGGAGAAGGATATGAGGCTTATGGAAGTTTCCTGATGGGATAGACTGACTGAGGGGGAAACTGGGTCTTGTTCTAATGGGCGGGGCGATGCTCAGTAAATCCTTAATCCAATGTTCTGTTGATGGGTGGAGCTGTGTTCTCCCCTGCTATTTACCTGGGGCCAAACTATGGTGGAGGTAATGAAGATAGTGGTGACCTCCCTCAAAAGACCCCATGAATGCACTGCTACACTCAGTGCCCCCAGCCCCATGCCTTTGCTGGAGGCTCCTGGACACACACAATCAAGTCTCCTGTGGGGTGTTGTTCCTTTCTTCTGGGTTCTGCTGCACGAGATTTTGTTGCGCCCCCAAGAGTCTATTTTCCAGTCCTGTGTAAGTTCTGGCAGCTCCATGGTGGGGTCGGTGGCAACCTCCTCTAAGAATACTTATGCCATACCCACACCCAGAGCCCCTGTCCCTGCAGCAGACCATTGCTGCCCCATATCTCCACAGGAGATGCTCAAACATAGTTCTGTCTCAGTCTCTGTGGGGTTCCTGGGTCCTGGTTTGCGCAAGCTTTGTTTGAGCCCTCTGAGCGTCTCTGGTGGGAATGGGGTTTGATTCTGAATGTGAATTCACCCGTCCTACCATCTTGCTGGGGCTTCTCCTTTGCCCTTGGAGGAGGGGTATCTCCTCACAGCTGCTCCAGTGCCTACAGTCTTCCTGGGGTTTCTCTGACCTTGGATGTGTGGTATCTCCTCTTAGCCGCTCACTGCTCCAGGGCTGTGCAGTCTTTTTTAACTGGCTTCCTGGGTAGCTCAAATGATAAAAAAATCTTCTTGCATTGCTGAAGATCTGGGCTTAACCCCTGGGTGTAAGATCCCCTGGAGAATGGCATAGCAATCCACTCCAGTATTCTTGCCTGGAGAATTTCATGGACAGAGGAGGCTGACAGGCTACAGTCCATGGAATTGCAGAGTGGGACATGACAAAGCAACTAACACTCTGACTTTCTTTCACTATCTTTAAGCAAGTTGTTATTTGAGAATCAGACTCATTAAAATCAGTCAAGTGAGAAGGATATCTCATTTCAACGGTCTATAATAGATAGCAATACATTATAGTCACAACTTAGAAAATGTTCTGTCCTTTCTTTGTTCATATTCTGAAAAGATCCTTTTGTTCCACCATTCACTTCTACTTTTAAGAGCTAAGTTTGGTACACTCAGTTAAATCAGAAATAAGTCAGGGTACCTATACCCAACAGAGACAAGATGGAAGGAATTTGCATGTATCTGTTTAACGTTTTTAATATAAAATCACATGTATTAAAGTACAGATCTATGTGAAAGATATATATCTTTTAGAGTGAAGTTTTGAACATTTTTCCCTTTCAATTGATGCTGCTTTACTAATATCAGTTTTAATACATATCATACGTTGTTCCCTCACATGCATGCTCTTTGTGTGGTGAGAGTTGCTCAGTCATGTCCCATTCTTTGTGACTCATGGACTGTAGCCCACCAGACTCCCCTGTCCATGAGACTCTCCAGGCAAGAATACTGGAATGGGTTGCCATTTCCTTCTCCATACATGCTCTTTAAATCTTAGTAGTATAAGGACTCTTAGTGAAAAAAGGGCTTCCCTGGTGGCTCAGATGGCAGAGAATCTGACTGTAATGTGGAAGACCCACGTTCAATCCCTGGGTTAGGAAGACCCCTTGAAGAAGGGCATGGCAACCCCCTCGAGTATTTTTGCCTGGAGAATCCCATAGACAGAGGAGCCTGATGGCCTACAGCCCATAGAATTTCAGAGTCAGACATAACTGGGCAACTAACACTAAGTCAAAAAAGAAAATGGAATTAGTGACTTTATGAAAGGTAAAACTTCTAGTTTGATTGACTATGGAGATTTTAACAGTGGCATGGGAATACATAGGGTTATTTTCAAATATTTCAAAATATGTAATTTGATAAACTTTTAAATAATTAAAATTACCAGGAGTACCTATCCTGGGCATCACTTGAACAAATATATAAAGGTCCAGTGGCAAAAGGGTAAAGCTAGCTTGTGGTTGGTAGTATGACATAATGTAAAATATGTGAGGTAAAGAAAATAATGTAATTTGCAAATGTAAACTGAAGTGCCAAACCAGCTGTTCAGCTCTAGTATAGTTTTGCCATGCAGGAAAAACAAATAAACAAAACATATTCTCCTGATACCCTAAGTTTTCTAAAAAAATCAGACGTTCAAATTCTTATTTGAAGTCATCTGATTTCCATGTTTCCCAAATGACAGCTGATATTTTTTGACTAGTGTTTCAGGGTGTATATAGTTTATATTCTTTATCTTGGTGGATTCTCATAACATTCTGAGAAGTCAGGTAAAGATTCAGGACCCAAGTCCTAATAAATAACATTAGTTCAGCAGTATTTCTTGGTGTTTAAATTCTGACAACAGATCTCCCATTTGATATACTCATCCCATATCATTGAATAAAGCGTCTTTCTGATTATCTCTAGTTTGTATAAAAAGTTCAGCAAGGATTTGTTGTTATTTCCTCTAGCAACAGGTGCTTTTCATTCATTTTCAATAGCTGTTTGAATTAAATTATCAGATCAGATCAGATCAGATCAGTCTCTCAGTCGTGTCCGACTCTTTGCAACCCCATGAATCGCAGCACGCCAGGCCTCCCCCGTCCATCACCAACTCCCGGATTTCACTCAGATTCATATCAGTCGAGTCAGTGATGCCATCCAGCCATCTCATCTTCTGTCGTCCCCTTCTCCTCTTGCCCCCAATCCCTCCCAGCATCAGAGTCTTCTCCAATGAGTCAACTCTTCACATGAGGTGGCCAAAATACTGGAGCTTCAGCTTCAGCATCATTCATTCCAAAGAAATCCCAGGGCTGATCTCCTTCAGAATGGACTGGTTGGATCTCCTTGCACTCCAAGGGACTCTCAAGAGTCTTCTCCAACACCACACTTCAATACCATCAATTCTTTGGTGCTCACCCTTCTTCACATTCCAGCTCTCAGATCCATACATGACCACAGGAAAAACCATGGCCTTGACTAGATGAACCTTTGTTGGCAAAGTAATGTCTCTGCTTTTGAATATGCTATCTAAGCTGGTCATAACTTTCCTTCCAAGGAGTAAGCACCTTTTAATTTCATGGCTGCAGTCACAATCTGTAGTGATTTTGGAGCGCAGAAAAATAAAGTCTGACACTGTTTCCACTGTTTCCCCATCTATTTCCCATGAAGTGATGGGACCAGATGCCATCTTCGTTTTCTGAATGTTGAGCTTTAAGCCAACTTTTTCACTCTCCAATTTCACTTTCATCAAGAGCCTATTTAGTGCCTCCTCACTTTGTGCCATATGGGTGGTGTTATCTGCATATCTGAGGTTATTGATATTTCTCCCAGCAATCTTGATTCCAACTTGTGTTTCTTCCAGTCCAGCATTTCTCATGATGTACTCTGCATATAAGTTAAATAAGCAGGTTGACAATATACAGCCTTGATGTACTCCTTTTCCTATTTGGAACAAGTATGTTGTTCCATGTCTAGATCTAACTGTTGCTTCCTGACCTGCATACAAATTTCTCAAGAGGCACATCAGGTGGTTTGGTATTCCCATCTCTTTCAGAATTTTACACAGTTTACTGTGATCCACACAATCAAAGGCTTTGACTTAGTCAATAAACAAGAAATAGATGCTTTTCTGGAACTCTCTTGCCTTTTCCATGATCCAGCAGATGTTGGCAATTTGATCTCTGGTTCCTCTGCCTTTTCTAAAACCAGCCTGAACATCAAGAAGTTCATGGTTCACATATTGCTAAAGCCTGGCTTGGAGAATTTTGAGCATTACTTTACCACCGTGTGAGATGAGTGCAATTGTGTGGTAGTTTGAGCATTCTTTGGCATTGCCTTTCTTTGGGAATGGAATGAACATTGACCTTTTCCAGTCCTGTGGCCCCTTCTGAGTTTTCCAGATTTGCTGGCATATTGAGTGCAGCACCTTCACAGCATCATCTTTCAGGATTTGGAATAGCTCAACTGAAATTCCATCACCTCCACTAGCTTTGTTCGTCAGATCAGATCAGATCAGTCGCTCAGTCGTGTCTGACTCTTTGCGACCCCATGAACCGCAGCACGCCAGGCCTCCCTGTCCATCACCAGCTCCCGGAGGTCACTCAGACTCGCATCCATCGAGTCAGTGATGCCATCCAGCCATCTCATCCTCTGTCGTCCCCTTCTCCTCCTGCCCTCAATCCCTCCAGGCATCAGAGTCTTCTCCAATGAGTCAACTCTTCGCATGAGGTGGCCAAAATACTGGAGTTTCAGCTTTAGCATCATTCCTTCCAAAGAAATCCCAGGGCTGATCTCCTTCAGAATGGACTGGTTGGATCTTCTTGCAGTCCAAGGGACTCTCAAGAGTCTTCTCCAACACCACAGTTCAAAAGCATCAATTCTTCGGAGTTCAGCCTACCTCACAGTCCAGCTCTCACATCCATACATGACCACAGGAAAGACCATAGCCTTGACTAGGCGAACCTTTGTTGGTAAAGTAATGGCTCTGCTTTTGAATATGCTATCTAGGTTGGTCATAACTTTCCTTCCAAGGAGTAAGTGTCTTTTAATTTCATGGCTGCAGTCACCATCTGCAGTGATTTTGGAGCCCAGAAAAAGAAAGTCTGACACTGTTTCCACTGTTTCCCCATCTATTTCCCATGTAGTGATGGGACCAGATGCCATGATCTTCGTTTTCTGAATGTTGAGCTTTAAGCCAACCCTTTCACTCTCCACTTTCACTTTCATCAACAGGCTTTTTAGCCCCTCTTCACTTTCTGCCATAAGAGTGGTGTCATCTGCATATCTGAGGTTATTGATATTTCTCCCGGCAATCTTGATTCCAACTTGTGTTTCTTCCAGTCCAGCATTTCTCATGATGTACTCTGCATATAAGTTAAATAAACATGGTGACAATATGCAGCCTTGATGTACTCCTTTTCCTATTTGGAACCAGTCTGTTGTTCCATGACCAGTTCTAACTGTTGCTTCCTGACCTGCATACAGATTTCTCAAGAGGCAGATCAGGTAGTCTGGTATTCCCATCTCTTTCAGAATTTTCCATAGTTTATTGTGATCCACACAGTCAAAGGCTTTGGAATAGTCAATAAAGCAGAAATAGATGTTTTTCTGGAACTCTCTTGCTTTTTCCATGATCCAGCGGATGTTGGCAATTTGATCTCTGGTTCCTCTGCCTTTTCTAAAACCAGCTTGAACATCAGGAAGTTCACGGTTCACATATTGCTGAAGCCTGGCTTGGAGAATTTTGAGCATTACTTTACTAGCGTGTGAGATGAGTGCAATTGTTCGGTAGTTTGAGCACTCCTTGGCATTGCCTTTCTTTGGGATTGGGATGAAAACTGACCTTTTCCAGTCCTGTGGCCACTGCTGAGTTTTGCAAATTTGCTGGCATATTGAGTAGCTTTGTTCGTAGTGATGCTTTCTAAGGCCCACTTGACTTCACATCCCAGGATGTCTGGCTCTAGGTCAGTGATCACACCGTCATGATTATCTGGGTCGTGAAGATCTTTTTTGTACAGATCTTCTGTGTATTCTTGCCACCTCTTCTTAATATCTTCTGCTTCCGTTAGGTCCATACCATTTGTGTCCTCTATCAAGCCCATCTTTGCATGAAATGTTCCTTTGGTATCTCTGATTTTCTTGAAGAGATCCCTAGTCTTTCCCATTCTGTTGCTTTCCTCTATTTCTTTGCATTGATCACTGAAGAAGGCTTTCTTATCTCTTCTTGCTATTCTTTGGAACTCTGCATTTAGATGTTTATATCTTTCCTTTTCTCCTTGGCTTTTTGCTTCTCTTCTTTTCTCAGCTATTTGCAAGGCCTCCCCAGACAGCCATTTTGTTCTTTTGCATTTCTTTTCCATGGGGATGGTCTTGATCCCTGTCTCCTGTACAATGTCACGAACCTCATTCCATAGTTCATTAGGCACTCGATCTATCAGATCTAGGCCCTTAAATCTATTTCTCACTTCCACTGTATAATCATTAGGGATTTGATTTAGGTCATACCTGAATGGTCTAGTGGTTTTCCCTACTTTCTTCAATTTCAGTCTGAATTTGGCTATAAGAAGTTCATGGTCTGAGCCACAGTCAGCTCCTGGTCTTGTTTTTGCTGATTGTATAGAGCTTCTCCATCTTTGGCTGCAAAGAATATAATCGATCTGATTTCGATGTTGACCATCTGGTGATGTCCATGTATAGAGTCTTTTCTTGTGTTGTTGGAAGAGGGTATTTGTTATGACCAATGCATTTTCTTGGCAAAACTCTATCAGTCTTTACCCTGCTTCATTCCATATTCCAAGGCCAAATTTGCCTGTTACTCCAGGTGTTTCTTGACTTCCTACTTTTGCATTCCAGTCCCCTATAATGAAAAGGACATCTTTTTTGGGTGTTAGTTCTAAAAGGTCTTGTAGATCTTCATAGAGCCATTCAACTTCAGCTTCTTCAGCGTTACTGGTTGGGGCAAAGACTTAGATTACTGTGACATTGAATGGTTTGCCTTGGAAATGAACAGAGATCATTCTGTCATTTTGATATTGCATCCAAGTACTGCATTTCAGAGTCTTTTGTTGATCATGATGGCCACTCCATTTCTTCTGAGGGATTCCTGCCTGCAGTAGTAGATATAATGGTCTTCTGAGTTAAATTCAACCATTCCAGTCCATTTGAATTCGCTGATTCCTAGAATATCGACATTCACTCTGGCCATCTCTTGTTTGACCACTTCCAATTTGCCTTGATTCATGGACCTGACATTCCAGGTTCCTATGCAATATTGCTCTTTACAGCATCGGACCATGCTTCTATCACCAGTCACATCCATCACTCGGTATTCTTTTTGCTTTGGCTCCATCCCTACATTCTTTTTGGAGCTATTTCTCCACTGATCTCCAGTAGAATTAATTAAATTAATTAAATTATCAGACCATGTTTAAGCTCCCCCAATCCTGTCATCTTACAGCAGAGTGTACACAACTTTTTATAAAGGAAGTTTGGAGAGGTTGCAATGAATATAGAAATGTGTTTATCAAAAATCTTCTGATCTCTACATCAGTTCAGTTCAGTTCAGTTGCTCAGTCATGTCTGACTCTTTGAGACCCCATGAATTGTAGCACGCCAACCCTCCCTGTCCATCACCAACTCCCGGAGTTCACCTAAGCTCATGTCCATGATGCCATCCAGCCATCTCATCCTCTGCACAGATAGCACTAAATTAATCCCTAAATAGGCTATTGTTATTAAAAAAAAAATCAAAGACTTGGTTCTAATTATACATAGATATAAAGCTCAGTTTTGATAAGGACTGAAAGTAGGAACATTAAATTTTGCTTTGTAAGCTCTTCCAGGGATGAATTGCATTGGCCTCTTGAAATAGCTCCTCATCATCACTTTCAAAGGCATTTAATAATTGTACTAGATCTAAACCATAACTTACATGTGCATGGATACTTGCTAGCTGTATTAAGGCCTGAGTCAGCACTGGCCATGGCTGAGCAAAATCAGTTTATTTGGTGGCTTGCACCCAACTGGAAAAGGGTTGCAATATTCACTGTGACAATGATAAACCACTCTCTCTCATGTTCCCTGATAGAGGAGATTTTTTAAACTTACTACATTGTTGAAATTTTGATTATAGTTTCAAATGAGATCCTAAGATATTAAGCTGGAAATTTAAATATGACTTTTAACAATTAAAAATGATTGTAGAATTTTGAGTTTGAATGCAATTGAGAGATAATATACACCCAACCCCTTATTTTAAAGATAGGACAACCAGCCACAGAGCAGGATGACTGTTTCAGCCCACACTTGTTGTTATCAGCCAGGCTGGAATGAGAATACAGGACTCCAGAATATAGTGCAGGTTTGAGCCCCTGTAATTTGATGCTAAGTGCCAGGTTTCAGGATTTAGCCATACTAACATGAAAAAAAAGATCAGGAGAGGTGTGAAGTCAGACTTGGAAATAAGACTGATATTGTCAGTTTAAAAATCCCTATGAATGAATTTAGCAAATTATTTAAATATACTGATGCTATGGGCAGGAAACACATCATACATGAAACCAACTCAACAAATCTTTCTCAATACCAGTATGAATAGGTACCTATGATGCCAATATTAATAAAGGGTTATGTGGGGATAAATTTTAAGCTGATTTCCCACTTGAAGCTATGCCATAGTTGAATGCTTTTAATTACAATAAATGGGAAAACTCAAATCACTAGATGATAGAAACCAGTCAATATGCATCATTGAACTTCTACAAACTATCAAAGTAGTTCCTAGTAATAGGCAGGAAATATGCATTCTGCTTCCAGCTTTACATCTGTTATTTCAGAGTGAGGAATAAAGTACAAGAAGCTAGTTCCCTGCAATAGCACAGCTGCAGGATGGACTCTGTGGCTCCCAGATTTCTGTTTAGACTTCCTAGTTGGACAGGAGTAGATGCTATCCAATCATTATGCTGTACACCCTAAACTCACACAATGTTGTATATCAATTATATCTCAATAAAGTTGAGAGGAAAATGCAAAAAATAAAATTTCCTATCAAGTATTTCACTAAAGCTATGATGTTTTCTTTTTTACTAAAAAGCATCTGAAACAATTAACAATTCTAAAAAAAGGTAAAAACACACAATTTAGAAACAGCTACAGTAACCTTTCATAAGCAAATGTTCCTTCCTAAAAGATACATGTTTTAAATTATCTCTTCTGTATCTAAGCTACTTTTCTAGTTGATGTGGATGTAAATAATTCTTGTAATATGAAGCCTAAAGTTAATAGGAGAAATGACATGAGTGCAAAATAATCCTTCATTGAGTGTTGATTAGGTTCAGGATAAAGTGATATTACCAATATTTTTTTTTTTAATTTTTAAACTTTTATTACTGGAGTAGAACAAATTAACAATATTATGATAGTTCCAGGTGGACAGTCACGTGACTCAGCCATACATATTTATGCATCCATTCTCCCCCAAGCTCCCCTCCCATTCAGAATGCCACATAACATTGAGCAGAACTCCCTCTGCTATACAGTAGGTCCATGTTGGTTATCCATTTTATTTTTATTTATTTATTTAAATGGATTTATTTAAATGTATTTATTTTTAACTGAACAATAATTGCTTTACAGAATTTTGTTGTTTTCTGTCAAAGCTCAACATGAATCAGCCATAGGTATACATATAACAGAGTGTGCATGTCAATCCCAAACTCCTTAAATGCCTCTCCCCCCATCCCTCCCGGCTGGCAACCTAACTTTGTCATACAAGTCTTTGAGTCTGTTTCTGTTTCATAAATAAATTCATTTGTATATTTTAAGATTCCACATATAAATGATGTCTTATGATATTTCTTTTTTTTTTTTAAATCAAGAATCTCTTTTATTGATTATCAGAAACATTACAAACATCTAGTATGAACAAATTGTAACATGATAGTGTTTAGTTTGAACAATTAATACATTTCAGATATAATATTATACATATTTCAATGCTATTCTCCCCAATCATCTCGCCCTCTCCTGGTCCCAGAGTCCAAAAGTCTGGTCTATACATCAGTGTCTCTTTTGTTGTCTCGTAAATAGGGTTATTTTTTACCATCTTTCTAAATTCCATATATATGCGTTAGTATACTGTATTTGTGTTTTTGTTTCTGGCTTACTTCACTCTGTATAATAGGCTCCAGTTCCATCCACCTCCTTAGAACTGATTCAAATGTATTCTTTTTAATGGCTGAGTAATATTCCATTGTGTATATGTACCACAGCTTGCTTATCCATTCATCTGTGGATGGACATCTAGGTTGCTTCCACGTTCTGGCTATTGCAAACAGTGCTGCTATGAACATTGGGGTACAGGTGTCTCTTTCAATTCTGGTTTTCTCAGTGTATATGCCCAGCAGTGGGATTGCTGGATCATAAGGCAGTTCTATTCGCAGTTTTTTGAGGAATCTCCATACTGTTCTCCAAAGTGGCTGTACTAGTTTGCATTCCCACCAACAGTGCAAGAGGGTTCCCTTCTCTCCGCACCCTCTCCAGCATTTATTGCTTGTGGACTTTTGGATAGCAGCCATACTGATTGGCGTGAAATGGTATCTCATAGTGGTTTTGATTTGCATTTCTCTGATAATGAGTGATATTGAGCATCTTTTCATGTGTTTGTTAGCCATCTGTATGTCTTCTTTGGAGAAATGTCTATTGAGTTCTTTGGCCCATTTTTTGATTGGGTCATTTATTTTTCTGGAATTGAGCTGTAGAAGTTGCTTGTATATTTTTGAGATTAGTTGTTTGTCAGTTGCTTCATTTGCTATTATTTTCTCCCATTCTGAAGGCTGTCTTTTCACCTTGCTTATAGTTTCCTTTGTTGTGCAAAAGCTTTTTAAGTTTGATTAGGTCCCATTTGTTCATTTTTGATTTTATTTCCAATATTCTGGGAGGTGGGTCATAGAGGATCCTGCTGTGATGTAAGTCAGAGAGTGTTTTGCCTATGTTTTCCTCTAGGAGTTTTATGGTTTCTGGTCTTACATTTAGCTCTTTAATCCATTTTGAGTTTATTTTTGTGTATGGTGTTAGAAAGTGTTCTAGTTTCATTCATATGGAGGGGTCTTGTTTTTGTATCCATTCAGCCAGTCTCTGTCTTTTGGTTGGGGCATTCAACCCATTTACATTTAAGGTAATTAATGATAAATATGATCCCGTTGCCATTTACTTTGTTGTTTTGGGTTTGAATTTATATATCCTTTTTGTGTTTCCTGTCTAGAGAATGTCCTTTAGTATTTGTTGGAGAGCTGGTTTGGTGGTGCTGAATTCTCTCAGCTTTTGCTTGTCTGTAAAGGTTTTGATTTCTCCTTCATATTTGAATGAGATCCTTGCTGGGTACAATAATCTGGGCTGTAGGTTCTTTTCTTTCATCACTTTAAGTATGTCTTGCCATTCCCTCCTGGCTTGGAGAGTTTCTATTGAAAGATCAGCTGTTATCCTTATGGGAATTCCCTTGTGTGTTATTTGTTGTTTTTCCCTTGCTGCTTTTAATATTTGTTCTTTGTGTTTGATCTTTGTTAATTTGATTAATATGTGTCTTGGGGTGTTTCGTCTTGGGTTTATCCTATTTGGGACTCTCTGGGTTTCTTGGACTTGAGTGATTATTTCCTTCCCCATTTTAGGGAAGTTTTCAACTATTATCTCCTCTAGTATCTTCTCATGGTCTTTCTTTTTGTCTTCTTCTTCTGGGACTCCTATGATTCGAATATTGTAACGTTTAATATTGTCCTGGAGGTCTCTGAGATTGTCCTCATTTCTTTTAATTCGTTTTTCTTTTTTCTCCTCTGATTCCTTTAATTCTGCCATTCTATCTTCTAATTCGCTAATTCTATCTTCTGCCTCTGTTATTCTACTATTTGTTGCCTCCAGAGTGTTTTGGATCTCATTTATTGCATTATTCATTATATGTTGATTCTTTTTTATTTCTTCTAGGTCCTTGTTAAATCTTTCTTGCATCTTCTCAATGCTTTTCTCCAGACTATTTATCCATGATTCCATTTTGCTTTCCAGATTTTGGATTAATTTCACGATCATTATTCGGAATTCTTTATCAGGTAGGTTCGCTATTTCTTCCTCTTTTGTTTGGTTTGGTGGGCTTTTATCCTGTTCCTTTACCTGCTGGGAATTCTTCTGTCTTTTCATCTTGTTTAAATTGCTAAGTTTGGGGCGTCTTTACTGTATTCTGGTAGTCTGTGGAGTTCTCTTTATTGTGGCTTTTCTGCACTATATGTGGGTTTGTACCGGTGGCTTGTCGAGGTTTCTTGTTTATGGAAGCTTGTATCGGTGTTCTGGTGGGTGGAGCTGGATTTCTTTTCTCTGGGGTGCAGTGGAGTGTCTAGTAGTGAGTTATGAGATGTCTATGCTTTTGGGGTTGCTTTGTGTAGCCTGTGTATTGGAGCTCAGGCTGTGTTCTTGTTTTTCTGGAGAATTTGCTTGGTATGTCTTGTTGTGGAACTTGCTGGTCTTTGTGTGATGCTTGGTTTCAGAGTAGGTATGGAGGCTTTTAATGAGCTCCTGTCAATTAGTGTTTCGTGGGATCAGGGTATGGACTTAAGCCTCCTGGTTCCAGTTATTGGTCTTATTTTTACAGTAGTCTCAAAAACTTCTTCTTCTATAATGCATTCCACAACTGGACTGCTCAGAGATGTTCACGGAATTATACATAGAAGGAAAAAGGGAGGAAGGAGACAGAGGTGGTCAGGAGGATAAAAGGAGGGAGTGTGAAGGAGAGAGACAGATCTAGTCAGTAATCAGTAAAGAAAAGAAAAAAGGAAAGGAAAAAAGCAAAGGACAAAAAGGAAAAAGGAAAAAAAAAAACAAAACAGGGTCGCAAAAGTTATATCTAAACGTGGAGATTAAAGAAGTACTAGAGGATAAAAAAAAAATAATAATAATAAAAAAATAAAAGAAACAAAACAAACAACAACAAAAAAAAAATTAAAAGGGAAAAAAATTTTTGTTTTCCTTTTTCCAATTAAAAAATAATAAAAATTTAAAAAATATATATATATTAAAAAAAGAAAAGAAAAAAAAAAAGGAAATAATGATGGGAAAAATAGTAACAATATATATAAGAGTTTCTCTATTATTGTTGTGGGTTCAGTTCATTTTCAGCTAGTTCCTTGTTCCGGCTTAAATTTCTCAAGATCTATAGGCCCCTTTCTCTGTGGTTGTTCTATATAGTTCTTTGTTCTGTGCACGGTTCGGCGGTGTTCTGGGCCAAGGCCCACCACTCGTGTGGTCGGCGCTGCACAATCTGGATTGCCGGCCCAAACTACTCCAGTTAGGCAGCACTCCAGACAATCAGGCGAACGAAGTCTGCGCTGAGGCCCGCAGAGGGGGAGGGGTCGGCGACGGGAATGGCGGGCGGGCGGGTGGGGGGAGGGGATGGGGTGGCCCTCGTGGGAGCCGCCGGCACAGCGGGCGGGGGCACGCCTGCGCGGGAGTGGCCGGCGGGGAAGCGTCCAGTGGGGGAGAGTCCCGCGGGGGAGCGTCCCTCTGGGGAGCGCCGGCAGCGGAGCGTCCCGCGTGGGAACAGCCAAGGCGTCTCCCTGCCCAGCCCCGGCTCCCCAATGGCAGATGCGGGCATTTGCAGCGGTGCTTTTCCGCTGCGGAAGTTACCGCAGGGCCCGCAGTCTGTGGGTTCTAATTGCTCAACTGTTCTCCTCCCTGTTATGATAGTCTCCGTGTTTCCCAGGTTCGGCGCAGATTCCGCAGGGAGAGTGTTTCCTGGTGTTTGGAAACTTCTCTTTTTAAGACTCCCTTCCCCGGACAGAGGTCCGCCCCTCCCTCTTTGTCTCTCTCTGGCTTCTATATTCTTTCCTACCTCCTTTAGAAGGCAGTGAGTTGCTTTTCTGGGTGTCCGACGTCCTCCGCCAGCACTCCGAAGCTGTTTGTGGTATTTACTCGGCGCCCAGATGTCCCATTGATGAATTTGTGGAGGAGAAAGCGTATTCCCCGTCCTAATCCTTCGCCATCTTAACCGGAAGTTGTCTTATGATATTTCTTAAAGTGACAAGCACAAGCTGGAATCAAGATTGCCAGGAAAAATATCAATAAGCTCAGATATGCAGATGACACCACCCTTATGGAAGAAAGTGAAGAGGAACTAAAAAGCCTCTTGATAAAAGTGAAAGAGGAGACTGAGAAAGTTGGCTTAAAGCTCAACATTCAGAAAACTAAGATCATGGCATCTGGTCCCATCACTTCATGGGAAATAGATGGGGAAACAGTGGAAACAGTGTCAGATTTTATTTTGGGGGCTCCAAAATCACTGCAGATGGTGACTGCAGCCATGAAATTAAAAGACGCTTACTCCTTGGAAGGAAAGTTATGACCAACCTAGATAGCATATTCAAAAGCAGAGATACTACTTTGCCAACAAAGGTCCATCTAGTCAAGGCTATGGTTTTTCCAGTGGTTATGTATGGATGTGAGAGTTGGATTGTGAAGAAAGCTGAGTGCCAAAGAATTGATGCTTTTGAACTGTGGTGTTGGAGAAGACTCTTGAGAGTCCCTTGGACTGCAAGGAGATCCAACCAGTCCATTCTAAAGGAGATCACCTCTGGGATTTCTTTGGAAGGAATGATGATAAGCTGAAACTCCAGTACTTTGACCACCTCATGCAAAGAGTTGACTCATTGGAAAAGACTGATGCTGGGAGGGATTGGGAGTAGAAGGAGAAGGGAAGACAGAGGATGAGATGGCTGGATGGCATCACTGACTCAATGGACGTGAGTCTGAGTGAACTCTTCGAGTTGGTGATGGACAGGGAGGCCTGGTGTGCTGTGATTCATGTAGTCGCAGAGTTGGACACGACTGAGTGACTGAACTGAACTGAACTGAAAGTGACATTACTTTTGTTTAATATGTTCAGAATAGGTTCATGAACATGAAATAATGAATTAAGATTAGAAACAGTGAAGTGGAAATAATTTTGAAAGTAGGGGGATGAGTTTAGTTTTGAATCCTTAGTTTAAGAAAACACTATTCTGGTTAGGTGAATTTTATTGTTAGAGATAAGTATAGAGATACAGGGGGAGTATCTTCCAAAATGTAATACTAGAAACAGTCAAGGGAATGAGAATCAAATGAGGAGTGAAAATTTCAAGAATACTTCTATTTATGGAAATAGAAGAGCCAATGAAGGAGTAAGAAATGTAGTCTGAATGTAAGAAGCAAACCAGTGAGTGCTAAATGACAAAAAGTAACCAAAGTAAAAGAAGTCCTGGATGAAGTTGGAATTGATGAGAAACTGCCATTTTCTCAAGCTCCAGACCCAAAGCTCTGACCTTGGAAGACAGAGAGATTTGTCTGAATATCATACCAAGCTTGAGGACTTTCCAGAACTTGAAAGTATACAAGAGGAAAGTTACAGTGCTTAGCATACTATAAGTAAACATGTTGCTTTTAAAATGTATGTATTTCACAACAAAGGAAACTATAAGCAAGGTGAAAAGACAGCCTTCACAATGGGAGAAAATAATAGCAAATGAAGCAACTGACAAACAACTAATCTCAAAAATATACAAGCAACACCTACATCTCAATTTCAGACAAATAAATGACCCAATCATAAAATGGGCCAAAGAACTAAATAGACATTTCTCCAAAGAAAACATACAGATGGCTAACGAACACATGAAAAGATGTTCAATATCACTCATTATCAGAGAAATGCAAATCAAAACCACTATAAAGTATCATTTCATGCCAGTCAGAATGGCTGCAATCCGAAAGTCTACAAGCAATAAATGCTAGAGAGAGTGTGGAGAAAAGGGAACCCTCTTACACTGTTGGTGGGAATGCAAACTAGTACAGCCACTATGGAGAACAGTGTGGAGATTCCTTAAAAATCTGGAAATAGAACTGCCTTATGATCCAGCCATCCCACTGCTGGGCATACAGTCTGAGGAAACCAGAATTGAAAGAGACACGTGTACCCCAATGTTCATCGCAGCACTGTTTATAATAGCCAGGACATGGAAGCAACCTAGATGTCCATCAGCAGATGAATGGATAAGAAAGCAGTGGTACATATACACAATGGAGTATTACTCAGCCATTAAAAAGAATACATTTGAATCAGTTCTAATGAGGTGGATGAAACTGGAGCCTATTATACAGAGTGAAGTAAGCCAGAAAGAAAAACACCAATACAGTATACTAACACATATATTCCAGCAAATTTGGAAAACTCAGCAGTGGCCACAAGATTGGAAAAGGTCAGTTTTCATTCCAATCCCAAAGAAAGGCAATGCCAAAGAATGCTCAAACTACCGCACAATTGCACTCATCTCACACACTAGTAAAGTAATGCTCAAAATTCTCCAACGCTTCAGCAATATGTGAACTGTGAAATTCCTGATGTGCAAGCTGGTTTTAGAAATGGCAGAGGAACCAGAGATCAAATTGCCAACATCCGCTGGATCATGGAAAAAGCAAGAGAGTTCCAGAAAAACATCTATTTCTGCTTTATTGACTATGCCAAAGCCTTTGACTGTGTAGATCACAATAAACTGTGGAAAATTCTGAAAGAGATGGGAATACCAGACTACCTGATCTGCCTCTTGAGAAATCTGTATACAGGACAGGAAGCAACAGTTAGAACTGGTCATGGAACAACAGACTGGTTCCAAATAGGAAAAGGAGTACATCAAGGCTATATATTGTCACCATGTTTATTTAACTTATATGCAGAGTACATCATGAGAAATGCTGGACTGGAAGAAACACAAGTTGGAGTCAAGATTGCTGGGAGAAATATCAATAACCTCAGATATGCAGATGACACCACCCTTATGGCAGAAAGTGAAGAGGAACTCAAAAGCCTCTTGATGAAAGTTAAAGTATAGAGTGAAAAGGTTGGCTTAAAGCTCAACATTCAGAAAACGAAGATCATGGCATCTGGTCCCATCACTACATGGGAAATAGATGGAGAAACAGTGGAAACAGTGTCAGACTTTCTTTTTCTAGGCTCTAAAATCACTGCAGATGGTGACTGCAGCCATGAAATTAAAAGACGCTTACTCCTTGGAAGGAAAGTTATGACCAACCTAGATAGCATATTCAAAAGCAGAGACATCACTTTGCCAACAAAGTTTCACCTAGTCAAGGCTATGGTCTTTCCTGTGGTCATGTATGGATGTGAGAGCTGGACTGTGAAGAAGGCTGAGCGATGAAGAATTGATGCTTTTGAACTGTGGTGTTGGAGAAGACTCTTGAGAATCCCTTGGACTGCAAGGAGATCCAACCAGTCCATTCTGAAGGAGATCAGCCCTGGGATTTCTTTGGAAGGAATGATGTTAAAGCTGAAACTCCAGTATTTTGGCCACCTCATGCGAAGAGTTGACTCATTGGAGAAGACTCTGATGCTGGGAGGGATTGGGGGCAGGAGGAGAAGGGGACAACAGAGGATGAGATGGCTGGATGGCATCACTGACTTGATGGATGCGAGTCTGAGTGACCTCCGGGAGTTGTTGATGGACAGGGAGGCCTGGCGTGCTGCAGTTCATGGGTTTGCAAAGAGTCAGACACGACTGAGCGACTGATCTGATATGATCTGAACGCATGTATATGTAATTTAGAAAGATGGTAACAATAACCCTGTATACGAGCCAGCAAAAGAGACATTGATGTATAGAACAGTCTTTTGGACTGTGGGTGAGGGAGAGAGAGAGGGTTGGATGATTTTGGAGAATGGCATTTAAATATGTATAATATCATATATGAAATGCGTCGCCAGTCCAGGTTCGATGCGTGATACTGGATGCTTGGGGCTGGTGCACTGGGACGACCCAGAGGAATGGTATGGGGAGGGAGGAGGGAGAAGGGTTCAGGATGGGGAACACATGTATACCTGTTGCAGATTCATGTTGATACATGGCAAAACCAATGCAATATTGTAAAGTTAAAAAATAAAATAAAAAACATAAGAAAAAATAAAATATATGTATTTCTTACATTTGTAAATAAATAATGAGATAAAAATATTTTTCAAACAAGTTGTACATGTGTGCCATTTTAATGACATTAAATGACATTTACAATGTCATTTGTTATTGAAAAAACATCTTTCTTAGATTTTGTTGACTGAAATATATGATGCTTGTCAAATTGAGTTCACCACTGGTCCAGATAAATGTGCAAATAAATAAGATACATTTAATATGTTAATTAAATTTCAAGACAAATCCCCAAGCTAATCCATTGTTCCTCTCAAACTATTTTAACACTCCTAGGCACCTCTTTCCGGAGAAGGCGATGGCACCCCACTCCAGTACTTTTGCCTGGAAAATCCCACGGACGGAGGAGCCTGGTAGGCTGCAGTCCGTGGGGTCGCTAAGAGTCGGACATGACTGAGCGACTTCACTTTCTCTTTCACTCTCATGCATTGGAGAAGGAAATGGCAACCCGCTCCAGTGTTCTTGCCTGGAGAATCCCAGGGATGGGGAAGCCTGGTGGGCTGCCGTCTGTGGGGTCACACAGAGTCGGACACGACTGAAGTGACTTAGCATAGCATAGCATAGGCACCTCTTTCTCTGACATGAATTATTAATTAACAACTCATCTTTTCATGATAAGTTATACTACATTAACTTTTTCTGAAACATATATATCTTAAATATATATATATTTTATTTCTCACACACTTATGTTTGATAAAATGACACATTTGGTTTCAAATGACACATACATTTGCCCCCATTACTTGAATGAATAGAAACATTTCTTATTTTTCATCAACATTGCATGAGGCAATTTTCCAAAATAATATTTATGACTAGTATTTTCTAACAAGTATAAAATCTTTTTAAAATAAAACTCAATTCAGGAATAGAGAATTTTGTATTCCAACTGCTTGATTTTATTGAAGTGTTAATAAGCAATTTGAAAGAATAAAAAGTAACTGCTTTGATGAACAATGGTAAGATTATTCTATCATCTTTATTTAATGTTTTATAGTCAAAAATATTGACAGGGTTATTTTGTAGATTGTAAAATCCATGTCCTAAGTTAACAATAAATGAATGCCATCTGATTTTTAGAACACAAGATAAAAATAAAACTGTTGAAGATTACTTTACAACCCACACACACCTACACATTTCTACACCTCCCCTTACATCATACGCATTAGAAGAATTATAGCTTTCCTAAGTGTAAGGGTTCAAACTCCATTCCCAGTAACATAATTAACTAGAAATATAGTGAAATCTCTCTAATATAACCCTCTTAGAATTGTTGTAATGTATGTATTTAAAATTTAGATGATGCAAAATTAATGCAATTTTTGGAAGCCATTTTTTTCCCTAAAACTCATTAATCCATAGGGATAAAGTGATTTGAAAAACAGTATATTTTCTTGAGTTTACCTACTAGTCTCAGGCTATGTAGAGACTGGGGTTTTACCAAGAAAAGATAAAAAGGTCAAATAATGAAGTCAAGGCTATGAGCAGATTGAAAGTTTGGGGCATCCAAATGGAGCTAAGACTCCAGAGGCACAAAGCCCTCCGTGAAGAGGAGCTTGACAATGAAGATGTATGCATGTCCCAGGTTTGGTTCTGGGAGGAGTAGGAAAAAATAGTACCATAAAACTTTTGAACTACAAATTTGCATTTCTGGATTTGAGATTAAAATCCAGTTACCTTAATGATCCCAAACCCAAAATAAAAATTATAAAGAAACTTCTAATTGGTAGTACTATCAATTCCGAAACAGAGGTAAATACTCTGTAGAGGGAAATACTTTACTTCAAACCTCAATACTGTCTTGATTAGTATAGCTTTATAGTGATTCTTCAAAGTTTTTATTATGACTCCTTCAAGTGTATTAAAATTGTTTTGCCTTTCTGTAGAATTTATATGAGATTTAAAATTAAAAACAAAACTTCTGCTATTCTGACTAGTATTGGATTAAATATAACCATACTGAATCTTAAAACCCATTAAAATTATTATATATTTAGGCCTTGTTGATTATCTTTCTTTAGTATTTTCTATTTTTCAGTATACAGATCACATAGAAATTTTGTTCAATTTATACCCAAGTGTTTTCTTGTTGGTACTTTGTAAATGATATTTGTTTTATAATTTGGATTCAATGCTTTATTGCTAGTATGCTACTGCTGCTGCTAAGTCGCTTCAGTCGTGTCCAACTCTGTGCGACCCCATAGACAGCAGCCCATTAGGTTCCTCTGTCCCTGGGATTCTCCAGGCAAGAATACTCGAGTGGGTTGCCATTTCCTTCTCCAATGCATGAAAGTAAAAAGTGAAAGTGAACTCACTCAGTCCTGTCCAACTCTTAGCGACCCCATGGACTGCAGCCCACCAGGCTCCTCCGTCCATGGGATTTTCCAGACAAGAGGACTGGAGTGCGGTGCCATTGCCTTCTCCGTATTGCTAGTATATAGAAATGCAATTGAGTTTTTAATATTTTGTAGCTTGCAAACTTGCGGAGAAGGCAATGGCATCCCACTCCAGTCCTCTTGCCTGGAAAATCCCATGGACGGAGGAGCCTGGTGGGCTGCAGTCCATGGGGTCGCTAAGAGTTGGACACGACTGAGCGAGTTCACTTTCACGCATTGGAGAAGGAAATGGCAACCCACTCCAGTGTTCTTGCCTGGAGAATCCCAGGGACGGGGGAGCCTGGTAGGAGGCCATCTATGGGGTCGCACTGAGTTGGACACGACTGAAGCGACTTAGCAGCAGCAGCAGCAAGAGCAGCTTGCAAACTTCACATATAGCTTCTGTAAATTTATTGTAGATTCATGGATTTTCATTGTAGATAATATCATATGTGAATTGAAACAGTTTTATTTCTTCTTTTCTAATCTGGATGCATTTTGCTTCTTTTTATTGCCTTTTTGCATTAGTTAAAAGTTTTAATGCAATGCTGGATATGAGTTTTGCTTTTTTTTTTTGCTGCTGCTGCTAAGTCGCTCCAGTCGTGTCCGACTCTGTGCGACCCCACAGACGGAAGCCCACCAGGCTCCCCCATCCCTGGGATTCTCCAGGCAAGAACACTGGAGTGGGTTGCCATTTCCTTCTCCAATGCATGAAAGGGAAAAGTGAAAGTGAAGTTGCTCAGTCGTGTCCGACTCTTAGCGACCCCATGGACTGGAGCCTACCAGGATCCCCCGTCCATGGGATTTTCCAGGCAAATGTACTGGGGTGGGGTGCCATTGCCTTCCCCGTGCTTTTTTTAGTGAATATTAAATTATTCCAAGTGCTTCTGTGTTATGAAGATGATCATATCGTTTTCTTTTCTTACATGTTGAATTGCATTCTTGAGAAACACTGTTTTTCAAGATTATTCTTTTTATAGGTTACTAGAATAGATATATTAACACTTTGCTAAAGATTTTTGAATCTGTGTTCATGAATATTATTGCCTTATATTTTTTCTATTCTTGTGACTTCCATGGTATTTTTCAGGGGGCACAGTGCTACAGAATCTGCCTGCAATGCAGGAGACTCAAGAAATGTGGGCTCAATTCCTGAGCCTGGAAGATCCCCTGGAGAAGGAAATGGCAACCCACTCCAGTATACTTGCCTAGAAAATTCTATGGACAGATGATCCTGGTGGGCTATGGTCCATGTGGTTTTCATATGGATTTTTATGTTAATTAAATGCTAACCTCATAAAATTTCCTGGAAAATAGTCCCTCCTTTTTAATTTTTCTGAAAGGTATTGTGTGAGGATGTGATATTACTACTTCTTAAATGCTTGAAAGATTTCTCCATTGAAAATATCCGGGACTAAAGTTACTTGACAGAAATATTTTTTTTTACTAGAAATCCCACTTTTTTTAAAGTAGACATGAGACTATTCAGGTTATCTATGTCTTCTGAGTAAGTTTTAACAACTTGCATAATTTGTGAAATTATTTTTAGCTATTTATAGAGTATGAGCATAGAGTTGTATGACAATCTCTAATTTAATGGACAAACTAATGTTCCCCTCCCCAAATGTCCACATGCTAATTCTCATACTCTGAGTATACGCTACCATCACATAGAAAAATTTATAATAATGCTGGATTATCCAGATGGGTCCAATGTAAACTTAAAACCTCTCACAAGAAAGGGGGTTGGGCAAGAGAGTCAGAATTGGAGGCGATATGATTGTAAGAGGGAGAAAAGGGAATATGAAAATGGAAGGAGGAGACAGAGAAAGGCAGGCAACCAGTAGAAGGTAGGAAAAGTAAGGGAACAGTGCCTTCTTTGAGTCCCCCGAAGGAATGAAATCTGCTTGCTCTCTGATTTTAGATCAAATGTACCAAGAGAACTTTTCATACAAAGATAGGAACAATAAAGGACAGAAACGATATGGACCTAACAGAAGCAGAAGATAGTAAGAAGAGGTGGCAAAAATGCACAGAAGAACTGTACAAAAAAGATCTTCACAACCCAGATAATCACGATGGTGTGATCACTCACCTAAAGCCAGACATCCTGGAATGCTAAGTCAAGTGGGCCTTAGGAAGCATCACTAGAAACAAAAGTAGTGGAGGTGATGGAATTCCAGCTGAGCTATTTCAAATCCTGAAAGATGATGCTGTGAAAGTGCTACACTAAATATGTCAGCAAATATGGAAAATTCAGCCATGGCCAAAATACTGGAAAAGGTCAGTTTTCATTCCAATCCCAAAGAAAGGCGATGCCAAAGAATGCTCAAACTACTGCACAATTGCACTCATCTCAGTACTCTTGCCTGGAAAATCCCATGGACGGAGGAGCCTGGCGGGCTGCAGTCCATGGGGTTGCTAAGAGTAGGACACGACTGAGCAACTTCACTTTCACTTTTCACTTTCACACATTGGAGAAGGAAATGGCAACCCATTCCAGTATTCTTGCCTTGAGAATCCCAGGGACGGGGGAGTCTGGTGGGCTTCCGTCTATGGGGTGGCACAGAGTCGGACACAACGGAAGTGACTTAGCAGCAGCAGCAGCACATGCTAGCAAATTAATGCTCAAAATTATCCAAGCCAGGCTTCAACAATATGTGAACCATGAATTTTCAGATGTTTAAGCTGGTTTTAGAAAAGGCAGAGGAACCAGAGATCAAATTGCCAACATCCGTTGATTCCTAGAAAAGGCAGGAGAGTTCCAGAAAAAAAATCTACTTCTGCATTATTGAATAAGTCAAAGCCTTTAACTGTGTGGATCACAGCAAACTGTGGGAAATTCTTAAAGAGATTGGAATACCAGACCATCTGACGTGCCTCCTGAGAAATCTGTATGCAGATCAAGAAGCAATATTTAGAATGGGACATAGAACAACAGACTGGTTCCAAATTGGGAAAGGAGTACTTCAAGGCTGTATGTTGTCGTCACCCTGCTTATTTAACTTACATGCAGAGTACATCATGATAAACTCTGGGCTGAATGAATTGCTGGAGTCCAGCTCCAGCAGCCAGTGATTCAACCTGAAGAGATGAATGATGTCGGCAAATGAGACAGCCTCTCAGTTTTCTTGGACTGCCTGTTTATTTCAAGTTTAAGATTTTCTTTTATACTTTTACAAAAACATTAGGTCAGAGGTTTGACATTTTCAGTTCCCCCTCACCCAGATTTATTATCTCCATAAATCATTGTTGCTATTCAAACAGAGTTCCTGCTTCAGTGATTCTCTCAGAATCAGCCTTATCATCTATTATCTACCTCCTCTAATGTGTACTATAGTTGACTTGTGATTACATTGTAACTCATGCTACATTCCCCAGTTTACTACTTATCTTCCTAAATCATCAGATCAGATCAGATCAGTCACTCAGTCGTGTCCGACTCTTTGCAACCCCATGAACCGCAGCATGCCAGGCCTCCCTGTCCATCGCCAACTCCCGGAGGTCACTCAGACTCACATCCATCCTAAATCATGTTTGCCCCTAATATCGTGAGCTCACTGTCTCCTAACAAGTCTTCTAGCTATACTGTCTCTAAAAATTCCTAACTTCTATAAGCTATAGTAAAATATGCTACTTTACAACATTTGTTAAATCTTTAACTTCTAATTATTTTAATTATTTCTAAACCCTAAATTCAGTAAACCCCTTTGCCATAAACATTTTCCTCACAAATAGACTTCAGATAGCAATCTCTCCCATGGCCTCGAGCTGTGGCCTATATGCTTATCCTGGAACACTCTTTTGTAAAAGTCCTTAAACAAATGTCAATGATTGACTTTATGAATTATTTTCTGAGCACAGCTGCAGAAGGCTTTGTATTTTCTCATGCTCCTTTCAAGAACAATAAGCACCTTAATATTCCTTTTCAGTCAACTCAGCAGAGGAGAGGAAAATATAAGTCAGAATTACAAGGCCTAACTCCTTCATCCCAGGTCCATGCCTGCAGAATGAGGAGAAGGGTCTGGGGCTGTGCCTCCATTTTGTCAGTAATGCCTAACGCGGCTCCTGACAATGAAGCACAAGCTGGAATCAAGATTGCTGAGAGAAATGTCAATAACCTCAGATATGCAGATGACATCACCCTTATGGCAGAAAGTGAAGAACTGAAGAGCCTCTTGATGAAAATCAAAGAAGAGAGTGAAAAAGTTGGCTTAAAACTCAGCGTTCAGAAAACTAAGATCATGGCAACGGGTCCCATCACTTCATGGCAAATAGATGGGGAAACAATGGAAAGAGTGGTGGACTTTAACTTTTGGGGCTCCAAAATCACTGTAGATGGTGACTGCAGCCATGAAATTAAAAGACACTTTCTCTTTTAAAGAAAAAACATGACCAACCTAGACAGCATATTAAAAAGCAGAGACATTACTTTGCCAACAATGGTCCATCTAGTCAAAGCTGTGGTTTTTCCAATAGTCATGTATGGATGTGAAAGTTGGACTATAAAGAAAGCTGAGCACTGAAGAATTGATGCTTTTGAACTGTGGTGTTGAAGACTGTTAAGTGTCCCTTGGACAGCAAGGAGATCCAACCAGTCCATCCTAAAGGAAATCAGTCCTGAATGTGCATTGGAAAAACTGATGCTGAAACTTAAAACTCTGATAATTTGGCCATCTGATGCAAAGAACGGACTCATTTGAAAAGTCCCTGATGCTGGGAAAGATTGTAGGTGGGAGGAAAAGGGGACAACAGAGAATGAGGTGTTTGGATATCATCACTGGGTCAATGAACATGAGTTTGAGTAAGCTCCAGGAGTTGGTGATGGACAGGGAAGCTTGCCGTGCTGTAGTCCGTGGGGTTGCAAAGTGCCCGACACGACTGAGTGGCTGAACTGAACTGACCTCTAGATATGTGAGAAGGTCAATTTCTATTAATTTAAGCTAGTAAATTTGTGTTAATTTATTACAACATTAAATTAGCTCATCTTTTACTTTTTAATATCTGTGTAGTCTGCATTACATCCTCTTTTATTTCTGATATTGGTAATTGTGTCTTTTCTATTTTTTTGTCTCTTCAGTTTGGTTAGATTTTCTTTAATTATACAGATTGGTTATTGTAAATTTAACAGTTTTTTTTTTAATAAGTTTTAGTTATCTCTTTTTTCTCTGTTTTAATGTATTTCATCTCAACGATTAAATTTTAATTTCTTTGGATTTAATTTTCTATTATTTATCTAGATTCTTAAAATGATACCTTAAATTATTTATTTGAGCATTTATTTTATAAAATAATAAAAGGAATAAAAATATCCCTGAAAAATTTCCTCTAAGCAATACTTAAGCTAAATTCTACACACAGTGTGTTGCATTTTTATTTCAAATATTTTCAAAACTTTTTAAACTTATTTTGAGAATTTCTTTTTAACCCATGAAATATTTAGAAATTTTTATTTTAATGTGAAACAATTAGGAGTTTTATCATTATATTTCTGTTATTGGTTTTTAACTTAAATCACCTAATATTGTATAAAATACACACTACCAGATTTCTATTCTTTTAAATTTATTAAAGTTTGTGTTCCAAATGGGATTTATGTTCATAAATATCAAATGCAAGCTTCAGAGGAATATGTGTTCCCTGTTGCTATGGTGTGTTCTATAAGTATCAGTGAACAATGAACACAATAAATTGAAAGAAAATCTCTCCTAAACATATAATAAAAGTTATAAAACATAAAGGAAAACATTGAAAGCAGAGAGATAAAAATGACAGAATGCATAACACATGGGAGTAGTGATTCAAATGATTTTATTTCTCATCAGAAACACTGAATGGCAGTGAAACAAGTGTCAGTTGAAACATTTTTAAAAGAAGAAAATGAAATCACAGAATTCTATATCTAATGAAAATACTCATATAAATGGGAAATAAGAACATGTTTAGATAAAGGATAACTAATGAACGTGAAAGTGAAGTCGCTCAGTTGATCTGACTCTTTGTGACCCCATGGACTGTAGCCCACCAGGCTTCTCCATCCATGGAATTTTCCAGGCATGAGGACTGGAGTGGGTTGCCATTTCCTTCTCCAAGGGATCTTCCCAACCCAGAGATTGAACCTGGGTCTTCCACATTGCAGACAGACACTTTACCATCTGAGCCACCTGGGATAACTAATAAATCAACTATAAACAGGCCAGCTGTACACAAAAGATGCTAAAGGATTCTTCAGGCTGAAAGGAACTAGTGCCAGAGGACAATGTGGAACTTTAAGAGGGAAGCCCAACAGTAATTGTGAATATTTGGATAAATAAAACATACTGAGCATTTTTCTTCTTAAGCTCTTAAAATAAATATAAATCTTTAAAAGCATATAGTATTGCCTAGATTTTAATATTTCTATGCATGAAAACTGTAACGTAAGGGTTAATCAGAGAAAAGAATCTACTTATCTCTAAGCTTTCCACACTGTATGTGAAGTGATGAATACTAACTTCAAATAGTTCCTGAAAGTGAGTTATGACAAAGAAAGCTAAACTGAAAATGTGTGTATTAGGGATAAATAGAAAAATGTAAGCCAAAAAGAGCCAGGAAAAGGGAAACAGTGGACTGACAATGATCAGAAAACAAGTAGAGCAGACAGAACACAAAGAACAAAATGGTATGCTCAAATTCAACCACATCGTCATCACATATCAAATGATAATTATCTAAACATTCCAATTGAAAGGATTCATGGGCTGTATTCAATAATAACAGAACCTTACTATATGCTTCCTGTTGTTACTGTTCAGTTGCTGTTCCTTTTGTGACCTCATGGCCTGTAGCCCACCAGACTCCTCTGTCCATGGGATTTCCCAGGCAAGGCTACTGGAGTGGGTTGCCAGTGGGTTCCTTCTCCAGGGGATATTCCTGACCAGGGATTGAACCTATGTCTCCTACATCAGTAGGCAGATTCTTTAGCACTGAGGCCCCAGAGAAATCCTTATGCTTCCTACAAGAGACAAATTTCAAATATTAAAACACAGAAAAGTTGAATGTGATGGATGAAAAATGATAAACCATGCAAATCAGACACATGAGAGGACTGATGTGACTACTTAATAAACAGGTAAATGGACTCTGAGACAGATTTTTTTATTTTTTTATCAAAATCTCCAATGAAAACTACAGTTAATGCTAAAACTTGAGACATTCTTTTAAGTTTAGGCTCCCCGTCCCTGGGATTTTCTAGGCAAGAACACTGGAGTGGGTTGCCATTTCCTTCTCCAATGCATGAAAGTGAAAAGTGAAAAGTGAAGTCCCTCAGTCATGTCTGACTCTTAGCGACCCCATGGACTGCAGCCTACCAGGCTCCTCCATCCATGGAATTTTCCAGGCAGGAGTACTGGAGTGGGTTACCATTTCCTTCTCCATTAAGCAAAGGTGCTCATAATCAAATTTCTCTCTTGTATAACAACATGTTGGAATGCTTTGTCAACAATAAGGTGATAACATAGAAAGAAAGGGTACAATGTGAGTTTCTAAGCCATAAGGTCAATAGTATTTGTACTAATATGAGAGCTAGCAAGGTTGCAAAACACCAAAACAAAAATATCCATCTATTACAGAATTAACCAACTTGTGAAAAAAATACTTTTTTTCATAGCTTCATAGTTTTAGATTTTATTATTAGTTCCAGTTCAAGATATGAATTATTATCTAATTAAGTTTATTTTGTTATATAAATGTATTTTATAAAGTTAAATACTACGTTACTTCCAAAAGTATACTCAGGAAACCCAGAACTATTTGTTAAATTTTTTTTTTTTCCCATTTAGTTGCTTTGGCAACTGTTTTTGGATTCTCTTTACTATTACATTGATCTATATATGTGTATACCAGTATTAAAGTGTTTTAATTCATATATCATTAAGTGCTATGCTTAGTCACTCAGTCATGTCCACCTCTTTGTGACCCCATGGACTGTAGCCCATCAGGATCCACTGTCCATGGGAATTCTCCAGGCAAGGATACTGCAGTGGGTTGCCATGCCCTTCTCCAGGGGAATCTTCCCAACCCAGGGATCAAAACCAGGTCCCCAGCATTGCAGGCAGATTCTTTAGTTTGAGCCTCCAGGAAGCCATATCATTAAGTCTTTAAATCAATTAAGATAAATCCTTCCACTTTTTCTTTAAAAAAGAAAAACAAACTATTTTCTTTATTCTCTAGGTCTTTTCATTTTCTTATACGTTTTTTAAAATGCTTGAAAATTTCTACTGAACATTGGGATACACGTGTCTCTTTCCATTATGGTTTCCTTGGTATGTATGCCCGGTAGTGGGATTGCTGGGTCATAAGGCAGTTCTATTTCCAGTTTTTTAAGGAATCTCCACACTGAGGGATGGTACGGGGAGGGAGGTGGGAGGGGGGTTCAGGATGGGGAACATGTGTCTACCCGTGGTGGATTCATGTTGATGTATGGCAAAACCAATACAATATTGTAAAGTAATTAGCCTCCAGTTAAAAGAAATAAATTTATAATAAAAAAAAGAAGCACACACACACACACATAAAGAGAAAATTTCTACTGAAAAATCCTATGTAATTTTGATGGATATTTGAAACTATAGAAGAAACTTGACATCTTAGGAAATACTGAGTCTTCCAATCTATAAACATGATATATCTCTCACTTATTTAGCTCTTTAAAAATATTTCTCCAAATATACTTGTGAAGAAGTCATTGATGTCTTTTCTTCAATATAGTTCCATGCATTTTGTGTTTCTAGGTATTAATGTAAATTGAATTGTTTTCTTTATTTTATTTTTAAATTGTTTGCTACAAGATAGTCTGGAGAAGGAAGTGGCAATACATTCGAATATTCTTGTCTGGAAAATCCCATGGACAGAGGAGTCCAAGGACTCAGAAAGAGTCAGACATGACTGAGCATGCCTGCAATATGAAAGAACCCTCTGATCTTGTTAAATTCATTTTATTAGTGCTTGTAGTGGTTCCAAAGACTACTTGAGATTCTTTATTTAAATGATGCTAATATTTTTTATTTTCTATATGTTTAATGTAAACATTGAACACTAAGGAATGCTTTTTTGCATCTTTTGAGATTGTAGTATGTTTTCTCTTTAGTCTTTTAGTGCAACAAATTCTATTAATGGATTATCTATATTAAATCTTATTTGTTTTCCTTAAAACTCATTAATTATCAAATAATTTTGTAGAAAATTTTCATCAATATTTCTGTTCATTTTGACTTATTTTCCTTTTCTTTCCTGGTATTGTGTTTACTTATGTTCACAGCTGAAATTATGTATAGATTATATATTTTGTGATCTGAACTGATACTTCCTCCTATCACTGTTTTTGTCTATTTGTTTGTTTTTTAATGGAGCTACTAAAGTATCCATAGAGAAGGAGTGACATTATGTTTTGCATTTTATAAAGGTCATTAAAATAGAGTGGAGGATGAATTTGAAGCCAATAATATTGCTAAAGTCAGGGGCAGCAGTTAAGGGGGTACTGTTGTTTGTTTATTTTTATAATAGGAGCTTAAATGAGACAGTGGAAGTCATGACAAAAATTTGAGCTATCACTTAGATATGGTGAGATCTATAATGTTGTGGCAATTAGGTGTACACAAGGCCTGAGAAGTTCAAAAGTTTCTGGTTTAGGAATCTCTATGACAAAACCATTGCTTAGAGAGGGAGTATGAGAAAAAAATAGTAAGCATTATAATGATCCTGACAATTTTTGATGTGCCTGCTGTTATTGGTAGTCATTTAAGATTTATAGGTATAGACCTTGGAGAAGAATTTAATTTTAGAGATTTCTATATGAGAGAGGTTAGAGATCTTGTTTTTAGCCATTAAAAACAGGGGAAAATAATTCAGCTTTGTTAGCAGTTTCATAGAAAGCAATAGCTCCACAAATTGAGAGTAAATCACAGTAGAGTTGTGAAAACCATGATTTAGTCTCGGTTTTTGTTTATTTTGCCATAGCTTGTTGCATCGTTTCTTAATGAACTGTTTCAGAGTTAGCGTACTAGAAGTTCCATATCTGAGACCTCAAAATTATGGAGTTTAAGCAGTCACCCAAATTCCATATAGTTGAGCAAAACAGCTGGTAATGTCACTGCAATATGTCTTCTGTACTCACATTCTTGACTTTCATGCTACAAAAGGATAATCTTCATAGACTAATTATTACAAAAGTAATAGGATTTTCTTCTGCAACTCTGATTTTTATTTATTAAGGAAGAGCTTTTGGGACATATAAAGGACTCCAGTGTAAAAAGTAAATATAAATGCATGCCATTGGTTAAGATTCTCTGCACCTTTGTAGACTAATAAGTGCCCTCCTAGGATTGTAATGTTGGCAGGGAAATAGAGTTGAGTTTGAGTACAGCTCTAGTAAAAGCCTTTGTTAAATGGCTTAACACCTTTTTATATAAAGAGAATATAGTCCCTATCTTTTACAGAAAATGTATCCAAGCAATACTTGTTCTTGTGCAAATGAACATTAATGCTTTATTCTTCAGATTTCACTTACAAAAGGAGTATCATGTAAGCCCCTTTCTTTCCCCAAAGTGGCTGCTATGGAAACAAGCCCTGATGCATGACAGAGGAAGAAAGCTAGCTGTATTGTGCTTAAACACAGAGAAGTCTCTACAAGATTTCCAATTGTTTGTAGAGCCAATAAAGAAGTGACTGGGAATTACACCGCACAGCAAATCTAAGGGAGAGATTGCTAATTCAGCTTTGCAAACTACATTTTCTCAAGGTCCATAATTAAAAGTGAGCTTCAGGGTACTAGCAGAGAAGTCAGATTTGCTCTGAGCCTGAGGGGCTTGTAAATTGGCTGCTTCTGCAAACTGCTTTCACTCTTTTAGGTCAAGAAAGGAAGAATTATTCCCTTTTGTGTGGTGGAATAAATGCTCCCTTAGTGGCTTCAAAGAGGAATTTTGCCTCCCTAAACCTCAGATTACATAGAAAAGAGAACTGGTTTTTAGAAGAAACAAAATTTGCTGCAAAATGTTACAAGTATACTGGATTACAGAACTGTGCTTTGCTTTATAATCCCGTAACTCCAGTTTTGTCTTCCAAATTTCCTTTATTGTGTCTGCATAATTTGGAACTTAATAGATATATTTATAAAGTATTTGTTTAAAAGTCTAGGCCAATATATACTTTGGACAGCAGAGGTCATAATGTTGGGTGCGGGGCATGTCTCAAAATCCAATAATACTTTTTAAAAAAAATCCTGTAATATGTTTCACTAGGATACATAGCCTTGGTTTAAAATCTAGTCACATTAATATTTATAATCTGTATTTCCAAGACTTTCCTCCCTTTTTGTTATGGTGGGATCTCTAGCCTCAAGCAATGTCTTACATATATTAAAACTAATCCCCGTAGCTTCCCATAAAAAGTCCACTTCTACTCTGGCCTCCATTCAAGATGTAACTGACAAGTCTTGCTGATTTCAGGTCCTAGAATCTAGGTACTTTGCACCTGGCTTTGTCTCTGCTGACAGATGTGTGCATGCTAAGATTCTTCAGTTTGTCTGACTCTTTATGATCCTATGGATTGTAGCCTGCCAGCTCCTCTGTCCATGGGATTCTCCAGACAAGAACGCTGGCATGCATTGCTGTGCCCTCCTCCAGGGGATCTTCTTGATCCAAGTATTGAAACCACATTGGGTCTCCTACATTGGCAGACACCAGTACTCTAAGGAGTCCCAAAAAGCCAAAGTAAAATTGAGGAGTCTAAGTGAATCTGATGTGGCAAAACTGCTTGTGATCCATACAAAAGGGCAATTTTTCTCTTTCAGATTACACTTTAACATCAATGTATAATAAAATTGGCAGGAAGCACAGTGCTTCCTGTGCTTCCTGTGCAAATTTTACTTTGGCTTTTTGGGACTCCTTAGAGTACTGGTGTCTGCCAATGCAGGAGACCCAATGTGGTTTCAATACTTGGATCAAGAAGATCCCCTGGAGGAGGGCACAGCAATGCATGCCAGCGTTCTTGTCTGGAGAATCCCATGGACAGAGGAGCTGGCAGGCTACAATCCATAGGATCATAAAAAGTCAGACAAACTGAAGCAACTTAGCATGCACATATCTGTCACCAGACCACCTGATCTGCCTCTTGAGAAATCTGTATGCAGGTCAGGAAGCAACAGTTAGAACTGGTCATGGAACAACAGACTGGTTCCAAATAGGAAAAGGAGTACGTCAAGGCTGTATATTGTCACCATGTTTATTTAACTTCTATGCAGAGTACATCATGAGAAATGCTGGACTGGAAGAAACACAGGCTGGAATCAAGATTGCTGGGAGAAATATCAATAACCTCAGATATGCAGATGACACCACCCTTATGGCAGAAAGTGAAGAGGAACTCAAAAGCCTCTTGATGAAAGTGAAAGTATAGAGTGAAAAGGTTGGCTTAAAGCTCAACATTCAGAAAACGAAGATCATGGCATCTGGTCCCATCACTACATGGGAAATAGATGGAGAAACAGTGGAAACAGTGTCAGACTTTCTTTTTCTGGGCTCCAAAATCACTGCAGATGGTGACTGCAGCCATGAAATTAAAAGATGCTTACTCCTTGGAAGGAAAGTTATGACCAACCTAGATAGCATATTCAAAAGCAGAGACATTACTTTGCCAACAAAGGTTCGCCTAGTCAAGGCTATGGTCTTTCCTGTGGTCATGTATGGATGTGAGAGCTGGACTGTGAAGAAGGCTGAGCGCCGAAGAATTGATGCTTTTGAACTGTGGTGTTGGAGAAGACTCTTGAGAGTCCCTTGGACTGCAAGGAGATCCAACCAGTCCATTCTGAAGGAGATCAGCCTTGGGATTTTTTTGGAAGGAATGATGCTAAAGCTGAAGCTCCAGTATTTTGGCCACCTCATGTGAAGAGTTGACTCATTGGAGAAGACTCTGATGCTGGGAGGGATTGGGGGCAGGAGGCGAAGGGGACAACAGAGGATGAGATGGCTGGATGGCATCACTGACTCGATGTATTTGAGTCTGAATGACCTCCGGGAGTTGGTGATGGACAGGGAGGCCTGGCGTGCTGCAGTTCATGGGGTCGCAAAGAGTCGGACACGACTGAGCAACTGATCTGATCTGATAGTTGATTAACAGTGTTGTGTTAGCTTCATATGTACAGCAAAGTGTACATATGATTCAGGTATACATATGATTGTGTCCATTCTTTTTCAGATTCTTTACCCATTTAGGTTATTATAGGATACTCTGAAGAATTCCCTGTGCTATATAGTAGGTTCTTGTTAGTTATCTATTTTAACAATAGTGGTATATACGTGTCAATCCCAAATTCACAATCTATCCTCCTCCCCCTACTCTTCCCCTCCCCCAGTGATCGTAAATTTGTTCTCTAAGTCTGAGTCTCTTTCTGTTTTGTAAATAAATTTATTATTTTTTAAATTCCACCCCTAAACTATTACCATGATATTTGTCTTTCTCTGTCTTTATTGACTTAGTATTATTCCAGTACTTTTCTGAAACTGCTCTAATAACCCTTTATTTAATTCTCACAGCATCCATGAGACAGGGTTTTAGGGCACCAGAGAGGAGAAGGGTTGTACTCCTTACTCATGCTCTCCTTTTCTGTTCTCTTCCAGGAATGCCTTGTATAGAGGTCTCTTCACTCTAACTGGGATAGAAATTTAATGTCTTCTAGCAATGTTCAACTTTGAATATCTCAAATCTAATCTCACCCACAGAACATGCTCTGGATTACCTTTTACATGATTTCATGCTGAACTTTTGAAATTCAGTTTTCAGCAGAAGGTTCCTACGTGAACCCTCATGCATTCTTTTGGGGCCCAATCTTTGTGCCATTTTCTCCTCTCCTCCATACTTACCACCCCCCTCCCACCTCCCACCCGTACCATTGCAGCACCTTCAGCAATACTGACCTCTGATATTTGCCATCTAAGTGCAGCAAGATTGCAGCAGTTGGTAAGAAAACTTTCCTTGGCAGAGAACCTGACCAGTAGGACTCACCTTGTGAGTTCTCTTTTATTGAGGATCACAGCCTACGTTGACCTATTTTCCAATGCCTAAAAGCAGTTACCTCATCTATGTTGTCTGTTTTATAGTTGTTTGTTGTTAGTCAATACCAGTTAGTTTTTCTTGGCCAGAAATAAAGCTTTTTCATTACAGAATAAGGCATAGCTTTATTGTATTTTTCTCCCAAATTATCAGAAGAGTGAATACTGATTGGCTAAAATTCTACAACTATATTTCATTTTATTCTGTGTTTAATCACTCATAGGACAGAGGCTGAGATATATACACTGTTTAATACTCAGGACTTGGCACAGAGTCCAGCATTTAAATATACACTGAATAATTATTTGGATGGAGAAGTAAATTATTCACAAGGTTTTAAAATGTAAAATAAATGTGAATAAAATAAATTTTGTAGCCATTCTTTGAAGATAGCATATTCTTTATCTGAAAATAGGATTTACTACCAAGAAATGGAGTGTCAGGAACAAACATTTGGAATTTTTTCCATGGTAAAGTATTATGTGTTAAAAAAAAAAAAAAAAAAAAAAGAAAGAAAGAAAGAAAAAAGAATCCTAGAGAGACCAAAGAAAGTAAAACAATTTAAGGTTAGAGGCTTTAAATCATATTTCTATATTGATATCATATTTTGAATGACATTAATGGCATCTTTTCATTGATAGAGCATCTACCCACAACCTCTAAATGTAGAACCCAATTCTAAATATCTTATTCATGCCTTCTTCTACAGTTAGTTTCCCTTAAAGCTTACATAACTTGCTCAAGGTCACAGGGTAATAAAAGTTTGTGCTGGAATTGGAAATACCTGTGGGAGAACTAGAATCCTACATACATATAAACGTTATCCTGCATATTTTTACTATTAAACTTGCATAAGAACAACACTGGCTGTGTAATCAAGTTTAATAAGACAAACATCACTCTTAACAAACTTAAAAATTTAAGGCTCTTTAGGATGATCTATGCATTACATAATATAATCTAATTTAATTGCATTTATAATAGACTTACTAAGAGCCCTCAGAATAAAGGAAAATGCTGAAATTAGAGCTGGAGAAATAGACTCTTTATTGTTGAATTCTTGTTGTTTGAAGATTTTTGCATAACATGATTTTTTTATGACCTTAAGCAAACTTTAAAACATGTCTTTAGTTCTTCATGTTTAATGTGAGAATTAAATCAAATAGTAAATTGGAAAAAAAATTATAGGTTTGTTCAACATGTTTGTAGAATGAAAAATGAATATACATGATATATATACAAAGCATTTCAAAAGGTAAATTCTTAATATTTTATCCTGAATAAGTCTGCAAGTTAAACCTTGGTATGTCTTACAGTAAATGAAAGATAGGGTATTATATAAATACTGAATGATTTATATTTGCCTTAAATATTTACAAGATAATTATCTAATATAAATTTAAACATTTTTCCTAAATCTCCATTTTCCTTTGTATAGCCATAATCACAAAAGCACTTTCTGCTAAAGTCTAGTATCTAGTATCCTGGTTTCATCTTCAAAGGATTTTATGGTGACTTAGAGTTGTTAGGTTCTAAGTCCTAGTCCACAAACATAAAGCTGTGGTATCAAGAAGCATGGAAATTCAAATAATACTATCACATAAACAGTGAGAAAATGCCTTAAGTGTGATAGTCTGATTATATAGCAGATTTAAACAGAAATATTAAAAAATTGAAATTTATTCTAAAAATTAAAGTTAGCCAAAATGGAAAGGAAAAATGCAGTCTAGAGGAAAGTGAACTTTAAAAAGTGAGAAGGGTGTGGGGGGGGGGGGAAAAAAAAAAACAACAGTAAAATATTTGAATTCTTTCCTTGAATCTCATTTAATTATTCTGTTAGCAAAGGCTTTTTAAAATGTCTATAGGCAGAGCTTTAATTAGCATTTCCATGAAGATTGTGTTTATTATATTTACACATTCCCAGCAAATTTTCTTTTCCAATACAAAGCAAATTTTTAATCACATAAACTAGAAGGATACATTATGATATTTCATTCATCCTGCTGATTATATTAACCCTCAATTAAGTTAATGAAATTGCCACTCTGCTCAAGGCTTTCTTTGATTTCTCATATCACTGAGAGAGAAAGGAAAAGCCTCACAGTAGCCTGCAAATTTTCATACACACCTTTTCCCTTTGAGCATGAGAGAACTTTTTGTTATATAAATGTACTATTCTCTATCTTCATTGGATATTGGTTGTTTGAGTGGTTATATCAATGATAATTTGGCACTTTTTTTTTCAAAACTTTGATTTAATTATCTTAAATGAATTTTATTATATAAGCTATATCTTTAATAAAGTTGAATCGACAGTAGAGGAGATAAAGAGAAATGAGGGTGTAAAGGAGAAGCCCACCAAACTCAAATATAATTTACTTAGTCTAAATAAAAGGCAAAACTCTCTTTTGTATTCAAATTCTTGAATAACAGGAAGGAGGTATATATCAACTTGTAATGCTGTAAATAGTTTAGAAGTTATGGAAAGTTTTAAATAATACAATTAAAGTCACAGTGATAAACTATTTAAATTGAATGTACATTATAGGTATCCACCTTGTTCTGAGAGTTCACTTTACACCACTTTACTCTTAAGATCAGCCTTAGCACTTGTTTCCATTAACAGAGAGAAATCCAGAGAAGCTCCTCTAAGCTATTTCCCAGAAACTATTGATACAATAGCATCTCAGCATCAAGATGCCATAACTTTGACCTATGTCTGTGAGCATTTGTTTTTTGTCTGGATTTATTTTTTGCATCCATTAACAATATGACTCCAAAGGCAGTAATTGCATCTTTACACTATTTCAGCTTATGAGAGGTTTCTTAGGAAAACTCTACTTTCTGATAGCAGAGGGCACTTGTACTTTGTTTTTTACAATACCTTTATTTTATTTTATTTCCGTGGTTGCAATGATACAAAATCTATGCTATGCTCTACTTCTTTCTCCTATATTTTAGAAATTTTATAACATTTATAATGAACAGAAGGGAGCAGCAATTCTGAAAGACTCTGAAAGCCCAGCATTGGGTGTTAGTTAAAATATAGAACACAGATTGCAATCTGACCAGCCAATATATATTTATTTATTGAGACTCATTCAATAATCATGAGTAGGTCTCTCCACTTACAACCACTGATAAATATTCCTGGAAGCATCAAAGTCTTCTATCAATAACAATATGAAGTTCTAACTTGGGTCTAATGTTTTGGTTTTTGTTTGTTTGTGTTTTTTGCTGTTGTGGTATGTTTAGAAAATCACTCACTCTAATTCTTGGATTTTTCTCAGAAAGTTATCCCCAAAAGTCTGAACTGTAACCTGAGAGTAAGAAGAAATCCTACAGATATAATACATTCATTATTCTCCTGATACTAATTTGTCAGATAATATATCTATAGCATTATAAGTTATAACATATCCCATTGGATTAGTCCACATCCTAGAAAAACTATCTCAGAATCTAGTTATTCTTGTTGTTGCTCAATCTCCAAGTCCTGTCTGACTCTCTGTGGACCCACGAACTGTAGCACACCAGGCATCCCCATCTTTCACTATCTCCCAGAGTCTGCTCAAGCTCATGTCCATTGAGTCAGTGATGCCATCCAATCATCTCATTTTCTGTTGCTCCCTTCTCCTCTTGTCCTCAATCTTTTCCAGTGTAAAGGTCTGTCTTTTCCAATGAGTTGGCCATTAGCATCAAGGGGTCAAAGTATTGGAGCTTCAGGTACAGCATCAGTCCTTTCAATGAATATTCGGGGTTGATTTCCTTGCAGTTCAAGGGACTCTCAAGAGTCTTCTCCAGCACCACAATGCAAAAGAATCAATTCTTTGGTGGTCAGTCTTCATGGTCCAACTCTCACAATGGTACTTGACTATTGGAAAAACTATAGCTTCCACTATACGGACCTTTGTCTGTAAAATGATGTCTCTTCTTTTAATATGCTAAATTTGTTATAGCTTTTCTTCCAAGGAGCAAGCTTCTTTTAATTTCATGGCTGCAGTCAACAACCATAGTGATTTTTGAGCCCAAGAAAATATAATTGGTCACTGGTTCCATTTTTCCCACACGTATTTGCTATGAAGTGATGGGAGCAGATGCCATGGTCTTAGTTTTTTGAATGTTGAGTTTTAAGCTAGCTTTTTCACTCTCCTCTTTCACCTTTATCAAGAGACTTTTAGTTTCTCTTTTCTTTTGCCTTTATGGTGGTTTAAGTTGCATATCTGAGGTTGTTGATATTTCTCCCAGCAATCATGATTCCAGCTTGTGATTTATCCAGACTGGCATTTTGCATGATGCACTCTGCATATAAGCTAAATAAGCAGGGTGACAGCCTTGACATCCTCCTTTCCCAATTGTGAACCAGTGCAGTGTTCCATGTCTGGTTCTAACTGTTGCTTCTTGCCCTGTATACAGGTTTCTCAGGGGGCAGGTAAAGTGGACTGGTATTCCCATCTCTTTCAGAATTTTCCACAGTTTGTTGTCTTCCCTGGTGCCTGTCAGTAAAGAGTCTGCCTGCAATGCGGGAGACCTGGGTTCAGACCTGGGTTCAGTCCTGGGTCAGTAAGATCCCCTGGGAAGGAAATGGCAACCCACTCCAGTATTCTTGCCTGGAGAATTCCATGGACAGAGTTGCCTAGTTGGGGTCCATGGGGTCACAAAGAATTGGATATAACTGAGTGACTAACACTTGTCACTTGTGTTAGTCACTTGTCACAATTTGTTGTGATTCACAGAGTCAAGGGCGTTAGCATAGTAAGTAAAACAGAAGTAGATGATTTTTTTGGATTCCCTATCTTTTCCTATGATGCAGCATATGTTGGCAATTTAATCTTTGGTTTCTCTGCTTTTCTAAATTCAGCTTGTACATCTGGAAGTTCTCAGTTCACATACAGTTGAAGCTTAGCTTGCAGGATTTTGAGCATTACTTTACTGCTGCTGCTGCTGCTAAGTCCCTTCAGTCGTGTCTGACACTGTGTGACCCCATAGACGGCAGCCCACCAGTCTCCTCTGTCCCAGGGATTCTCCAGGCAAGAACACTGGAGTGGGTTCCCATTTCCTTCTCCAATGCATAAAAGTGAAAAGTGAAGGTGAAGTTGCTCAGTCGTGTCCGACTCTTAGTGACCCCATGGACTGCAGACCACCAGGGTCCTCCGTCCATGGGATTTTCCAGAGAAGAGTACTGGAATGGGGTGCCGTTGCTTTCTCTACATTACCTTGTTAGCATGTGAAATAAGTGCAATTGTGCAGTAGTTTGAACATTCTTTGGGATTGCCCTTCTTTGAGATTGGAATGAAAATTGACCTTTTCCAGTCCTGTGGCCACTGCTGAGTTTTCCAAATTTGCTGGCATATTGAACATAACACTTTAACAGCATCATCTTTTAGGGTTTGAAATAGCCCAGCTGGAATTTCATCACCTCTACTAGGTTTGTTTGTAATACTGCTTCCTAAGGCCCACTTGATTACACATTTCAGGATGGGCTCTAGGTTAATGACCACATCATCATGGTTATCCAAGTCATTAAGATCTTCTTTGTATAGTTCTTCTGTGTATTATTACCACCTCTTCTTAATCTCTTCTGCTTCTGTTAGATCCTTGCCATTTCTGTCTTTTATTGTGCCCATCTTTGCAGGAAATGTTCTCTTTGTATCTCCAATTTTCTTAAGGAGATCTCTAGTCTTTTTCATTCTATTTTCCCCTATTCCTTTGCATTGTTCACTTAAGAAGGCTTTCTTATCTCTCCTTGCTCTTCTCTGGAACTCTGCATTCTGTTGGTTATATCTTTCCATTTCTTCCTTGCCTTTCACTGCTCTTCTTTTCTCAGCTATTTGTAAGGTCTCCTCAGACAACCACTTTGCCTTCTTACATTTCTTTTTCTTGGGGATGGTTTTGGACACCACCACCTGTATGAGCCAGGGACTTCCCTGGCTCAGCGGTTAAAGCGTCTGCCAGCAATGCGGGGGACCTGGGTTCGATTCCTGGGTTGGGAAGATCCCCTGGAGAAGGAAATGGCAACCCACTCCAGTATTCTTGCCTGGAGAATCCCATGGATGGAGGAGCCTGGTGGGCTACAGTCCATGGGGTCACAAAGAGTTGGACACGACTGAGCGACTTCACTCTCACTTTCACCTGTATGATGTTATGTACATACATCCATAGTGCTTCAGGCACTCTATCATATCTAATCCCTGAATCTATTTGTCACCTCCACCATATAATCATAAGGAATTTGGTTTAGGTCATACCTAAATAGCTTATTGGCTTTCCCTACTTTCTTCCATTTGAGCCTGCATTTTGCAATAAGGAGCTGATGATTTGAGCCATGTTTAGCTCCAGGTCTTGTTTTTGCTGACTGTATAGAACTTCTCCATCTCCAGCTACAAAGAATATAATCAATCTGATTTCAGTGACGTCCATGTGTAGAGTCATCTCTTGTTGGAAGAGGGTGTTTTGTTATGACCAGTGTGTTCTCTTGGCAAAATTCTGCTAGCTTTTGCCCTGCTTCATTTTGTAGCCTGAGGCCAAACTTGCCTGTTGCTTCAGGTATCTCTTGACTTCCTACTTTTGCATTCCAGTACCCGATGATGAAAATGACATCTTTTTTGTTGTTGTTGTTTTAGTTCTAGAAGGTCTTATAGGTCTTCATAAAATCATTCAACTTCAGGTCTTTGGCATTACTGGTTGGGGCATATACTTGGATTACTATGATGTTGAATGGTTTGACTTAAGAAACAAGCTGAGATCATTCTGTCATTTTTTATATTGCACCCAAGTACTGCATTTCAGACTCCTTTGTTGACTATGAGGGCTACTCCATTTCTTCTAAGGGATTCTTGCCCACAATAATAGATAAAATGGTTAACTGAACTAAATACGTCCATTCCTGTCTATCTTAACTTACTGATTCCTAAAATGTTGATGTGCACTCTTGCCATCTCCTGTTTGACCATATCCAATTTACCTTGATTCATGGACCTAACATTCCAGGTTCTTATGCAGTATTGTTTTTACAGCATTGGAATTTGCTTTCACCACCAGACACATCTACAAAAGGGCACTGTTTCTGATTTGGCTAAGCCTCATCATTCATTCTGTATCTATTATTCTGCTCTACTCCAGTATCATATTGGACACCTACCAACCTGAGGGGCTTATGTTTCAATGTAATGTCTTTTTGCCTTTTCATACTGTTCATGGTCTTCTCAAGGTAAGAATGCTGAAGTGGTTTGCCATTCCCTTCTCTAGTGGGTCATGTTTTGTATTATTGTGCTATAATTTAATTTTTTGCCAAATTCTAAAATTTCTAAATTAAATTTTTAATTCTCAAAGTGTTTTTCTCAGGAATAACTTCTACAGATATTATATAAACATATAAATAAAGTTTTATTTTTTAGAAAAGTGAAAAAATTGACAAACATACCAGTATATGTTCAATTCAATTCAGTCACTCAGTCACGTCCGACTCTTTGCAACCCATTGAATCACAGCACTCCAGGCCTCCCTGTCCATCATCAACTCCCGGAGTCCACCCAAACCCATGTCCATTGAGTCGGTGATGCCATCCAACCATCTCATCTTCTGTTGTCCCCTTCTCCTCCTGCCCTCAATCTTTCCCAGCATCAGTGTCTTTTTAAATGAGTCAGTTCTTCACAACAGGTGGCCAAAGTATTGGAATTTCAGCTTTAGCATCATTCCTTCCAAAGAACACCCAGGACGGATCTCCTTTAGGATAGACTGGTTGGATCTCCTGGTAATCCAAGGGACTCTCAAGAGTCTTCTCCAACACCACAGTTGAAAAGCATCAATTCTTCAGTGCTCAGCTTTCTTCACAGTCCAACTCTCACATCCATACATGACCACAGGAAAAACCATAGCCTTGACTATTCGGACCTTTGTTGACAAAGTAACGTCACTGCTTTTTAAGATGTTGTCTAGGTTGGTCATAACTTTCTTTCCAAAGAGTAAGTGTCTTTTAATTTCATGGCTACAGTCACCGTCTGTAGTGATTTTGGAGCCCCCCCAAATAAGTTTCTCACTGTTTCCATTGTTTCCCCATCTATTTTCCATTAAGTGATGGGACCAGATGCCATGATCTTAGTTTTCTGAATGTCTAGTTTTAAGCCAACTTTTTCACTCCCTGCTTTCACTTTCATTAAGAAGCTCTTTAGTTTTTCTTTTCTTTCTGCCATAAGGGTGGTGTCATCTGTGTATCTGAAGTTATTGATATTTCTCCTGGCAGTCTTGATTCCAGCTTGTGCTTCATCCTGCCCAGCATTTTGCATAATGTACTATGTATATAAGTTAAGCAAACAGGGTGACAATATACAGCCTTGATGTACTCCTTTCCTGATTTGTAATCAGTTTGTTGTTCCACCTACAGTTCTAACTGTTGCTTCTTTACCTGCATACAGATTTCTCAGGAGGCAGATCAGGTGGTCTGGTATTAAAATCTCTTTAAGAATTTTTCAGTTTGTTGATATAAACACAGTCAAAGGATTTAGCATAGTCCATAAAGCAGAAGTAGATATTTTTCTGGAACTTTCTTGCTTTTCAATGATCTGGGACATGTTGGCAATTTGATCTCTGGTTTCTCTGCCTTTTCTAAATCCAGCTTGAACATCTGGGAGATCATGGTTCACATAATGTTGAAGACTGGCTTGGAAAATTTTGAGCTTTACTTTGCTAGCTAGTGTGTGAGATAGGAGCAATTTTGTGGTAGTTTGAACATTCTTCGGCATTGCCTTTCTTTGGGATTGGAATGAAAAAGGCTGACTTTTTCCAGTCTTGTGGCCATTGCTGAGTTTTCCAAATTTGCTGACATGTAGAGTGCAGCACTTTAACAGCATCATCTTTTAGGATTTGAAATAGCTCAACTGAAATTCCATCACCTCCCCTAGTTTTGTTCATAGTGATGCTTCCTAGGACCCAGTTGACTTCACACTCCAGGATGTCTGACTCTAGCTGAGTGATCACACCATCATGGTTATCTGGGTCGTAAAAATCTTTTTTGTATAGTTCTTCTGTGTATTCTTGCCACTTCTTCTTAATATCTTCTGCTTCTCTTAGCTCCATACCATTTCTAACCTTTATTATGCCCATATTTCCATGAAGTGTTCCCTCAGTATCTCTCAATTTCTTGAAGATATCTTTATTCTTTCCCATTCTTTTTTTCTCTATTTCTTTGCATTGATCACTGAGAAAAGCTTTCTTATCTCTCCTTGCTCTTCTTTCAAATTCTGCATTCAAATGAGTATATCTCTTCTTTTCTCCTTTGCCTTTCACTTCTCTTTTTTTCTCAGCTATTTGTAAAGCTTGCTCAGAGAACCATTTTGCCTTTTTGCATTTCTTTTTCTTGGAGATGATCTTGATAAATACCTCCTGTGCAATGTCATGAACCTCTGTCCATAGTTCTTCAGGCACTCTATCAGATCTAGTCTCTTGAATCTATTTGTCACTTCCACTCTATAATCATTAGAGATTTGATTTAGGTCTCACCTAAATTGTCTAGTGGTTTTCCATACTTTCTTCAATTTAAGTCTGAATATGGCAATAAGCAGTTCATGATCTGAGCCACAGTTAGCTCCTGGTCTTATTTTTGCTGACTGTGTACAGCTTCTCCATCTTTGGCTGCAAAAAATATAATCAATGTGATTTCAGTATTGACCATCTGGTGATGTACATGTGTAGAGTCTTCTCTTGTGTTGTTGGAAGAGGTTGTTTTCTATGACCAGTGTGTTTTCTTGGCAAAAGTCTGTTAACCTTTGCCCTACTTCATTTTGTACTCCAAAGCCAAATTTGCCAGTTACTCCATGTATCTCTTGACTTCCTACCTTTGCATTCCTGTCACCTATAATGAAAAGGACCTCTTTTTCGAGTGTTATTACTAGAAGGTCTTGTAGGTCTCCAGAGAATTGTTCAACTTCAGCTTCGTCAGATTACTTATTGGGGCATAGATTTGGATTACTGTGATGCTTTGGAAATGAATAGAAATCATTCTGTCATTTTTGAGATTGCATCCAAGTACTGCATTTCAGACTCTTTTGTTGAGTATGAGGGCTACTTGCAGTCCAAGGGACTCAAGAGTCTTCTCCAACACCACCCTTTAAAAGCATTAGTTCTTCAGCACTCAGCTTTCTTTATGTAAATTCCCGGGTGGCTCAGAGGTTAAAGTGTCTGCCTGGACTGCAAGAGACCTGGATTCGATCCCTGGGTTGGGAAGATCCCCTGGAGAAGGAAATGGCAACCCACTCCAGTACTCTTGCCTGGAGAATCCCATGGAGGGAGGAACCTGGTAGGCTACAGTCCATGGGGTTGCAGAGTCGGACACAACTGAGCAACAACTTTCACTTTCTCATATTCATACATGACTACTGGAAAAATCATAGCTTTGACTACATGGACCTTTGTTCACAAAGTAATATCCCTGCATTTTAATACACTGTCTAGGTATGTCATAGCTTTTATTCCAAGGGGCATGCATCTTCTCATATCTTGGCAGCAGTCACTGTCTGTAGTGATTTTGTAGCCCAAGAAAGTAAAGTATGTCACTGTTTCCATTGTTTCCCCATCTATTTGCCATGAAGTGATGGGCCCAGTTGCCATGATCTTAGTTTTATGAATGTTAAGTTTTAAGCCAGCTTTTCACTCTCCTCTTTCAGCTTCATCAAGCGGCTCTTTAGTTCTTCTTCACTTTCTGCCATAAGGGTGGTGTCATCTGTGTATATGAGGTTGTTCCTACTTCTCCCAGCAATCTTGGATCCAGCTTGTGATACTGTTCTTACACTGTTCCAGCTTCTTTTACTGTTCATGGGGTTCTCAGGGCAAGAATGCTGAAGTGATTTCCTGTTCCCTTCTCCAGTGGACCATATTTTGTCAGAACTCTCCGCCATAACCCATCTGTCTTCCATGGTCCTACATGCATCATGGAGCATATTTTCATTGAGTTAAACAAGGCTGTGATCCATGTGACCAGTTTGGTTAGTTTTCTGTGATTGTGTGATTCCATTAACGAACTTAAAAAATGAAAAAAGTATCTTAAACTTTTTTAATATATTGATATTGAAACAGTTAATTCAATATTTTAGCACTGGATTTCCAAAAGTTATGCAAGAGTTTGGTAACCCTAATTAACCTATGCTACAATTTGCCATTTAATAACAGTGCTATGTATAATACAAGTTGAATATCAGATGGTGAAGTTTGCTTTAACCTGACACGGCAGCTGCTCATCATTTCACATTTGTTTGTTTTCTATAGAAGTTTGAATACCAATAAAAAGAATAATTTTTTTTTTTTTTTTTTGCTCACACAAAAGAACTTTTTCTTAATCCTTACAATTGTCTTAGATGTTGTACAAAAATTTTCTCTGGTTTTGTAAGAAATTACCTCCAGTATATTCCAGTTGATAATAGGTGAATTTAAATAGTTTGGAGTTTGTTGATTTTAAAGATTACAGAGATCCAGTAACTTATCCACAGCTCCTAAAGGATTTCATTGTGCCAAGAGTAGGCTATCAGCTAGACAATGCCACAGTGTATCTAAAAATCAAGAGTTTGAAGTCATCTTTGATTCCTCTTTTGATAATGAGTCCTTAAACTGTCTAAAATAAAGGAGTTCTATCAGTAAAACAGCATTCTCTCACCCAGATCCCGTTCTTTTCCCCATTTTACAACTCACCTCACTAATATTGTAAGGAGAGTTTATATTAATTTTAACATAAGAATACTAGAGATACTTAAGATACTAAAGATTTTATTCAGTTCAATTCAGTTGCTCAGTCGTTTCCAGCTCTTTGCAACTCCATGGACTGCAGTACGCCAGGCCTCCTTGTCCATCACCAACTCCTGGAGTTTACCCAAACTCATTTTCGTTGAGTCAGTGATGCCATCCAACCATCTCATCCTCTCTTGTCCCCTTCTTTTCCCTCCTTCAATCTTTCTCAGCATCAGGGTCTTTTCAAATGAGTCAGTTCATCCTCTGTTGTCCCCTTCTTATTCCTCCTTCAATCTTTCCCAGCATCAGGATCTTTTCAAATGAGTCAGTTCTTTGCATCAGGTGGCCAAAGTATTGGAATTCCAGCTTCAACATCAGTCCTTCCAATGAACACCCAGGACTGATCTCCTTTAGGATGGACTGGTTGGATCTCCTTGCAGTCCAAAGGACTCTCAAGAGTCTTCTCCAACACCACAGTTCAAAAGTATCAATTCTTCGGCGCTCAGCTTTCTTTATAGTCCAACTTTCACATCCATGTATGACCACTGGAAAAACCATAGCCTTGACTAGATGGACCTTTGTTAATAAAGTAATGTCTCTGCTTTTTAATACTCTGTCTAGGCTGGTCATAACTTTCCTTCCAAGGAGTAAGCATCTTTTAATTTCATGGCTACAATCACCATCTGAAGTGATTTTGGAGCCCAGAAAAATAAAGACAGCCAGTGTTTCCCCATCTATTTGCCGTGAAGCGATGGGACCAGATGCCATGATCTTAGTTTTCTGAATGGTGAGCTTTAAGTCAACTTTTTCAATCTCCTCTTTCATTTCTATCAAGAGGCTCTTTAGTTCTTCACTTTCTGCCATAATGGTGGTGTCATCAGCATATCTGAGGCTATTGATATTTTTCCCAGCAATCTTGATTCCAGCTTGTGCTTCATCCAGCCCAGGGTTTCTCATGATGTACTCTGCATATAAGTTAAATAACCTGGGTGTATTTAACTTATATGCAGCCTTGACATACTCCTTTTCCTATTTGGAGCCAGTCTGTTGTTCCATGTCCAGTTCTAAGTGTTGCTTCCTGACCTGCATACAGGTTTCTCAAGAGGCAGATCAGGTGGTATAGTATTTCCATCTCTTTTAGGATTTTCCAGTTTATTGTGATTGACACAGTCAAAGGCTTTAGCATAGTCAATAAAGCAGAACTAGAGGATGTCTTAAAAATAAGTACTTTTGACAGTTCTCAGGTCATAGAATTATTGATTTATACTCTGGAAATATAGCCTAAGTATATTCACATGAATAATTAGAATTTGGGGCTCTAATATCATTTGGAAGCACACTATTTAGGTTGGATGGTTCTACAATCAAACAGCCTCCACACATTTCTTAGTTCCTGTATATTTCTTAGTTATTGCTTTTTACACTTTGGTAAATTATTGCTGTTCTCTGTTCTCTGTGATTAAGTTTCCTCATCAATATAAAAGATAGGATCATGACAGCACATACCTCATAAGGTATTGTGGACATTAAATTAGTACACCTAAACGCTGTCATTTCAATTTATAAGTTGTGGTTAGTACCAGACCAACTGATCTGCCTCTTCAGAAATTTGTATGCAGGTCAGGAAGCAACAGTTAGAACTGGACATGGAACAACAGACTGGTTCCAAATAGGAAAAGGAGTATGTCAAGGCTGTATATTGTCACCCTGTTTATTTAACTTATATGCAGAGTACATCATGAGAAACACTGGACTGGAAGAAACACAAGCTGGAATCAAGATTGCCAGGAGAAGTATCAATAACCTCAGATATGCAGATGACACCACCCTTATGGCAGAAAGTGAAGAGGAACTCAAAAGCCTCTTGATGAAAGTGAAAGTGGAGAGTGAAAAAGTTGGCGTAAAACTCAACATTCAGAAAACGAAGATCATGGCATCTGGTCCCATCACTTCATGGGAAATAGATGGGGAAACAGTGGAAACAATGTCAGACTTTATTTTGGGGGCTCCAAAATCACTGCAGATGGTGACTGCAGCCATGAAATTAAAAGACATTTACTCCTTGGAAGGAAAGTTATGACCAACCTAGATAGCATATTCAAAAGCAGAGACATTACTTTGCCAACAAAGGTTCATCTAATCAAGGCTATGGTTTTTCCTGTGGTCATGTATGGATGTGAGAGCTGGACTATGAGGAAGGCTGAGCGCCAAAAAACTGATGCTTTTGAACTGTGGTGTTGGAGAAGACTCTTGAGAGTCCCTTGGACTGCAAGGAGATCCAACCAGTCCATTCTGAAGGAAATCAGCCCTGCGATTTCTTTGGAAGGACCGATGCTAAAGCTGAAACTCCAGTACTGTGGCCACCTCATGCTAAGAGTTGACTCATTGGAGAAGACTCTGATGCTGGGAGGGATTGGGGGCAGGAGGAGAAGGGGACGACAGAGGATGAGATGGCTGGATGGCATCACTTACTCGATGCACGTGAGTCTGGGTGAACTCCAGGAGTTGATGATGGACAGGGAGGCCTGGCGTGCTGTGATTCATGGGGTCGCAAAGATTTGGACACGATTGAGATAATGAGCTGAACTGAAGTGAATATTAATTTGTTTAAAAGTTAAGCAAAAACACAATTTTGTCATTCTGTCAGCTTCAATAATTCATTAATTTGAATTCAATTTATTATTTGTAAGTTGAATATAGGGCTTTGGATATCATCTGAAGTGCAGGTTACAATTAAATTGCTAATTACAGAGGATCACTAAAGACACTTGTGCTATGTAAAGAAGTCTATTATCTGTTCTATTCTAGTTTTTCAATGTCAGCTGCAATCTCTCTAAAAAAGTTGAAGTCAGCCTTTATTTTAAAAGCACTTTAAACACTTCTGTGAAATAATTTGATGTATTGGTATTAATGTAATTCTCAAGGTACAGAAGAATAAATGGGCTGTTAAGACTATTGAAAGAATTAGGGAACACTGAATTTAAAGTGCCTTCTTCAACTTTTGTCAGACATTATAAACGTAACCATAATATGCAGTTTCCTACTAAAGTTCAACATACTTAAAAGATCTTTCTTTTTTTTTTTTCCTTTTATGATTTAGAAATGGTGGTTATAATATATTGAAAGAGTAAAACTTGTATATTAATATATGAAAGCACTCCAAAATCATAACTGGGACATTTTTTCCTATAGGTCCAAATTACCTATTTTTTTAAAGACTGGAAAAAAAAAAAAATTGGCATACAGAACTAGTCTAGAAGTGTCAGTAAATGTTAGAGTAGATTTTGGAAGTCTTTCAAAGTATATACTTAACAAGTATATATTAGGTTACTTTGGGAGAATATAACACATTAGATCTTTACCTCTTGGTAATAGCCACCACTTATTAAATATATTCTATAAGAGATACTAAATATGTTGCATTTTATCTATTAATAATATCTCAAGGACCAGTTCTGAGTTATCTTATAATTAGCATCAGCACCATTGACACTGTCTAAATTCTCCTCAGCTTCAAGAAATATTAGGAACCTAGTTTTATTGAATTCACTTACATGTGTGTTTCTGACCTAGTGTCTGGAGTGAGAAATCCCATCTGAAGTGAGAAATCCTAAAAAGCAGAAAAGACTGACCATTATTTTTCAGAGACAGTTGCTCTTTGGGAAGATGTAAGGTTCAAGGCACCTTTTAGATAAACTTCTTGAGAGCTTGTATCATTGGTGCAGTCTGAGACCATTTGGAGAAGCTTGCCCAGGGCTACTAAAATGTGCCAGAGCTTTAAGCTGAACTCCTGGTAATCATCTATTTCTGTGCTGTTGATTGACACTGATGATGGTGGCTTCCCTGACCTTCATTTCCTCAGACTCTCCAACAGTTTAAATATTCAAAACCTTCTCTCTTGAAATGCATAAGGTGGCTTCTGTTTTCTTTCTGAAATTTGAGTGACACAAACCTTATGAAGTAGGTATCATTATTCATCAGGGATATTATGATCAAAAAGGTTAGATAAAATGTACAAATATCACACTACAAATACATGGCTACACTGACATGTGTAGCCCTATTTATTCAAAGATGGCTTTGCCCAGTGAAGAACACATCTGCCATTACATTCTGAGGTTGCTTCTAAAAGTGGTGTGTCTTACACTACATTACACTGCATTCATGGCAATCCACTCCAGTATTCTTGCATTGAAAATCCCATGGATAGAGGAGCCTGGTAGGCTGCAGTCTAGGGGGTCGCAAAGAGTCGGACACGACTGAAGCAATTTAGCAGCAGCAGCAGCAGCATTCATTTGTACTTAATATTATAAATTATACATTTTACTTTGTACTTTTAAAATATCTAAAACTTTTAATACTTTTTCACTTTACTCATAAAGTTTTCATTTAAAGACTTTTAAAAACTTTAGAGTGTTCTCATTACTTTCATCATAATATCTAATGTTGGGAAGATCTATTGTTTCTGTGTGAATATGTGTGTATATACATTCACATATTTGCCCGTCTTCTAAATTTTTCCATTTTAGATTTTCTAATTTTTTTCTTCAACTAATTAGGAAGTTGTACCATCTTTTTTTATTCTAAAAATTACAATATATGAAATGAAATAATTAGGATAAATTTTGTGAACATTCTTAAGGATTGTGTTTCTAGAAATGTGGTATGTTTTTCTCCCACCAGCAATATCTGTAAGTAATAATTGTATTGTCCTTTTATGGAATGGAATTCAATTATTGGTAATTTTATTGTTGTATACAAATTACACTTTATTTACTTGTAGATTGTTCAAAAGTTTGTTGCTCTATCTTTTACCAGAAACCATATTAGACACTGGAGATATAATTAACAGACAGATGTGGTATGGACTCTCTGTTTCTGAAATTTACAATAGAATGAGGAAGATGCAAATGAAACAAATATTTTAGGAATAAATGTAAAACTACAACTATGGTAGGTGCTATAAAGCAGAGTACAAGGTGATAAGTTATAGAAGGACAGAGAAGTGTTCTTGGAAGAAAAGTGTATATAGAGGCTCTCTGGCAGGAGAAACCTTTGTTCCCTGGCAGCAAGACCAGGGCACTTGATGCAGAGAGAGAGAAAGAGATGTGACAATTTTGATGCTCATGCAGCTGAAGAGCTAAGTAGGTCAATGTAAAACAAAAGAAAACAAAAATTAAAAAATTAGATGGTACTTAATCCTTTTATTGGATCTAAATGTTAAACCATTGAAATATTTTTAAATACAGTATAGTTTTATCTGATGTGACTTAAACAATGCCATTATTTTTATATGGAAAATTGATTGGAAGGAAGCCTATATGGTTTTGTGGAAATAAAGTAAAAAATATTTGACATAAGTGATGGAAAAATTTGGAGGTACATTTTAAGGGAGTTTTAAGGTCTTGGACATTCAGGATGAAGAAAAGGATTGAGTCACAAATGACTGTTTCCTGAATTTTATCAAGAGATGGACACAGATAAGGAGGATTAGTTTAGTGAGTAAAAGCATCATAGAATTTATTTGGCTGTGTTAAATGTCAGTTGCCTTTGAAAACTGGGAAAAAAGAACAAGTTTCAAGTGTGCTTGTTTATATCCATGTGCAATTTGAAGCACAAAGGAAACTTCCCAGCTGGAAATACAAAAATTACCACCACCCACATATTAATTGAAAGCATGAAAAAAAAATGCAATTATTTAATGAGGTTTTGAGAGCTAATAGAGAATAAGTTCATAGATAAGAAGGACAAAATAATCACAGTATATTATATAATTTATTTCAAATTGTGTATCAGTTGAAAATTTTTAGAGCCTTTGATTATTTTTAGGTTGAATAGTTTTCTTTCTATATGTACCTAACTGTTTTAACAATTATAGCTAAATCAAATATTTGTTTCTAAGCGCTAAAGAATTGATGCTTTTGAACTGTGGTGTTGGAGAAGACTCTTGAGAGTCCCCTGGACTGCAAGGAGATCCAACCAGTCCATCCTAAAGGAGATCAGTCCTGGGTGTTCATTGGAAGGACTGATGCTGAAGCTAAAACTCCAATACTTTGGCCACTTCATGCGAAAAGTTGACTCATTGGAAAAGACCCTGATGCTGGGACGGATTGGGGGCAGGAGGAGAAGGGGACGACAGAGGATGAGATGGCTGGATGGCATCACTGACTCGATGGATATGAATTTGAGTGAACTCTGGGAGTTGGTGATAGACAGGGAGGCCTGACGTGCTGTGATTCATGGGGTCCAAAGAGTCGGACACAACTAAGGGACTGAACTGAACTGATACTTGTTTTCTGTACATAAGTACTAGAAGTTTATGAAAATATATATCTTGCCTTTGCTTTTATTTTAATAATTATTACTCATGAATAAATCATTATATTTAGCTTCTATTATTTTTATTATTTTACCAACATCTAGAAAAATGCCATGATTAATGCTTACATAAACTTCTCTTTCCATCTTAAATTTTCCCATTCACTTGGTTTGTAAAATGCATGATATTAAATGTGAATTTTAACTGTCTGATGTTAATTGATTATCAGATACCTACCCAATTCTCTCAACTCAATTTGCCGAGTAATCTACCTCTTAGCCATTGAGTTTTACTTCTACATTTTATTTACAGGAAGCTTTTATACATGCTAAGGATACTCGAAATAGTCTATTCTATACACTGATTCTGTTTGTCTATTTGTTCACTTTATCATTATTAGGGATTGACTGTTTTTGAACTGTATATATACATATGTGCATGCATATAATTTTCTTCAATGTTATTTTCAGTAAAGCCTTTATTAACGGAATGAATAACTGTGAAAATGGAAAAAATTGAAGTAAATTGATAAATTGAATATATGTATAGTCTTTAATGCACTATTTGTTATTTTAAAAAGTAAAATAAGCATGTTGCAAAGACTAAAGATAGTGATACACCAGAAAAATTATGATTTACCAGATCTTCAAAATTATCATAAATGACTTAAATATACTAAAAAACACATAGATAAAGCTTCATTTATCCAAAATTTTGAAGAATGTTCATGTTCATAAATAGATTTGCTCTTACTGTGTAACTTCTGATAAACAGAATTTTGCGTTTGCCTAAATGAGTTCTTTAATTAACTCATAACATCAATTTAGACTTACACTAAAAAAAATATTAAAAAAAAATACCTTCTAATTATTGAGAGTATCTGTTAAAAATTGATTTTTCTTTCCAGTTAAGAAATTGATATTTATTAATGAAGTATTCCTTTTATTATTATTTCAAAAATTTTCAGATTTAATTCCTTTTACTTTATCTATAGCAGTTGGCTAACCAAAACAAAAAATAATTTAATCATAAAATAATGTTTTGTATATAGCTTTTAATTTATCAGAAGTTAATTGGTTTTATTTTGAACAGTTGTGCTCAGATAAGCACAATTTTCCCCCTTCTATAGTAGCTCAGTATACTTTAATATGAAATATTTTGTTCTTCTTTTATAACTATTTAAAATGTTAGACTTTACTATGTTAATAATGCTAAGGATATTAAGTTTACAATTAACAATAATAGTTTATTATAGCCTTCATACTCGATATATTCTTTATTTTAGAATCCAGTATATAGTAGAATAGAGCTTTGTTTTTGAGTTTTAATGTTTCATGATTTTATAGCAGTTGTGACTTTAACACAGAATGGTTACACAGTGAAAATTAAAAAAAGGAATTTCCACTGTAGAAGTATTCTGTTTCAAGTCTATCATCTTATAAATTACTTTCCACATTGTATTTATGAGAAATATTATTAGAAAGAAATAACTTTTCTCTAAACTTGGTTTTGAAGAATGAGGCATTGTGGATAAGTGAGTGATGGCCAAGAATATTTTCTTTGAAGCTGATAATATGCTCATCAATGATAACTATTCTGTATGACTTCTCTGCGAGCTGAATCAAAACTTGAGAGTATATAATTGCTGAATAAAACACTCATCTCAAGGGAATTGATCCATAATTTAACAGCAGATCAGTCTTCAGTTCAGTTCAGTTCAGTCACTCAGTTGTGTCTGACTCTTTGGGACCCCATGAATCGCAGCATGCCAGGCCTCCCTGTCCATCACCAACTCCCAGAGTTCACCCAGACTCATGTCCATTGAGTCAGTGATGCCATCCAGCCATCTCATCCTGTCATCCCGTTCTCCTCCTGCCCCCTATCCCTCCCAGCATCAGAGTCTTTTCCAATGAGTCAACTCTTTGCATGAGGTGGCCAAAGTACTGGAGTTTCAGCTTTAGCACCATCCCTTCCAAAGAAATCGCAGGGCTGATCTCCTTCAGAATGGACTGGGTGGATCTCCTTGCAGTCCAAGGGACTTTCAAGAGTCTTCTCCAACACCACAGTTCAAAAGCATCAATTCTTTGGCGCTCAGCCTTCTTCACAGTCCAGCTCTCACATCCATACATGACCACAGGAAAGACCATAGCCCTGACTAAATGGACCTTTGTTGGTAAAGTAATGTCTCTGCTTTTGAATATGCTATCTAGGTTGGTCATAACTTTCCTTCCAAGGAGTAAGCGTCTTTTAATTTCATGGCTGCAGTCACCATCTGCAGTGATTTTGGAGCCCCCCAAAATAAAGTCTGACACTGTTTCCACATCTATTTCCCATGAAGTCTTATCTCTCTATAAAAATACCTGTGTTTTAATAATATTCAAAAACAGAGAAGTTTTTCACCCGACCTCTGCATCACTTGTAGAGTGCTTTGAATAATATAAGCATTTGTACTGAAACCTGAATCACTTTAATTGCATTCTGTGACAATGAGTCCCAGGTGTCTTCATCTCTTTAGAACTCTGTTAGCAGATGATTCTAATGTAGAGCTGTGATTAACGCAAGAAAATGAGTAACACAATATAGAAAAGAATACTTTCCTTACTACCATTTTATAAATCTAATTGAAAATTCCCTGTAATTTTGTTAGAAAATCTTGGAAGAAATAGAGCGTGATGAAACTGGTATGATAGAAAGAGCACTGGACTGAGAGTGAGAGAACTGAAGGTCTTTCTCATTGAATGTGTAGTTCTGCTTTTACTCTATATACTGACCCACAAATAAAAGAGTGTACTGGATAATTATAGCAGACCTGTGCTTGTCTCCTCATTTCCATTTTTTCTTTCCTTTTTTCCAATAACTCTAGGCACCTCTTTGACAATCCACATAGTTATGGGGAAGTTGCCCCACTCCTAGCTCAAGAGGCATGGCCTGTTATTCTTTCAAAACTATCAGTATATTCATCTTTCTTAGTCATGAGTATGGGCATAAGACTCAAGCAAAACCAACATTTAACATATTGCTTGGAATTTTAGAGAAAAGGGACATTCTCTTTGTTGGAGGGCATAGGCTTAGATGATAAAGAATACACTTGCAGTGCAGGAGACCCAGGTTCAATCCCTGGGTCAGGAACATCCCCTGGAGAAGGAATTGGCAACCCATGCCAGTATTCTTGCCTTGGAAAATCCCATGGACAGTGGAGCCTGGTGGGCTACAGTCCATGGGGTTGCAAGAGTTGGACATGACCTAGCAACTAAACCACCACCACCATAGTATATGCGTATAGGGCAGGGATTTGTGTCAGATACTTTTGCCACTGTTTAAAAACAGAATTCAACTGAGTAAGTTTTAAGAGTCTTATTGGCTTTATTCAGTGACTTGTGAATCAAGCAGCATCAAGTCTAGGAGATAGAAATGAGCCCTGAAGAGCTGTACATAACAAAAGATATTTTATAAGCAGAATGGAGGAGGAACAAGGAAGTTATACAAGCAAAAAGTAGATTGGTTGTGGCAAAGTCACTTTGCCACTCCTTTAAGGCAGAGGTCTATCAAGCAGATTACCTAACTAGTGCTGATCAGGCAATTCCTGACTGATTGAGGATTCCATTTCTCAGAGAGCCAAAACTATGTAAGTTTCAGTTTGGTAACGTGGGGCTTAGCATAAGTGACTCCATTTTGAGCCTATTGGCTTGTTTGTGACACCATCAAAATGAAGTCACCTGGAGAAGAAAGCTAAAGCACAAAGAAGGGCAAGACTAAAAGAATTACGTAAAAATTGTCTTCTTCATACAATAGTCTTCTGTGTAAAACTTGATGTAAAATCCTCCCTGCTTTTACACCAATGCATGCCTTTTATTTTCAAGCCAGTTGAATTTGCCTTTCTATCAATTGTAATTCTTGCAACTAAATTAATTCTGATATAGTAATCCTTAAGGCCTCTTGCAGTTTTAATATTTTTTACATTGTAATACTTAAAATTTAAAATAAGTGGTACAGCATGAAAAGATTGTGGTCCAGATTAACCTGAAACTCTGTCAAATGCACTAAGAAGTGAGCAGTATGGTACATCTCAGAGATCAGTAGACTGAGGAGAAATATTTCTATTAGATGTGTGATCTTCAAGTATCCTGCAAGAAACAATTTTGTAAAAAATAAAGCAATGTTTTAATATGCATTAGATATGATAGATTAAGAGGTTTCTAAAATTGCCCGACTCAGTGTAGTTTCATCTCTCCAAAATTATACATAATTGAAGAACACTTGTACATAGCAAACACTTTTTTGAGCCCTGCCCACCAGAATTGAAGGTCAAACCACTAACACTGAGTTTCAGCAGGAAGTATCTGAGCATTTATAATTCAATACTTTTGAAACTCCACATCATTCTCCCGGCAGCTAATGTATTTTTGGCTTTGTCTAAAATGCTCTATGTTTTGCATGGAATTTAAGTCCAACTCTCAATGTGCCCCAGGGTAGCCCTAAGCTAATGATAGCCTGAGACAGGGAGGGTAGCAAATGCCAACCTCTTTCCTTGTAGTCTGATCAGACCTTTGGAGCAATTCATACTCCTGAGTCCCTATGGGTTAAGGTTGAAGTTGTTATCTAAATGAGAATATGTTCTTGCCTAAGTATTTTCCCTTTCTTTGTTATCTCACTTCCTTTCTCCAGAGAGCTCTCCCTCAGTTAATCATGTGAATAAAATTCTGCATCTCAAACAAGTTTATAGATATCTCCTTCTCCCTGCCTTTTATTCTGGTCCAAGAATCTTTACCTGGGGAACATGCTAAGTTCTTTAATCCCCTGAAAGAAAACTGTAACCACTACTAGCACTTAACATTTTCATTGCACAGGCCTAGAATTCAGATCCTGATGACTTACTACCCATTTCCATCATTCCTATGTTTCTCTCTGGAACGCTGCTTATTTCAAATTATTCATTGATATTTGCTTTGTATGATGAGATTGGAAGATGAGGGAATGGACTGTGAGTGTCCTAATCCAGATAAGTGTATATTTTAAAGCACTTCAAATGTCATTGTGTTCTCTTGGGTGATCTCTATTATAATAGCTATAATATTGAAAATGATTGTAGATATCAATATAGATCAATAGAACTTTAAACATAAAGATTGCTATGTCTCTATTTAAATGCCTTTATTTATTTTTTATCCATGTATTGCATATGGAGGGTGGTGCTTTCTACTTGGTTTTATATGAACTACATACTAGAATCACATACTAAATGTTTACTTGCTGACACCTTTTTTACATTACAAAGCCTCTTATTAGATTTGGACTTTGAAAGCACTACAAACAATGGCTCCTATGGGATACTTCACTTTTTGTTTTCTCATTGTGTTTGTGTTTCTTTCACTATGTGATACAAGGATACATTCTGCCCTGCAGCTGTAGGTGTGTTTTCCTTTGTTCTTGCTTTATTTAAAGTCAGAATATAAAATATTTATGGGAAATAATTGAGTCAAGATAAGCAATCAGATCAGATCAGATCAGTCGCTCAGTCGTGTCCGACTCTTTGCGACCCCATGAACCGCAGCACGCCAGGCCTCCCTGTCCATCACCAGCTCCCGGAGGTCACTCAGACTCGCATCCATCGAGTCAGTGATGCCATCCAGCCATCTCATCCTCTGTCGTCCCCTTCTCCTCCTTCCCTCAATCCCTCCCAGCATCAGAGTCTTCTCCAATGAGTCAACTCTTCGCATGAGGTGGCCAAAATACTGGAGTTTCAGCTTCAGTATCATTCCTTCTAAAGAAATTCCAGGATTGATCTCCTTCAGAATGGACTGGTTGGATCTTCTTGCAGTCCAAGGGACTCTCAAGAGTCTTCTCCAACACCACAGTTCAAAAGCATCAATTCTTCGGCGTTCAGCCTTCTTCACAGTCCAGCTCTCACATCCATACATGACCACAGGAAAGACCATAGCCTTGACTAGGCGAACCTTTGTTGGTAAAGTAATGTCTCTGCTTTTGAATATGCTATCTAGGTTGGTCATAACTTTCCTTCCGAGGAGCAAGTGTCTTTTAATTTCATGGCTGCAGTCACCATCTGCAGTGATTTTGGAGCCCAGAAAAACAAAGTCTGACACTGTTTCTACTGTTTCCCCATCTATTTCCCATGCAGTGATGGGACCAGATGCCATGATCTTCGTTTTCTGAATGTTGAGCTTTAAGCCAACCTTTTCACTCTCCACTTTCACTTTCATCAAGAGGCTTTTAAGCCCCTCTTCACTTTCTGCCATAAGAGTCGTGTCATCTGCATATCTGAGGTTATTGATATTTCTCCCGGCAATCTTGATTCCAACTTGTGTTTCTTCCAGTCCAGCATTTCTCATGATGTACTCTGCATAGAAGTTAAATAAACATGGTGACAATATGCAGCGTTGACGTACTCCTTTTCCTATTTGGAACCAGTCTGTTGTTCCATGACCAGTTCTAACTGTTGCTTCCTGACCTGCATACAGATTTCTTAAGAGGCAGATCAGGTGGTCTGGTATTCCCATCTTTTTCAGAATTTTCCATAGTTTATTGTGATCCACACAGTCAAAGGCTTTGGCATAGTCAATAAAGCAGAAATAGATGTTTTTCTGGAACTCTCTTGCTTTTTCCATGATCCAGCGGATGTTGGCAATTTGATCTCTGGTTCCTCTGCCTTTTCTAAAACCAGCTTGCGCATCAGGAAGTTCACGGTTCACATATTGCTGAAGCCTGGCTCGGAGAATTTTGAGCATTACTTTACTAGTGTGTGAGATGAGTGTAATTGTTCGGTAGTTAGACAAGGACCACACCCTTGTCTAACTCAATGAAATTAAGCCATGCCTGAGGGGCAACCTGGGATGGGCGGGTCATGGTGGAGAGATATGACAGGGTGTGGTCCGCTGGAGAAGGGAATGGCAAACCACTTCAGTATTCTTGCCTTGAGAACCCCATGAACAGTATGAAAAGACAAAATGATAGGATACTGAAAGAGAAACTCCCCAGGTCAGTAAGGGCCCAATATGCTACTGGAGATCAGTGGAGAAATAACTCCAGAAAGAATGAAAGGATGGAGCCAAAACAAAAAGAATACCCAGCTGTGGATGTGTCTGGTGATAGAAGCAAAGTCCAAGGCTGTAAAGAGCAATATTGCATAGGAACCTGGAATGTCAGGTCCATGAATCAAGACAAATTGGAAGTGGTCAAACAAGAGATGGCAAGAGTGAATGTCGACATTCTAGGAATTAGCGAACTAAAATGGACTGGAATGGGTGAATTTAACTCGGATGACCATTATATCTACTACTGTGGGCAGGAATCACTCAGAAGACATGGAGTGGCCATCATGGTCAACAAAAGAATCCGAAATGCAGTACTTGGATGCAGTCTCAAAAATGACAGAATGATCTCTGTTCGTATCCAAGGCAAACCATTCAATGTCACAGTATTCCAAGTCTATGCCCCAACCAGTAATGCCGAAGAAGCTGAAGTTGAACGGTTCTATGAAGACCTACAAGACCTTTTAGAACTAATACCCAAAAAAGATGTCCTTTTCATTATAGGGGACTGGAATGCAAAAGTAGGAAGTCAAGAAACACCTGGAGTAACAGGCAAATTTGGCCTTGGAATACGGAATGAAGCAGGGCAAAGACTAATAGAGTTTTGCCAAGAAAATGCACTGGTCATAGCAAATACCCTCTTCCAACAACACAAGAGAAGACTCTATACATGGACATCACCAGATGGTCAACACCGAAATCAGATCGATTATATTCCTTGCAGCCAAAGATGGAGAAGCTCTATCCACACAAGACCAGGAGCTGACTGTGGCTCGGACCATGAACTCCTTATTGCCAAATTCAGACTGAAATTGAAGAAAGTAGGGAAAACTACTAGACCATTCAGGTATGACCTAAATCAAATCCCTTATGATTATACAGTGGAAGTGAGAAATAGATTTAAGGGCCTAGATCTGATAGATAGAGTGCCTGATGAACTCTGGAATGAGGTTCGTGACATTGTACAGGAGACAGGGATCAAGACCATCCCCATGGAAAAGACATGCAAAAAAGCAAAATGGCTGTCTGGGGAGGCCTTACAAATAGCTGTGAAAAGAAGAGAAGTGAAAAGCAAAGGAGAAAAGGAAAGATATAAACATCTAAATGCAGAGTTCCAAAGAATAGCAAGAAGAGATAAGAAAGCCTTCTTCAGTGAACAATGCAAAGAAATAGAGGAAAACAACAGAATGGGAAAGACTAGGGATCTCTTCAAGAAAATCAGAGATACCAAAGGAACATTTCACGCAAAGATGGGCACGATAAAGGACAGAGATGGTGTGGACCTAACAGAAGCAGAAGATATTAAGAAGAGGTGGCAAGAATACACAGAAGAACTGTACAAAAAAGAGCTTCAAGACCTAGACAATCATGATGATGTGATCACTGACCTAGAGCCAGACATCTTGGAATGTGAAGTCAAATGGGCCTTAGAAAGCATCACTACGAACAAAGCTAGTGGAGGTGATGGAATTCCAGTGGAACTACTCCAAGTCCTGAATGATGATGCTGTGAAAGTGCTGCACTCAATATGCCAGCAAATTTGGAAAACTCAGCAGTGGCCACGGGAGTGGAAAAGGTCAGTTTTCATCTCAATCCCAAAGATAAGCAATAGTTAGCCAGTAGAGGTTTTCCAAATTGAAATAATTTGTGTAGGGAAGTAGATAGAGAATAAGCCAACATTTAAGTGAACTACAGTTAAGGGGGTTAAGCCATCGGAAGAAGCACTGGAATAGGTGACCTTAGTGCCCCTTCCAATTTTGAGATTCTGTTATTCCCTAAAATGATATAGAGTAAAAGAGTGAAGATTTTAAGTGGTAAAGCATTGTTATTTTTAAGTAAAATAAAGTCTGAACATTTTCATCCTTTATATTCTTGACAAGTCAGAGAGATATGGTGATACTTAAGTTTGACCCAAATTTCATAATTTTTTTTTATGTCTCATTGTGTTAAAAAATGTTTTTTAGCTTACCTCAGTTTCAAGAGGAAGTCAGACTGTTTCTGAGTACTTTTCATTTAAGAAATGATGTGCTTTTAAAGAGGTAGTTGATGTCTTGAAAACTCTTATAAAGAGTTTTTGACTAATCCAATTGAGTGTTGTTTTTTTTTATGAGATTGAGGAGTGGAACAGGAACACACATTCCATCAGTTCTCCTTGTAATGGAATTTTAAAAATAAATTCTAAAGTCCATATGTTACATTTCCCATTTCTTTGTTAAACCAGAATAATTCAAGGATTTTTTTCCCTTTTAAAATTAACAAAACTGAGATATAGACAGCTTGAGTGAATTTGCGAAAAGCTACAATTAAATGGTAATAAGCTCAAAAAATCTAATTAATGGCTTCCAATTACCTATCAAGCTACTTTCTGGGTTTAAAAATATGCAAGTTAAAGTTCATGTAGCTTTTAAATTAGACAAGGTACACAAGATACATTTTTATGTATGTAAAAAGAGAATACTTATTTTGCATTATGAAACTTCTAAATTTCAATTTCTACTTCTTACTTACACTGGTACAGTATTTTGTTCTATAAATAAGTATATACATGTAGGACCTAAGAAAAACAACTCTCAGGATATAGCAAACTAAAGAACTTTAAAAAATAAAATCCTGCAAGCATAATCCCATTGTTATTTGCTTGCTAACTCTGTCTGACTACTTTTGCAACTCCATGGATTGTATTCTTCCAGGCTTCTCTGTCTGGATTTCCCAGGCAAGAATACTGGAATGAGTTGCCATTTCCTTCTCCAGGGGACCTTCCCAACTCAAGTATCAAGTCTTCAGTCTTTACCTGTGAGATTCTTTACCCCTGAGCCACCTGGGAAGCCAAACATAGCATTGATGCTGCTGCTGCTGCTAAGTCGCTTCAGTCGTGTCCGACTCTGTGAGACCCCATAGACGGCAGCCCACCAGGCTCCCCCGTCCCTGGGATTCTCCAGGCAAGAACACTGGAGTGGGTTGCCATTTCCTTCTCCAATGAATGAAAGTGAAAAGTGAAAGTGAAGTCGCTCAGTCGTGTCTGACTCTTAGCGACGTCATGGACTGCAGCCTATCAGGCTCCTCCGTCCATGGAGTTTTCCAGGCAATAGTACTGGAGTGGGTTGCCATTGTCTTCGGGGAAGGCAATGGCACCCCACCCCAGTACTTTGGCCTGGAAAATCCCATGGACGGAGGATCCTGGTAGGCTCCAGTCCATGGGGTCGCTAAGGGTCGGACACGACTGAGCGACTTCACTTTCACTTTTCACTTTCATTCATTGGAGAAGGAAATGGCAACCCACTCCAGTATTCTTGCCTGGAGAATCCCAGGGACGGGGGAGCCTGGTGGGCTTCCGTCTATGGGGTCGCACAGAGTCGGACACGACTGAAGCGACTTAGCAGCAGCAAACATAACATTCGGGGAAGGCAATGGCACCCCACCCCAGTACTCTTGCCTGGAAAATCCCATGGACGGAGGAGCGTGGTAAGCTCCAGTCCATGGGGTCGCTAAGAGTCGGACACGACTGAGCAACTTCACTTTCATTTTTCACTTTCATGCATTGGAGAAGGAAATGGCAACCCACTCCAGTGTTCTTGCCTGGAGAATCCCAGGGACAGCCGTCTACGGGATCGCACAGAGTCGGACACGACTGATGCGACTTAGCAGCAAACATAACATTACTTACAACAAAAGCACCATAAAAATATGGAATAAGATTAAACATTTCAAACTATTTTATAGTTTAGAAAATTATAGTTTTTCATGAAATGTCTGTGATATTGGTATTATTTTTTTCTCCTTTAATAGAGTAGAAACTTTAACAAAACAAAATAGTTAAGAAATTGGCATAAAATCACACATTAAATCACACTGGAAGTACAAGTGTTCTCATTCAGTCATGCATTCATTTATTCAAAACCATATTTTTTGAGCACCAATAGTTTCAGGCAACAGATTAATTATTTAAGGTTATAAGAAGAATACTATATCTCCTGTTCTATTGAAACAAGCAAACTAGATATTATAGAACTTAGAAAAGAGTGATTTATTTTTTCTTCCCATAAGAAATTTTCAGAAAGGTCATAAATTAAAGACTTGCAAAAATGAAATGAGGGAAGTAATCCATCTCATTGTCCTCATGATCAGGATCACTGCTTGATCCAGAACTATTCCATGACCTACTGAATAGTTTCCTAATTTTTTTTTTCCTTGCTTCTCTTCTATTTCCTATACAGTTTAATCTTCACTCACAACTCAGAGTTATTTTAGAAATATTAGTTCAGCAATAGCATTCACCTACCTTTGATATTTCCCATGATATAAAAGATAAATCTCAAATTCATCGTTATAGAACGTTTTAAGTTAATCACAAACTACAGTAAGTCCCCTAACAAAACTTTCAGTTGCAAAATTTCAAAGATGCAAACATGCATTCACATGTCCAGTCATTTAAGTTTGTTCCTGTATCTGGTGTACATCACATTGTGCATGCATTCTCTACAAGTGGTTGTCGTTTTGTGTACTTTACAATACTATATAGAGTACAGTAGAACAGTATCTTTATTTTACACCAAGGATGTCCAGAAAGTGAAAGTGAAGTCGCTCAGTCATGTCCAACTCTTTACGACCCCACGGACTGTAACCTGCCAGGCTCCTCCATACATGGAATTTTCTAGGCAAGAATACTGAAGTGGGTTGCCATTTCCTTCTCCAGGATGTCCAGAAGCAAGCATAAAAGCAGTAGTGATGTAGCTGGCACTACTTTACTTTTCAAGGTTAGTACTGTAAAATTAAAAATATTTTCTTTATTTTGTGTGTTTGTTTTTATGTGTTATTTGTGTGAAAATTATTGTAATCCTATTATAATATAGCACTCTATAGCTGATTGTGTTAGTTGGGTATCTAGGCTAACTTTGCTGGACTTATGAATAAGTTGGACTTGTGAACATGCTATTGGAATGGAACTCATTTATATGTAGGGAACCCTCTTCTCCTCTGCCTTCAATCTTTCCCAGCTTCAGGGTCTTTTCCAATGAGTGAGTTCTTCGCATCAGGTGGTCAAAGTATTGACGTTTCAGCTTTAGCATCAGTCTTTCCAAAGAATAAGTCCTTCCAATGAATAAGTAGGAAACTTACTGTAATCCTAATCAGTCTTCCAATGCTTTTCTCAAAGAATTGAAATTGGCTTATCTTGACGTGTATTTTTATTTAAATGGCAGAGACTGATTCCTATTACTCTCATTTCTGAACCTCAGTCAAGATAATATTATACTTCTATTGAATAAAAGTTTTAAAATGCTCTACAATTAAGTTATTTTAACTCAAATTTTATATTGTCTTATAAAACCAGTTCAGTTCAGTTCAGTTCAGTCACTCAGTCATGCCTGACTTTTTGCAACCCCATGGACTGCAGCACACCAGGCTTCCCTGTCCATCACCAACTCCTGGAGCTTGCTCAAACTCATGTCCATTGAATTGGTGATGCCATTCAACCACCTTATCCTCTGTCGTCCCTCATCTCATTCTCTGTCTTATAAAATAAACAATGAAATACTCTGTCAGCAAAAGACACTGGATTTCTCTCCAGATATTTTTGAGATAGATTATAAGTTGTGATTAATATTGATATATAATTGTGGTTTTATTTACTTATATTTTTAATATTTGTATTTACATGTATCAATATTAATGAAGGTAAACAAATAGAATTTTCTATTTATTAATATGATCTTTTACATACAAAACAAGCTGAAAATAAGTTAAAATAGCTCACTGGTTGTTTATATGTAGGATAAAACCAGTTTAGTGGCATCAGATCTATGTTTTTCCAGTAAGTCATTATCTAAAGAGGGAACTCTACTCTCTCTGTCATGAATTTTACACTTTTTTTTTTTTTTCGTGAAAAAAAAAAAAAAAAAAATGTCTTTACCTTTACATTATCACTTCTAATGTGAGGTGGATTTTGTCATAAAAATTCAGTGACACATGATAAAAATGGCTAGCAATATTAACTAAATGGTAGAAGATTCTTGCACAGAAGATTTTGAAAAAGACCTGAGTTATCCCAATAAGGATAAGTTACCTCCCAAACACAATAATAGTGTCTTTGTAGCGGACGGACCTGGAAAATCCCATGGATGGAGGAGCCTGGTGGGCTGCAGTCCATGGGGTCGCTAAGAGTTGGACACGACTGAGCGACTTCACTTTCACTTTTTCGCTTTCATGCATTGGAGAAGGAAATGGCAACCCACTCCAGTTTTCTTGCCTGGAGAATCCCAGGGGCAGGAGAGCCTGGTGGGCTGACGTCTATGGGGTCACGCAGAGTCGGACACGACTGAAGTGACTTAGCAGCAGCAGCGGACGGAAGAACCTGGTAAGCTACAGTCCATGGGGTCGCTGAGGGTCGGACACGACTGAGCAACTTCACTTTCACTTTTCACTTTCATGCATTGGAGAGGGAAATGGCAACCCACTCCAGTGCTCTTGCCTGGAGAATCCCAGGGACGGGGGAGCCTGGTGGGCTACCATTTATGGGGTCACTCAGAGTCAGACACGACTGAAGTGACTTAGCAGCAGCAGCCTTGGGAAAGCCTGCATGGATGGTATCTGGCAGTTCAAATCATTGTTTCATTTAAGTTGAAGTCAGGACATAAAATTGATAACTTGCTTAGTTTTGTTTCTATCTTTTCCCATATTAACTCCCCCACTCCTTACCAAGCTTCCTTGAGAGCAATTACTTAATAACTCATCTGAATTTACATCACCCTCTTAGGGGCTTCTTCTATAGAACTTGACACTAAAGGGAAGAAATACAAAAAATTAAAGGAAAGAAGGAGACTAATCAGCTAGTAATTGTGTCTTTTTTCAGGTAAACAGCCATATCTACATTTATTTTCAATGTCTATGAGCCTAATTACAGGACTACGTGTATATCATTTTTTGTGTGTTTTTTGGTCTTTGTCTTTTATTCCTCCCCTTTGTTTCTAATTTGTATCCAGTTTGTCTACTTAACTACAATTGCTTAATGGGAGTGGGATTTATTATTTATTCTTAATATAGTGGGCACCCAGAGTATAGACTACACTTGGTTATGGATCTTGATTGTGCCCCATAAACACATTTCCAAAAATTACATATTGCTATTAACTTGAGTATAATGAAAAGCATTACAGTTGAAAAGTATTTATAAACTGGACAATGGTGAATAGTAATGAAGACACCAACTCACCAGAAGCCAATTTACAGACCCAATTCTCCTCCACACTTGGCCTTGGAAATGATTCTTAGATATTAGAACATTCAGGGACAAGCCATGTGAAAACAGGGCCCACTGCAAGGGAGAGCAGAAACTTACTACTTTTTAATCTTGATCCAGATTTCCTTTTTTGTGACAAAAATTGTTTTGTTTTTATTTTTTAATTTTTTAAAATTTTATTTTATTTAACTTTACAATATTGTATTGGTTTTGCCATATATCAAAATGAATCTGCCACAGGTATACACATGTTTCCCATCCTGAACCCTCCTCCCTCCTCCCTCCCCATACCATCCCTCTGGGTCATCCCAGTGCACCAGCCCCAAGCATCCAGTATCGTGCATCGAGCCTGGACTGGTGACTCGTTTCATATATGATATTATACATATTTCAATGCCATTTTCCCAAATCATCCCACCCTCTCCCAGAGTCCAAAAGACTATTCTATACATCAGTGTCTCTTTTGCTGACTTGTATACAGGGTTATTGTTACCATTTTTCTAAATTCCACATATATGTGTTAGTATACTGTATTGGTGTTTTTCTTTCTGGCTTACTTCACTCTGTATAATGATCCAGATTTCTATTTTCAGCATCTAAATGTTGCTAAAACCAGACACTCCCTTAAAGAGATTTTATTCTAACTCATTAATCTGCAATTTCTAATATATTACACTTCTGTTAAATAACACACAAAGTGAGTTGAACTGATTTTCTACTGTGATATTAATTTCAGTTATTGAATTCTGTGTGCTTGTGTCTGCATTGTGTGAACTATGAACTGAGTATATACCATAAGGGATAGTGAGAACAGGAGGAAAGCAAGATAGAGACTTCATAAGTAAAAGCTCAAGTCCTGTGATCATATATTCATGCAATGTATTCTGGTTCTGCCCATGCTAATCAAGTTAACACTAACTACATGTTTTAACTCTTTGAAGATTTGCTTTCCTCTTCATCAAATGGGATCTTGCCTTTCATTCCTTTATGTAGCTATGAGTTTACACCTGGAGTCTTTCATTTTCAGTCTGAAGGACTTTCTTTAGCATTCCTTGAATAAAATATTTGCTGGTGATCCCTCTTCATTTTTATCTGAAAACATATTTTCTTTTAATTTTTGAAGGACATTTTTCTGGTTATAGAATTATGGCTTGAGGGGTTTTTTTTCCACTTTCTGCATTTTAAAGTTGTTGATTCATTATCTCCTAGTCTTTACTTTTTTCTGATGAGAAGTCAGCTATTATTTGTATTATAATTTTCTGTTTCTAATGTGTACTCTTCTCTGTGTCCAAAATTTTCTATTTATCTTCATTTTTCAGCATTTTGATCAAATAGAGCCCTTTTTATATTTGTTTGTTTGATCCTGCTTGTGTTTTGAAAAAATTATTTGATTTGAAGTTGATTTTTCTTTCTTTCTTTTTGCTAAATTTAGAAATGTATTAGCTTTTACTTTTTTGGTGCCATTTTTCATTTGCTGTCAATCTGTAATAACAATCACTCTATGCTAGCCACTATATATTTTTCCATGGTTTATTTTTTTTAATTCCTCTGGGTTTTATGTTATATAACTCCTATTAATATATCTTTATTTTTATGCCTTTTCTGCTTTCTCTAAACTGTTGTCAAGCCCATACAGAATTGTTTTTATAATTTTAGTTATCACAATTTTCTGTACTATAATTTCTAATTTGATCTTTTCCATTTTTATCTTCAGCTGAATTTTCTCTGTATTTTTGTTCATTAAAATATTTTTTATGCTTTTGCAAATATTTATCATCAATATTTTAAAGCCCTTCTCTACTACTAATAACAGCATCTGGTTCATCTATAGAAAATAGATTGTATTTCCTAGTTTTTGCATTCTCAATAATCTTAGACTTTATATTGTACATTATGGATAATATGTTGCAGAGACCCTGTCTTTCTTATCTACCTCTGAAAAATTTTGATATTTGTTAGCAGCATGGAATTTACTTTAACAAACTCAAATTTCAAACTGACAATCATATGAAACAACAGCAGCTGCAAAATTTTGTTCTTTGAGACTGTCAGTTGTGACTTTCACTTGCATAAATACTTTAGGGTCATCTGAGGATTTAGTGTCATTTAGGGTCATCTGAGGACTTAATAGGGCTTCCCAGGTGGCATTAGTGGTAAAAAATCTGCCTGCCAATGCAGGAGACATAAGTGATGTGAGTTCGATTCCTGGGTCAGCAAGATCCCCTAGAGGAGGGTATAATAATCCACTCCAGTATTCTTGCTTGGAGAAACTCATGGGGAGAGGATCCTGGCAGACTACTGTCCTTGCTGTTGCAGAGTCAGACACAACTGAAATGACTGAGCACACGTACATAAATCGATTATGGGACTCACTCTCCTGTGGGTCTGTCTTTTCTTCCCCATCTGTATTCTACAACTGTGCTAGTACACTACAACTCTGTCTCTGACAAACTCCAGCTACTTGTATTAGTTGTGTTTTCTCTTTTATTAATCCCAGCCTTCTCTCATTGTGAATTCTGGGTTATATCTTAAGGCATTAAGCTATGTAAATGCAAAATTACCGTATGCAATACCTTTTCCTAAATGATCAGATTCCCTCTAATTTCTGCCTTCATTTGTTTATTCTTCAGTGCTTTTAAATATTTGGTTTTATATTTTGTCCAGATTGTAATTGTTATCCATAAAAGCATCAATTCATCATGAGGCACCCTACCATTTGGAAACCATTTAAATATTACTGTATTTATTTAGTAAGCTCAGTAACATGAAAACACATGTTATTAACAGTCACTGGTGAAAAGGTATATCTGATAGAAAATAAACTGTAAGGAGTCCGAATTAAGTATCAGAATTTCCTCTGGGAGGAAGTAAATATTTGAGTAAAGAGCAGATAGAGGGAAATGAAAAAAATATTTCACTTCCCTGCTGAAATAATTCAGTTGATCAGAAGGATAGAAATTAGACGAACTATCTCATATCACTCAGGAAAAAGTGTTTCCTGGAGGACAATACGGAAATATGTATATATGTATAACAAATATAAATATATATTGGGATGTGCTCTACAAACTGTTTACATATTAAATATTCATTTGTCTTTAATAACTTCATTTAATTCTAAAGTTCTGTTCTGGCAAATGAATCACATAAACGTTTTCAGTTCAGTTCAATTCAGTCGCTCAGTCGTGTCCGACTTTTTGCGACCCCATGAATTGCAGCACGCCAGGCCTCCCTGTCCATCACCAACTCCCAGAATGAGTGTATACTCAGACTCACGTCCATCAGTCAGTGATGCCATCCAGCCATCTCATCCTCTGTTGTCCTCTTCTCCTCCTGCCCCCAATCCCCCCCAGCATCAGAGTCTTTTCCAATGAGTCAACTCTTTGCATGAGGTGGCCAAAGTACTAGAGTTTCAGCTTCAGCAGCATTCCCTCCAAAGAAATCCCAGGGCTGATCTTCAGAATGGACTGGTTGGATCTCCTTGCAGTCCAAGGGACTCTCAAGAGTTTTCTCCAACACCACAGTTCAAAAGCATCAGTTCTTCGGTGCTCAGCTTTCTTCACAGCCCAACTCTCACATCCATACATGACCACTGGAAAAACCATAAAAGTTTTAGGCCAGTATTAATAAAATAATATAAGCTGAATTTATGAAAACCAAATTTTGTTCTGCTCAAGTGGGTACTATGTTACATTAGTTATTTAAGTGTCATAGGTCTTGGAATTTGAGGACCATGATGATCATCACATTTATACCTAACAGTTTTTTGAGCTACTTAGGCAACCCACTCCAGTACTCTTGCCTGGAACATCCCATGGACGGAAGAGCCTGGTGGGCTGCAGTCCATGGGGTCGCTGAGTCGCACACGGCTGAGCTACTTCACTTTCACTTTTCACTTTCATGCACTGGAGAAGGAAATGGCAACCCACTCCAGTATTCTTGCCTGGAGAATCCCAGGGATGGGGGAGCCTGGTGGGTTGCCGTCTATGGGGTCACACAGAGTTGGACACGACTGAAGTGACTTAGCAGCATACAGCAATGCATTAGTCTTACTTATACAGAGATTCATTATACAGAATACATTAGTCTTATTGTTTCTAAGAAACCAAAGTATCTCAGAGAATTGATTTATTCTGAAACCTAATTAATTAACATTTCATTGTAATCTACAGTGCTAGATTTAAAAAATATCAAGTAATCTTACTAGGCATTATCATATTAAAATAATTAGTTATTATCTAGAGAGGTATTATAACACCTCACATGATTAACTACCAAATGGATTGAACATGAATAAATTTAATTTGCTTGACTGAACCAGAATATATACACACAATTTTATTATGCAATAGCTTGCATCATTTCAAAGAGTCTATTCTTAAGATGCTCTTTAACTTCTTAAGTAAAATGATGAATATGGAAGTAAACACACAGAAAAGAAAAAAGAAGAAAAAAAGAGAAAGGGAAAGAGAGAAAGAAGAGAAAAATAAGTAACGTGGTATAAATATCTGGAAAGAAAAATCTCTTCTTGTTTTAGGCATTAAGATCTTTTCCTTAGGAGAAAACAAAAGCAACGTAAACTGTTAGAACTGGATCAGGTTATTGTCAAAATCAGTACTGTCTCCTTTAGCAAAGCCTTATTTTGGGCTTCCCTGATGGTTCAAAGGGTAAAGCATCTGCCTGTAATGCAGGAGACCCAGGCTCCATCCCTGGGTTGGGAAGATCCCCTGGAGATGGAGAAGGAAATGGCAACCCACTACAGTACTCTTACCTGGAAAATCCCATGGATGGAGGAGCCTGGTAGGTTACAGTCCATGTGATCACAAAGAGTCGGACACGGCTGAGCAACTTCACTTTCACTTTTGGTTATTTTAAAATAGACTATGAGGCAGAAATTTTGTGATGCCATGAAACCTAGGAACCAAAAGTGTTATTCTACCATCTTATTTTCTTCTCCAAAAACACTTGCAAAATATTCAGGTAACATTACTCCAGTGGCTTCAATCCATTGTTTGTCTGTGTTTAACCCATTGTTTGTGAAGATAGAGATCATTTATTTTTCCTTTTTCAAACATCTAAGTAGGTCTGAATTCTAAATCTTTACATAAAGGATCAGTAACTCTTTTTAAAGTTATTATTATTTTTCTGTAAAAGGCCAGAATGTTTTAATCTTCACAGGCTGGTAGGTCTCTGTTGTAAATGTTCAGCACTGCTAACTGTAGCATGAAAGCAGCCTTAGACAATATGTAAATGATGAGCATGGTCATATTTCAATAAAACTTTATTTACAAAAACAGGTAACTGTCCCATTAATTTTACCCACTACTTCTTTAGAGATACGGGATGAGTTTTTTGTCATCAATAGAATGTCTTCCAAAGGGTTCTTGATCTTCTCATCACTTCTCCTGGTATAGATTAAGAGATTCTAGTAATGTCCAATTATTATTTCACTTCTTTCACTTTTCTTTAAAGAAAGTATTAATAAGTAAGCCTCTAACTCTTCAGTTACAGCTTAAATCATCAAGATGGAATAATTTTAGAAGAAAATTTCTCTCACAGCTTGACAAGTGGTTTCAGGATTCATTTTTTTTAAGCTATTATATATGTTTGAGCAAGCTGCTTAAAGATTGTAGTATGGCTTACCTAAAGACAATATTTAGTATGCACAATTTATAATATTAATATTTTCCCAGTAAAGTGTAAAGAAGATTATATGGACTAGATTTAAGGCCAATAAAGAATTTTACTAAGGGTCTGTCTGAATAAAAAATGATCCACATTAAAAAAAAAAAAAAACTTTAAAAAGCTAGTAGGTAAAAATAAACACCTAATATATCTTGTCATTTGTATAAAATCTTATAAATTTAGAAGTAACATGCTTTTTATTTTTTTTTTTTTAATCCCTGAAGGATTTTATAGTAAAAAATCTTGAACCATATAAATCTCATCACTACCTACTAATTGTGGTTAACTGGTCTGCTCATTAAGGCAATGGCACCCCACTCCAGTACTGTTGCCTGGCAAATCCCATGGACAAAGGAGCCTGGTGGGCTGCAGTCTATAGGGTTGCGAAGAGTCGGACATGACTGAGCGACTTCACTTTCACTTCTCACTTTCATGCATTGGAGAAGGAAATGGCAACCCACTCCAGTGTTCTTGCCTGAAGAATCCCAGGGATGGGGGAGCCTGGTGGGCTGCCGACTATGGGGTCGCACAGAGTCAGACACGACTGAAGCGACTTCGCAGCAGCAGCAGCAGGTCTGCTCATTTGGGTTAAGAAAAGCTAGAAATGACTCAATATTTGCAGTGCATTGAACCATTGGTTAGTTTGAAAAGTTTGAAAAAAACCTAAGATGATATTCTACAGGAGAGTGCTTTTGGGTAATACCACAAATGATAAGTGTCTATAAAATAATGATATGCAAAAGTCATCTACAATTAAATTCCTGTGTTTTTTAAAGTAAAATTTGTATATAGCATTATATTAGTTTCAGGTATACAAGTAATAATTTGATACTTGTATACACTGCAACATGATCACCACAGTATGTCTATTTACCATTTGTCATCATGCAGTTGACTCTCTTCACCCCTCTAACTTCATTCTCTGGGAATCACAAATCTGTTTTATGTATATATGAGTTTTGTTTTGTTTGTCTATTTTTTAGGTTCACAAATAGCAGATTCTTTCTTTTTTACAGCTGAATAGCATTCAATCGTGTGTGTCTGTATATGTATATATCACATCTTTATCTATTCATCCACCTATAGATACCTAGATGTTTCCATATCTTAGCTATTGTGAAAAAATGTTACAATGAGCATAGGGATATATAGCTTTTCAAAGTTGTATTTCTAGGTACTTCAGATAAATCCTACTTTTCTATTTTTAATTTCTGGAGGGAACTCCATACCATTTCCTGTTTACATCAATTTACATTCCCAACAGCAGTGTATGAGTGTTCCCTTTCTTCTCACTTTCTCCAACACTTGTCATTTCTTGTCTTTTGATAACAGCCATTTTATCACACTTCACAATAAGTGTGAAGCAATAACTTATTGTGGTTTTAATTTGTATTTCCCTGATGATGGCTAATCAGTCCATCCTAAAGGAGATCACTGACCGATGGATGTGAGTCTGGGTGACCTCCAGGGGTTGGTGATGGACAGGGAGTCCTGGCGTGCTGTGATTCATGGGGTCGCAAGGGGTCGGACACGCCTGAGCGAATGATCTCTGATCTAAAGATCAGTCCTGGGTGTTCATTGAAAGGACTGATCTTGAAGCTGAGACTCTTGAGCTGACTCATTTGAAGAGACCCTGATGCTGGGAAAGATTGAGGGCAGGAGGAGAAGGGGATGACAGAGGATGAGATGGTTGAATGGCATCACTGATTCAATGGACATGGGTTTGGGTGGACTCTGGAAGTTGGTGATGAACAGGAAGGCCTGGCATGCTGTGGTTCATGGGATAGCAAAGAGTTGGGCATGACTCAGTGACTGAACTGAACTGAACTGATAATTAGTGATGTTACACGTCTTTTCATGTGCCTGTTGACCATGTGTATGTCTTCTTTGGGAAAAAAGAAACAACAACAACAAAAACAACTTTTAAAATCAAATTGTCTATTGTTCTTGCTACTGGGTTGAGTTCTTTATATATTTTGGATACTAACCCATAGTAAGATATATGATTTGCAAAACTTTCCTCTTGTTTCATTGATCCATGTGTCTGTTTTTATGCCCAAAACATACTGTTTTGATTATTATAAATTTGTAGCATAGTTTATGAAGTTAGGGTGCATGATGCATCCAGCTTTACTGTTCTTTCTTAATATTTCTTTGGCCATTTGTTGCCTTTTGTGGTTTTATATAAATTTTAAAAATATGTGTTCTGTATCTGTGAAAAGTGCTATTGGAATTTTATCAAGATTGCATTAAATCTTCAGACTGCTTTTGAATAATATGATCATAGTAAAAGATTAATTCTTCCAACCCATTAACACAGGATGCTGCTGCTTTCTTTCCACTTATTTGTATTGTCTTCATTTTCTTTTATCAATGTCTTACAGTTTTCCTAGTACAAGTATTTTGCTTCCTTGGTTACATTTATTCTAAGGTATTTGATTATTTTAAATACAATTCTACATGGGATTGTTTTCTTGAATTTTTTCTTCCTGATAGTTTGTTATTAAAGTATGGAAATGTAGTAAGCTTCTGTACATTAACTTTTTATCCTGAAACTTTAAGGGGATTACTTATTAGATAAGTTTTTTGATGGGGTCTTTAAGGCTTACTGTATATAGTATTATGTCACTTGCAAATAATGACAGTTTCTTATTTCTTTCCAATATGGATGTCTTTTATTTATTATTTTTGCCTAAATGTTGTGACTGGGATTTGCAATCGAAGTGTTAGTTGTTCAGTCATGTCTGACTCTTTGTGATCCCATGGACCATATAGCCTGCCAGACTCCTCTGTCCATGGAATTCTCCAGCCAAGAATACTGGAGTGGGTAGACATGCCATTCTCCAGGGGATCTTCCTGACCCAGGAATAGAACCATGGTCTCTGGCATTGAAGACAGATTCTTTACTGTCTGAGCTACCAGGGAAATACCATGTGAATAAAAGTATTAAGAGTAAACATCTTTGTACTGTTTCTGATCTTAGAGGGAAAACTTTCAGCTTTTCACTGTTGAGTGCATGTTAGCTGTGGGTTTGTCATATATGGCCTTTATTACATTGATTACATTCCCTCTATTCCCTCTGTGTTGAGAGGGTTTGCCTTTTTTTTAAAATCATTCCTGGGATTTTGCTTGTTTATTCATCACAAGGAAGATAAATATGTTTTAAATAACCTGAAACATTAGAATTTTCTATTCTGAATCTATTCGTATATGATCTAAATTTTGACAGATTTAGTTTTTAAAAAGTATGTTGTATTTAGGCATTCAAGCATCTGGTTTATTTCTTAGAGTTTCTTGTAAGACTGCCACGATTTCTTCCAGTTCATCCAACACACACATATTCTGTTGAATCACTAGAAGTACAAATTCCTCATTTCAGCTCCAGCTATATCCATGACAGCTGCCCATTCCGTTCTCATTGATCAAAGTCCAAGGCAAAGAATAATCCTTAGTAATTGCTTAATTTCTCAAGTTGCTTTTTGGCTCAATGTTCTAGTAAGATTCTTTTTTGAAAGGTCAGAAACTTGTCTCTAATTCATTTCATTAAATTTGAAAAAGGAAAGAAGCCTTTTTATAGTTTAGTAAGAACAAGATACATAATCACAAAGTGAAAGGTGTTAATATCTGCTCTTAGTCAAAATGAATTACAGCATTTTTCATCTTTTTGCAGAACTTTAATTAGCATTAAAAGAAATATATCTTATAAAGTAACTGCATAGTAAAGAAGACTATAGCTAACATAAATCCCATTGTTGAGGAACCTGTTTCATCATCTGAAATGGAAAAACAAATATTAAAATAGAGTACTAAATGACAACTTTATTAAAATCAGTTGTAAAAGGAGATTTTTTTTAGTAGTTGCAGACCAAAGAATCATTGAAAATGCGGAGTCTTACTAACAAACTGTACCTAAATTTGAATAAAAGATTAATAGGATTTTATTCATGTGCCAATTTATTGTTTTTCATACAGAATCTCATTTCTGTTGTCATCTTAGAATCAACCATCTGCTCCAACAAGCATCAATTATTCAGTTTTTAATGATTAAGGTTTACATCTGGTCATCCATTTATCAGTTACTTGATCACTACCAAGTTTTTTATCCTCACTGATCATCAGTTGTCTTATATGTAAAATGGGATAATAAAATTCATTCTATTACCTGGTTCATAGAATTGTGAGCACTAAATAACACATGTAAAATTATTTGCACAGGAATAATTTTGTATTATAGTTAACAATCATAAATATGAAAATTATTAGCACCTTTATCCCATAATGCATCTTTTAAAACACTTAACTCTCACTTAACACTCACGATGCAATACAAATGGTTTTCTTGAATGCTTTTCTACTCTTCTCCACTCATGCAAATTTTTCCAGCTCCTCCTCTCTGATCAGCTTTGTGAATTGATATTACTACTGCTATATACATTTCACTTTTAAAAATCTTTCCTCTTTATTAGAATAATTACTGTTCCCAAATGCATTTGCCAGCTCCTCTGTAATTTTGTAAAATTTTCTTCTTCTTTTGTGTCTCAGTTGTTTTTGAGAATGTGAAAAAAAAAAACTACAAAATATTTCCTGGGAAAGGTCATATATATATAAAATGTTATATATATATAGTACATGGAGAAGGAAATGGCAACCCACTCCAGTATTCTTGCCTGGAGAATCCCAGGAATGGGGGAGCCTGATTGGCTGCCATCTCTGGGGTCGCACAGAGTCAGACACGACTGAAGCAACTTAGCAGTAGCAGTAGCATATATAGTACATATTTGTACACACCTATTTTTTGCACTCAATTTCACTAGATGCATCACATCTCTAGTTCATCGAAAACTCATTTAGAGGTTCATGAACCTATTCTTAAATATTGTGAAATCTGTGGATTTGGCAGAAATTTCAAACTGGAATACATCTGATTCTGCATTCAGAGATCAGGTCAGATCAGTTGCTCAGTCATGTCTGACTCTTTGCGACCCCATGAATCGCAGCACGCCAGGCCTCCCTGTCCATCACCAACTCCCGGAGTTCACTCAGACTCATGTCCATCGAGTCAGTGATGCCATCAAGACATCTCATCCTCTGTCGTCCCCTTCTCCTCTTGCCCCCAATCCCTGCCAGCATCAGAGTCTTCTCCAATGAGTCAACTCTTCGCATGAGGTGGCCAAAGTACTGCAGTTTCAGCTTTAGCATCATTCCTTCCAAAGAAATCCTTTTTTTAAAAAAAGCAAACCCTCTCAACACAGAGGGAATAGAGGGAATCAGTCAATGGGCTGATCTGCTTCAGAATGGACTGGTTGGCTCTCCTTTCAGTCCAAGGGACTCTCAAGAGTCTTCTCCAACACCACAGTTCAAAAGCATCAATTCTTCAGCGCTCAGCTTTCTTCACAGTCCAACTCTCACATCCATACATGACCACAGGAAAAACCAGAGCCTTGACTGGACGGACCTTTGTTGGCAAAGTAATGTCTCTGCTTTTGAATATGCTATCTAGGTTGGTCATAACTTTCCTTCCAAGGAGTAAGTGTCTTTTAATTTCATGGCTGCAGTCACCATCTGCAGTGATTTTGGAGCCCAGAAAAATAAAGCCTGACACTGTTTCCACTGTTTTCCCATCTATTTCCCATGAAGTGATTGGACCAGATGCCATGATCTTAGTTTTCTGAGTGTTGAGCTTTAAACCAACTTTTTCACTCTCCTCTTTCACTTTCTTCAAGAGGCTTTTTAGTTCGTCTTCACTTTCTGCCATAAGGGTGGTGTCATCTGCATATCTGAGGTTATTGACATTTCTCTCGGCAATCTTGATTCCAGCTTGTGTTTCTTCCAGTCCAGCATTACTCATGATGTACTCTGCATATAAGTTAAATAAACAGGGTGACAATATACAGCCTTGACGTACTCCTTTTCCTATTTGGAACCAGTCTGTTGTTCCATGTCCAGGTCTAACTGTTGCTTCCTGACCTGCATACAGATTTCTCAGGAGGCAGATCAGGTGGTCTGGTACTCCCATCTCTTTCAGAATTTTTCACAGTTTTTTTGTGATCCACGCAGTCAAAAGCTTTGGTATAGTCAATAAAGCAGACATAGATGTTTTTCTGGAACTCTCTTGCTTTTTCCATGATCCAGCGGATGTTGGCAATTTGATCTCTGGCTCCTCTGCCGTTTCTAAAACCAGCTTGAACATCAGGAAGTTCAAGGTTCACATATTGCTGAAGCCTGGCTTGGAGAATTTTGAGCATTACTTTAGTAGCATGTGAGATGAGTGCAATTGTGCGCTAGTTTGAGCATTCTTTGGCATTGTCTTTCTTTGGGATTGGAATGAAAACTGACCTTTTCCAGTCTGGTGGCCACTGCTGAGTTTTCCAAATTTGTTGGCATATTGAGTGCAGCACTTTCACAGCATCATCTTTCAGGATTTGGAATAGCTCCACTGGAATTCCATCACCTCCACTAGCTTTGTTCGTAGTGATGCTTTCCAAGGCCTACTTGACTGCATTAGAACATTCTAATTTCTCTTTGCTGAAGATTACAGAAAAATGTAGCATATTGTATAAAATATTTGAAAACTCAATGTAAAGTCAATTTGGACAAGAAAAGTGGAATTGATATTAACTTGAAAGGAGGGAAATTGAAGGCTTGTAAGCTAAGGGATCTATAAAAACATAGCAAGGGCATGTAATATTTTAGAAAAGCTTAAGGTACATGCAAGAAAACATATATATTTGTGCCTTGCTTGTGATGAAAGTACAAAGAAAGAGGGGTCCACCGCGGATGCCCATTGGAGATGAACAGGGTTGGGGATGCTTGTGCATAAGGAAAGGGAAACTTCGAGTGGTGAGAGTTGAGCTTATGTAATCAAATCCTTGTTTCTTTACATTGGACCAAGCAGCAGCTTCCAACGTTGTGTTCAATGTTTGGTAGGCTAACGTCAGAAGTCAATAATAATGAGCTATCAGTGAAGATTTTCTAAGACTACTAACTCTTTGGCATATCAAAACAGGTCTGTTGGAGATGTATGCTGGAAGAAATTAATGTAAATATCATCCCTCATTTTTCTTTTTGTTTGGCATAGCAACCAACACATAGTAAATGCTGAAAAATCTTTTGTTGGATTTTTTTTTTTTTTTAATAACCAGACATGCAAAAACCTGGACAAATCTACCATATACTAGAAAAGTTACTCAGCTTATTTCAGCTTTACAAGGAACTTTCTCATCAAAGAGAAGTACAAGCTTTTTGGAAATCAGAGTGGGAAAGATACTGAGAAGCCAGAAGAAATGATGGAGTAAAATGTCCCTGTGTCTAATGCACTCGTGTGGAAAATTAACTGTTCACCATCTAGGTCATTAGAGTGACTTGGGAAGACTCAGGTAGACTTAGTGATTAGGCTGCTCCAGTGGAAATTCAGAAACCTCAATTTTGTTACTAGCTTTCTGCCTTTTGACCTTTTGAAAAAGTAATTTCAGATCTCATTTTCTCTAGCCCTTAAATAGAATCATACCTGTCTGTAAGGCAATTTTAAGATACTCAGATGAATTATGTTATACATGTTTAAATGCAATTCTCTACTGAATTACTGGAAGACATATATTTCTTTATTTATAAAGTGTCTTTTATATTTTATTAGCTCTTACCACATAAGAAAATCCTGAAATAGGCAGCTAGTAGAATTGCCACTTTGAGAATATGTAAGCTGAATAATAGAAATAAAAATAAAATGATCAGAAGTCAAAATCTCAAGTATCATATAATCATTTATCCCCAAAATAAAGCAAATAAAGAACTTTGAGAAATCACATATTGAACCTTAGATAAGATGTAATAATGTTCACTACATCTAATGTGGGTTATATGCAGGTATTGTTCTAATTCTAATAATTTTGTACATGTTTTAATCTAGATAATCTCACAACAACCACGTAAGATATATACCATTGCTGTTTCCTTGTGCATTTGAGGAATTTGAGACTATGATGTTGTCTAGTCACCGAGTCATGTTCAACTCTTTTTTTGAAACCCCGTGGATTGGGATTTTCCAGGTGAGAATACTGGAGTGGGTTGCCATTTCCTTTCTCCTGGGGATCTTCCTGACCCAGGGATTGAGTCTGTGTTTCCTGCCCATGTCTCCTGCATTGAAGGTGTATTCTTTGCCACTGAGCCACCAAGAAAGACCTTGTGAGTCAATAAACTAATATACTTGAGGTCAATAAGTGGCAGAACCAAGATTTGAACCTTGGAAAAACTGATTCAAAATCTAGGTTGATGACACTGAACTATACTATGGATCCAGCTGGATAACTTTTCATACCATTGTTACAAATTGTTACAAATTATACATAGGATACAAATTCAAAACATCATCTCTACTCATATTACTTATCAAAACTTACTTCACCTATTTTAAAAATTGGCTAAAATTATTTTGTGTTTTTAATACCTGAAATAGCACATATTTAATTCCTACAATGTGTGCTGCTGCTGCTGCTAAGTTGCTTCAGTCGTGTCCAACTCTGTGCAGCCCATCAGGCTCCCCTGTCCCTGGGATTCTCCAGGCAAGAACACTGGAGTGAGATGCCATTTCCTTCTCCAACACATGAAAGTGAAAAGTCAAAGTGAAGCCGCTCAGTCGTGTCCGACTCTTCGCGACCCCACGGACTGCAGCCTACCAGGCTCCTCCATCCATGGGTTTTGCCAGGCAAGAGTACTGGAGTGGGGTGCCACTGCTTTCTCTGCCTACAATGTGTAAGGGGCTACAATTTACATAGGTTGGGTAGAAAATTGAAAAAGAGAGTGTTGGTTTCTTGCTATTTTTAACCAGAAGCAGAAGATCCGAATATCAGTATGAAATGGACAAAAGTGTATAGTTAGATATTTACTATTAAAATAGCCATAGTTACCCCACTGCTCAACACTTATTGACAGTTATGATTGTATAGACAGGCAGTTGAACTTTTGTGAAACATAAATTAACACTTCCATAAAAATTTCATTTGGTTTTGTTTCAAATTAATGTCTAGTCAAACTACTTTAAATAAAGAATATATGTTCAGATTCACAGATCAGATCAGATCAGATCAGATCAGTCGCTCAGTCGTGTCCGACTCTGCGACCCCATGAACTGCAGCACGCCAGGCCTCCTTGTCCATCACCAGCTCCCGGAGGTCACCCAGACTCGCATCCATCGATAGGAGCTCAGCCTGTACTTATTCACGGGTTTCCCAGGTGGAATTAGTGGTAAAGAACCTCTTCTCCAATGAGTCAACTCTTCGCATGAGGTGGCCAAAATACTGGAGTTTCAGCTTTAGCATCATTCCTTCCAAAGAAATCCCAGGATTGATCTCCTTCAGAATGGACTGGTTGGATCTTCTTGCAGTCCAAGGGACTCTCAAGAGTCTTCTCCAACACCACAGTTCAAAAGCATCAATTCTTCGGCGCTCAGCCTTCTTCACAATCCAGCTCTCACATCCATACATGACCACAGGAAAGACCATAGCCTTGACTAGGCGAATCTTTGTTGGTAAAGTAATGTCTCTGCTTTTGAATATGCTATCTAGGTTGGTCATAACTTTCCTTCCGAGGAGCAAGCGTCTTTTAATTTCATGGCTGCAGTCACCATCTGCAGTGATTTTGGAGCCCAGAAAAACAAAGTCTGACACTGTTTCCACTGTTTCCCCATCTATTTCCCATGCAGTGATGGGACCAGATGCCATGATCTTCGTTTTCTGAATGTTGAGCTTTAAGCCAACCTTTTCACTCTCCACTTTCACTTTCATCAAGAAGCTTTTTAGCCCCTCTTCACTTTCTGCCATAAGAGTCGTGTCATCTGCATATCTGAGGTTATTGATATTTCTCCCGGCAATCTTGATTCCAACTTGTGTTTCTTCCAGTCCAGCATTTCTCATGATGTACTCTGCATAGAAGTTAAATAAACATGGTGACAATATGCAGCCTTGACGTACTCCTTTTCCTATTTGGAACCAGTCTGTTGTTCCATGACCAGTTCTAACTGTTGCTTCCTGACCTGCATACAGATTTCTTAAGAGGCAGATCAGGTGGTCTGGTATTCCCATCTTTTTCAGAATTTTCCATAGTTTATTGTGGTCCACGCAGTCAAAGGCTTTGGCATAGTCAATAAAGCAGAAATAGATGTTTTTCTGGAACTCTCTTGCTTTTTCCATGATCCAGCGGATGTTGGCAATTTGATCTCTGGTTCCTCTGCCTTTTCTAAAACCAGCTTGAACATCAGGAAGTTCACGGTTCACATATTGCTGAAGCCTGGCTTGGAGAATTTTGAGCATTACTTTACTAGCGTGTGAGATGAGTGCAATTGTTCGGTAGTTTGAGCACTCCTTGGCATTGCCTTTCTTTGGGATTGGGATGAAAACTGACCTTTTCCAATCTTGTGGCCACTGCTGAGTTTTCCAAATTTGCTGGCATATTGAGTGTAGCACTTTCACAGCATCATCATTCAGGACTTGGAATAGCTCCACTGGAATTTCATCACCTCCACTAGCTTTGTTCGTAGTGATGCTTTCTAAGGCCCATTTGACTTCACATTCCAAGATGTCTGGCTCTAGGTCAGTGATCACATCATCATGATTATCTAGGTCTTGAAGCTCTTTTTTATACAGTTCTTCTGTGTATTCTTGCCACCTCTTCTTAATATCTTCTGCTTCTGTTAGGTCCACACCATTTCTGTCCTTTATCGTGCCCATCTTTGCACGAAATGTTCCTTTGGTATCTCTGATTTTCTTGAAGAGATCCCTAGTCTTTCCCATTCTGTTGTTTTCCTCTATTTCTTTGCATTGATCACTGAAGAAGGCTTTCTTGTCTCTTCTTGCTATTCTTTGGAACTCTGCATTTAGATGTTTATATCTTTCCTTTTCTCCTTTGCTTTTCGCTTCTCTTCTTTTCACAGCTATTTGTAAGGCCTCCCCAGACAGCCATTTTGCTTTTTTGCATTTCTTTTCCATGGGGATAGTCTTGATCCCTGTCTCCTGTACAATGTCACGAACCTCATTCCATAGTTCATCAGGCACTCTATCTATCAGATCTAGGCCCTTAAATCTATTTCTCACTTCCACTGTATAATCATTAGGGATTTGATTTAGGTCATACCTAAATGGTCTAGTGGTTTTCCCTACTTTCTTCAATTTCAATCTGAATTTGGCAAGAAGGAGTTCATGGTCCGAGCCACAGTCAGCTCCTGGTTTTTTTTTTTTTGTTTGATTATAGTTTTTCCCTTTTTGCTCAAAAAAATATTTTCTTTTTTTTTCGGTTTTGCCCCCTCTTGTTTTTCCCTTTTTTTTTTTTTTCTTTTGTTTTTTGGTAAGGGTTTTTTCCCTTACCCGTTCTATTTTTTTTTCACACTCTTTTTTTTTTTTCCCCTTCTTTTTTCCCTATTTCCCCGCCCCATTTTCCCCTTTCCCCCAGGTGTTTCTTGACTTCCTACTTTTGCATTCCAGTCCCCTATAATGAAAAGGACATCTTTTTTGGGTGTTAGTTCTAAAAGGTCTTGTAGGTCTTCATAGAACCTTTCAACTTTAGCTTCTTCGGCGTTACTGGTTGGGGCATAGATTTGGATTACTGTGACATTGAATGGTTTGCCTTGGAAACGAACAGAAATCATTCTGTCATTTTTGAGATTGCATCCAAGTACTGCATTTCGGACTCTTTTGTTGACCATGATGGCCACTCCATTTCTTCTGAGGGATTCCTGCCCACAGTAGTAGATATAATGGTCATCCGAGTTAAGTTCACCCATTCCAGTCCATTTTAGTTTGCTAATTCCTAGAATGTCGACATTCACTCTTGCCATCTGTTGTTTGACCACTTCCAATTTGCCTTGATTCATGGACCTGACATTCCAGGTTCCTATGCAATATTGCTCTTTACAGCATCGGACTTTGCTTCTATCACCAGACACACCCACAGCTGGGTATTCTTTTAGTTTTGGCTCCATCCTTTCATTCTTTCTGGAGTTATTTCTCCACTGATCTCCAGTAGCATATTGGGCCCCTACTGACCTGGGAAGTTTCTCTTTCAGTATCCTATCATTTTGTCTTTTCATACTGTTCATGGGGTTCTCAAGGCAAGAATACTGAAGTGGTTTGCCATTCCCTTCTCCAGCGGACCACACCCTGTCATCTCTCTCCACCATGACCCGCCCATCCCAGGTTGCCCCTCAGGCATGGCTTAATCTCACTGAGTTAGACAAGGGTGTGGTCCTTGTGTGATTAGATTGACTAGTTATCTGTGAGAATGGTTTTAGTGTATTTGCCCTCTGATGCCCTCTTTCAAGACCTACTGTCTTACTTGGGTTTCTCTTACCTTGGGCGTGGGGTATCTCATCTCGGCTGCTCCTGGCTGCTCCCGGCCAGCGGAGCACAGCTCTCTCCTTTTCTGGGCGGGGGGTCTCCCCCCCCCCCCCCCCTTTCTCCCCTCGGGGGTGTGTTGCCTCTCTCCCTCCCGGTTTTTGGGGGGGGGGCGCGGCGGGCGGCCCGGCCCGGGCCGCCGCCGCCGGCGCGGGCGCGGTCGCGGGCAGGTGAGGTCGCTCTTAAATGGCGCGCCATCAGATTCACAGTTCTTGTCATATAGCTGACCCATAGTCACAAACCATTCCTCCTATAAAAGCATGGTCTCAGTCTTCTGCTAAAATTTACTGATAGATTTAAAGAACTGTTTATCCATTAAATTTTTTTTTTAAAATTAAAAAATAAATTAGTTTCTTAAATGAGCCCATGAATATCCTTTACTAAAATAGAATGCATGTGGACTTTTTTTTTTAATAATCTAATCAGAATGAGTGGCTCAGATTGTTTCACACACTGTATTTTCTATTAATGAATCATTTTAGCAGCTGAAAAGTTCTGCTTCTACATAAGACAATATATTATTTTCATCTAGTTACTTTTGTATAGAACAAAGAAAAAAAGAATTGTAAGGAAATAACATCATCCAAAAAAATTTTTTTAAAGACTATCTATGCTGCATACATTGCTTTATATTCTAAATTATGCCAAACTATATTGTTTGGTTTTCCGTTTTGAAATCCTGCAAATAGATAAAATTTTTTCTACTTTTTTTTGGCGGGTGGGGCTCCCCTTATAAATTTTATATAGCTATTTACTTGAAATTGTGTTCAATTTGCTAAAAATGTGGTGTGACAAATATAACTAAGCAAAATTATATACATATTTGTCAAAGGTTACAATTTGTGTTTTGGATACTACTTAGTTTGGATGTATTTTTGTGTGGCTTCTAGAGGATAATGAGAAACTGACCATCACATTCTAAGCAACTTAAATTGCAGTGTAAGACAGGCATTGGTCTTTCTAGGACATCATGCCATATGGTAGATGGTCAGTTAGTCTCTTACATAAATTATAGATTATTCCACACAGCATAATGCAGTGGAAATGGAACACTTTGATTCAAAACTGTGATTCATTCATAATGTGAGACTACAAGTTGCAGGGTTTGAGCTCACTAATATAAAGGTAATACCTCATATCTGTTTTTCTTTTATAATTTTCTATTTAGAGAAAAACAACGTAGCATGCAACAAATTCTCAGTGATGATAAATAGGCTAACTTAACAAGGAACTTAGCTATAATAGACATAAGAAGGTTCTTTAAATAGATAGCAAAAGCATTTGGGTACCTCTTATGGAAAATAAGCTTAATTTTACAAAGAAGAATGGAATAAATCCTATGTTACACCACAAAACAAAATAATCATAGGCCTAAATTCCCTAAAGTGGCTTCTGTGGTCGAAGTAAAATGTTTATATCAACTTGGTGAATAAGGATATGTCAGAATTTTCTATGGTGCATCTGGAGAAAATGACATATCTTTTCACTTCTCTTACATATTACAAGTTTATGCCAATGATATAGACAGATATGTCTTTCGTGGGTTTCTTCTGACAGAATGAACACTATAAAAATACTAATAACTAATGTTCAAGCTAATTCTTTATGTCCTTAGCTATTTCCACCATTGCAACTTAAGTCTTAGTTTTTCAAATTGGATAGTACTAGTCCCCCAAGATGGCAGAGTAGGACATGCACGCATCTTCTGCAAGAACTCAAAAATTACAACTAGCTGCTGAACAACTGTCAACAGCAGAATGCTGGATCCCACCAAAAAAAGATAACTCATGTCCAAGGGCAAAGAAGCACCGATAAGACAGTGGAAGGGGCAAAAGTACATTTAGAATCAAACTTCAAATCCACCAGAGACACTTGGAAGGCTCAAACAAAATATTGTGCACACCAGGAGATCCCACAGAGACTAAGCCAGACCTGCCTTTGAGTATTTGAGTGTCTCCTGCAAACGTACGGGTCAGCAGTGACCTGCCACAAGGGCAGGGGCTCTGGGTGCAGCAGACCTGGGTATGGCATAAGCCTTCTTGGAGGAGGTTGCCATTAACCCCACCATAGAGCCACCCAAACTTACACAGGACTAGAGAAACAGACTCTTGGAGGGCACAAGCAGATTCTTGTGAGTACCAAGACCCAGGAGAAAGGAGCAGTGACCCCACAAGAGACTGACCTAGACTTGCCCATGAGTGTCAGGGCATCTCAGGCGGACACATGGGTTGGCGGTGGCCTGCTGCAGGGTCCGAGGCACTGAGCGAAGCAGTTCATGTACAGGACCTTTTTAAGGAGCTTGACATTATCTTCATTACCTCCACCATAGTATGGCCTCAGGTCAAAAAAGAGGGATGGAATACAGCCCCACTCATCAACAGAAAATTGGATTAAAGATTTACTGAGCATGGCCCTATACATTAAAACAAGTCCCTGCTTCTGCCTCAGTCAGTCTTTCCCATCAGGAAGCTTCCATAAGCCTCTTACTCTTATCCAACAGTGTGCAGACAAAATGAAAACCACAATCACAGAAAACTAATGAAACTTATCGCATGGACCACAGCCTTGTCTAACTCAGTGAAACTATGAGCCATGCCCTGGAGGGCCACCAAAGATGGACGGGTCACTGTGGAGAGTTCTGACAAAATGTGGTCTACTGGAGAAGAGAATGGCAAATAACTTCACTCTTCTTGCCTTGAGAACCCCATGAACAATATGAAAAGGGAAAAAGATATGACACTGAAAGATGAACTCCCCAGAGTGGTAGGTGCCCAATATACTACTGGAAAAGAGTGGAGAAATAACTCCAGAAAGAATGAAGAGACAGAGCCAAAGCAAAAACAAACAAACAAACAAAACAGTTGTGGATGTGACTAGTGATGGAAGTAAAGTCTGATGCTGCGAAGAACAATATTGCATAGGAATCTGGAATGTTAGGTCCATGAATCAAGGTAAATTGGAAGTGGTCAAATAAGAGATGGCAAGAGTGAACATCCACATTTTAGGAACCAGTAAACTAAAATGGACTGGAATGGGTAAATTTAACTCAGTTGAATATTATATCTACTACTGTGGGCAAGAATCCCTTAGAAGAAATGGAATAGCCATCATAGTAAACAAAAGAGTCTGAAATCATCTCTGTTTCCAGGGCAAACCATTGAATATTAGAGTAATTCAAGTCTATGCCCTAGCCAGTAATGCTGAAGGAGCTGTAGTTGAATGGTGCTATGAACACCTACAAGACCTTCTAGAACTCATACCAAAAAAATATGTCCTTTTCATTATAGGTGACTAGAATGCAATCAGAGAAGGCAATGGCACCCCACTCTAGTGTTCTTGCCTGGAGAATCCCAGGGACGGTGGAGCCTGGTGGGCTGCCATCTATGGGGTCGCACAGAGTCGGACACGACTGAAGCGACTTAGCAGCAGCAGCAGAATGCAATAGTAGGAAGTCAAGAGATACCTGGAGTAACAGACAAATTTGAACTTGGAGTACAAAATGAAGCAGGGCAAAGGCTAGCAGAGTTTTCCCAAGAGAACACACTGGTCATAGCAAAAACCCTTTTCCAACAACACAAGAGAAGATTCTACACATGGACTTCAACAGATGGTCAATACTGAAATCACGTTGCAGCAAAATGTGGAGAAGCTCTATAAAATCAGCAAAGACAAGACCAGGAACTGACTGTGGCTCAGACAATGAACTCTTTATTGTCAAATTCAGACTTAAATTGAAGAAAGCAGGGAAAACCACCAGACCATTCAGGTATGACCTAAATCAAATCTCTTATGATTATACAGGGGAAGTGACAAATAGATTGAAGGGATTAGATCGAATACACAGAGCGCCTTAAGAACTATGGATAAAGGTTCATGACACTGAACAGGAGGCACTGATCAAGATCATCCTCAAGAAAAAGAAATGCAAAACGGAAAGATGGTTGCCTGAGGAGACATTACAAAGAGCTGAGAAAAGAGAAATGAAAACAGGGAAAGGAGAAAAGGAAAAATATGCCCATTTGAATGCAGAGTTTCAAAGAATAGCAAGGAGAGATAAGAAAGCCTTCCTTAGTGATCAATGCAAAGAAATAGAGGAAAACAATAGAATGCGAAAGACTGGAGATCTCTTCAAGAAAATTAGAGATACAAAGAGAACATTTCATCCAAAGATGGGCACAATAAATGACAAAAAACACATGGATCTAACAGAAGCAGAAGATATTAAGAAGAGGTGGCAATAATACACAGAAGAACTATACGAAAAAGATTTTCATGATCCAGATTGCCATGATGGTGTGATCACGCACCTAGAGCCAGACATCTTGGAATGTGAAGTCCAGTGGGTTTTAGGAAGCATCACTACAAATAAAGCTAGTGAACACGATGGAATTTCATTTGTGATATTTCAAATTCAAAAGATGATGCTGCGAAAATGCTGCACTCAATATGCCAGCAAATCTGGAAAACTCAGCAGTGGCCACAGGACTGGAAAAGGTTAGTTTTCATTCCAATCCCAAAGAAAGGAAATGCCAAAGAATGATCTAACTACGGCATAATTGCACTCATCTCACATGCTAGCAAAGTAATGCTCAAAATTATCCAAGCCAGGCTTCAACAGTAAGTGAACCATGAACCTCCAAATGTTCAAGCTCCAATTAGGAAAAGCAGGGGAATGAGAGACCAAATTGCCAACATCTATTGGATGATCAAAAAACCAAGAGAGTTCCAGATCAGATCAGATCAGATCAGTTGCTCAGTCATGTCCGACTCTTTGCGACCCCATGAACTGCGGCATGCCAGGCCTCCCTATCCATCACCAGCTCTCAGAGGTCACTCAGACTCACATTCATCGAGTCAGTGATGCCATCCAGCCATCTCATCCTCTGTCGTCCCCTTCTCCTCCTGCCCTCAATCCCTCCTAGCATTAGAGTCTTCTCCAATGAGTCAACTCTTCGCATGAGGTGGCCAAAATACTGGAGTTTCAGCTTTAGCATCATTCCTTCCAAAGAAATCCCAGGGCTGATCTCCTTCAGAATGGACCGGTTGGATCTCCTTGAGAGTTCCAGAGAAACATCTAATTCTGCTTTTTTGTCTATGCCAAAGCCTTTAACTGTGTGGATCACAACAAACTGTGGATCATTCTTAAAGAGATCGGACTACCAGACTACCTTATATACTATTTGTCAAATCTGTATGCAGGTGAAGAAGTAACAGTTAGAACTGGACATGGAAAAACAGCCTCATTCCAAATCAGGATAAGAGTATGTCAGGCTGTATATTTTCACCTTGATTATTTAACTTATATGCAGAGTATATCATGCAAAATGCTGAGGTGGATGATGCACAAGCTGTAATCAAGGTGCTGGGAGAAATATCAATAACCTCAGATATGCAAATGACACCACCCTTATAGGAGAAAGCAAAGAAGAACTAAAGAGCCTCTTAATGAAAGTGAAAGAGGAGAGTGAAAAAGTTGGCTTAAAACTCACCATTCAGAAAAGTAAGATCACGGCATCTGGTCCCATAACTTCATGGCAAATAGATGGGAAAACAATGGAAACAGTGAGAGACTATTTTTTTGGACCCCCAAATCACTGCAGATGGTGCAACAGCCATGAAATTAAAAGGTGCTTGCTCCTTGGAAGGAAAACTATAACCAACTTAGACAGCATATTAAAAAGCAGACACATTACTTTGCCAACAAAGGTCCATCTAGTCAAAGCTATGATTTTTCCAGTAGTCATGATGGATGTGAGAGTTGGACTATAAAGAAAGCTGAGTGCCTAAGAATGGATGCTTTTGAACTGTGGTATTGGAGAAGACTCTTGAGAGTTTCTTGGACTGTGTGGAGATTCACCTAGTCCATCCTAAAGGAAATCAGTCCTGAATATTCATTGGAAGGACTGATGCTGAAGATGAATCTCCAAAACTTTGCCCACCTGATGTGAACTGACTCATTGGAAAAGACCCTGATGCTGGGAAAGATTGAAGGCAGGAGGAGAAGCAGACGACAGAGGATAAGATGGTTGGATGGCATAACCGACTGACTCAATGGACATGAGTTTGCACAAGCTCTGGGAGTTGGTGATGGACAGGGAAGCCTGGTGTGCTGCACTCCATGGGTTCGCAAAGAGTTGGATACAACTGGTGACTGAACTAAACTGAATTCAATCCCCCAAAGAAAATACATCAGTGTTCTCAATGCGTTCTTTGAACAGGTATATTGAACAATGTTCTATCAATCTCTGTTAGTTATAAGGGGAAAAAAAATCTAGCAATTTGTATAATAGATAAGATTCTTCTTTTGGCAGAGACCAATGGGTAGGGCTGCTGATAGACTTCATGCTTCTTTGCGACATGTTCCAGTTATGTTTGTTTTTACAAGACATTTCTGCATCATCCAAAGATTGGCTTCTTTGTTATGCTACAAATATAGGGACTGATGCTACACAAAAATGTGCATGATCAATGCATCTATGTTAAATGTAATCTTTTAGAATTTCATAAATTTGCATGGATTTATAATGTCTGCTTTCCAGTTCTGCCACTTTGAGCTATATAACATGGGCTAAATTTTCTTACATGTGTAAAAGGGATAATGATACTTTAATATATGATTATGATGATATGATGGTCAAAAGTGATAATATATGAGAAAGTGGCCTTATAAACCTTAAATTACTATAGAAATATATAATGTTACTATTTAGGATATTAACTTAGATACTTAATATACATTTTAAAATGTAAATTTAATTGTATGTTATAAAATGCTTTGAATTTATACAAATTAATTTTATGAGCTGTTTTATTCATGAACATCTTAAAAGTCTCAATTTTTAATATTTAAACATCATGGCAACCCCATGTGCAGTCTATGGGATCAAAAGAGTCAGACATGGCTGAACGACTGAACTGAACTGAAGCATCATGCAGTGCTCTCAGTCTTTGACAAAGTTGTACACTAACAAATTATGTAAACTCATTTTTGCCAAATATTTTAATGTGTAAAAACAGCAATAATATTTATCAAGAGTATTTTTCATTGTGAAGGACTCAAATATTAAATGAACTGTTTTCAAAACTATTAATTTGTTCTAAAGTAGTGTTATTAAGTTCCTCACTCATCTAACAAAACAAGCATGAATAAAGAAGTACAATCTCATGAAACGTTCTCTATCTCAGAGAATTAATTTTTTCACCACCTAAAAACTATCAGCACAGCAAAAACAAGTCAATGGTTATTTCAAGCCAGATAATAGAGCATTCTAAAAAATAGGCACAATCTACTTTACTTGTTTCTATGTTTCAGGTAAATGCGACATGGACTATTTGGTGTCTTTTCTTGAAACTACAAGAAAATAGTGGCCATTTCTTATTCTACTCAATGGGGTATTAAGTTTAGAGCAACCAGTCCTTGAGAACAAGACTTGAATAGAACTATTCAATTAACTGGGGTTTAACTTTTGGATTCAATTTAGAACTGAAAGAATGCATTCAGGTAGAACGCCAATTTAGGTCTTACAGGTATCTTGTTCATGAGACTAGTAGACTTGTATCCAGAGATAAAATTCTATATTTCCTTTGGTTTTAAGGCACTGGGATGACCCAGAGGGATGGTACAGGGAGGGAGGAGGGAGGAGGGTTCAGGATGGGGAACATGTGTATACCTGTGGCAGATTCATGTTGATATATGGCAAAACCAATACAATATTGTAAAGTTAAAAATAATTTAAAAAAGGACAAAATTAATAAAATGAATAAAAAGATGTGCCATTATATTTTCCTACTATGCCCTTGACATTTTACAGACACACACGTACCACACACAATTAACTTCCCTGGAAATCACTTTTGACAAGCAGTTTTTCTTCCCATCCTTTATGTTATCTCTGATGGCTTAGAACCCCCACTACAGTTAACAGTTTTCATGTGTCTCTCAACTGAGACAACATTATCAGTACTTGTCTGTCCTATATCTTCTAAGTGAGGAACAAAGAAAAAATATTATAATACTAATTATAAGACTCAAATATTATACTGCTCTCACAGAATATGCATTTTTTCTCTTTTAAATTCAGTTTAATTTTTTAAATTTTTATTAGAGTATATTGCTTTAACTGTTATGTATGGCAGCATGCATATCTTTTTTTTAGAGGATTTCAAAGCTTTCTCCAAAGATTACAGATATGAGTTTCTGAAAACATGACAGATTAATCAATGAGGTATTTTTGGACGGGAGGATATGTCTTACAAATCTTAAAGCATATGTTGTTACATGTGTAAAGAGTTAATATCATAGCTCCTCTCTAATTTTCTCCTTTTTGCCTCCCCTGATCCATTTTTCATGTTGATTGTGCCTCTGCAAGTTACTTTTGTGGCCTATCTTTTGGTTGAATTTATTCAATGGAGACAACTCTAAGAGATTTGTTAAAGAAATGAGAGTAAGATAAAATATCTATTATCTATTTCCTCTCTTCTGGGCTATAGGTGTATGCCTCAACCAAAGGCTACAACTACTGGGCAGCCAGAGGACAACTCTTCTAAATTCTGGTGACCTTGTCATACTGGAAATAATAGCTCTTTATTTTTGTTAGTCTAGAGGTGTATCACTGTGTCTTCTTGGTTTCCAGTAATCTTTCACACACCTTTTGAGTATCTTTCACAGAAGTCTACTGCCTATAGTCCTGACATTGACTAACATAATAGGGAGCTGAAAAAGTACAATTACAGGGACTACCTCTTGAAATAATGAGAAAAAACTGTTTTCATCTAATTAGGCTTTTCTTAAATGTTCATGTGCCTATTGGCTTATTTTCTCAGTCTTTGCTTATCAATTTGAAAATATAAATTAAGAAATGACATATACAAAATTAGCATCAAAAGATATAAAATTATGAAGTAAAAAGTGGAAGTTTCATCTAACTACCTGCTAAGTCACTTCAGTCGTGTCCAACTCTGTGCGACCCCATAGACAGCCTCCTACCAGGCTCCCCTGTCTCTGGGATTCTCCAGGCAAGAGTGCTGGAGTGGGTTGCCATTTCCTTTTCCAATGCATGAAAGTGAAAAGTGAAAGTGAAGTCGCTCAGTCGTGTCTGACTCTTAGGGACCTCATGGACTGCAGCCTACCAGGCTCCTTGGTCCATGGGATTTTCCAGGCAAGAGTACTGGAGTGGGGTGCCATAGCCTTCTCCATTCTCACTAATGACATCCTACTTCGCCCTGGTACTTCTTGTACTCAGCAAAAGCTACTGTGATTGTAGCCTTTTTTTTTTTTTTTTTTTCTATGCATGTATTCACTTTTCATTTTGTTGGTAACAAATTATTGCAAACTGTGTAGCTGAAAATATCCATTTATTATCTCAAAGTTAGTCTAGGTCAGAAGTCTGGACCCAAGTTTCTACTCAGAATCTCAAAATAGTGAAATCAAAATGTTGGCAGGATATATTCTCATCTAAAAATTCAGTTAGAAAAAGATCTAACTTCAGCCTGCTTCTAGTTGTTGGTAGAATTCATGACCTTGTATCTGAAGAATTCATGGAGGCTTGCTTCTTTAAGCCAGTAGCAAAGAGGAAGAGAGTCTCTGTTGTTTTAGAGTACTTTGACTTCTAGAACTTCTTTTAAATGGCTCATTTGGCCATTTAAACGACATGGCTAGTTATGTCAGATCAGACAGTAAAGACTCTGCCTGCAGTGCAGGAGACCCAGATTTAAATCCTGGGTGGGGAAGATGCCCTGGAGAAGGGAATGGCTATCCACTCTGGTTTTCTTGCATGTGAAATTCCATGGAGAGTGAATCCTGGCAGGCTACAATCCATGGGGTCTCAAAGAGTCAGACATGACTGAGTTACTAACATCTTCACCAAGGATAATCCATTTTTTGTTGACCTTTGAATAATGAGGGGGACTAGGGATGCTGAAACCCAGAAGAGTCAAAATCTACATATTACTTTGGAGCCAAACTTTTGTTTCCAGTTTTGCATCTGGAATTCAACCAACTGCTGATTCTGTAGTACTGCAGTACATATTTATTGAAAAAAAAATCTGAGAATAGTGAACTTATGCAGTTCAAACATGTTGTTCAAAGATCAACTATATATTAAATTCATTGTTGGGCATTTAAAAAATATTTGAGATTTATATAAATGTATTATTTATTACTAAAATAATTCATGTTCATTTCAGCTAAAATGTTTTAATGAAACTAACATGTTTTAAAATTGTTCTATTATATTACTAAAGTAAACACAGTTAACATATTTGTTTATCAACTGTCAGACATTTTTCAAAGTGTAATGAAGTCTTTCAGTTTTTAAAATATAATAGTATTTTAGAATGCCTATAATATATATTGTAGAGGGGCAATTATTTTTATATCCAATTTATGTATATGTGGAACTAGATTTTTAAATATTTATTTTCCTGCTCAATGCTGACGTGCATGTGTGTGTGTGTGTGTGTGTGTATTTTCTTGGAATAAAGTCCTAAAAGCTATTCATACTTTTTAAGACATCATATTTATATTGCCAGTTTTTTTCATTTCAAATAGTAATACCAGTTTGAACTCATAAGCCATATGCAAGAATTTTATTATTCATAATTGTCTCATTTTTCCCTAAGGATGAAAAATCATGTCTTATCTTTTTATTTTCCATATCTTTGACTATTATTGTGTTTTACTATTTTTCTTAGGTATTTTCTCAATTAGTATTTGCTCAATTTCTTTACCTAATATCCATTCTGGCCCTAATTTGATTTTTCTACAAAAAATACATATACACATGTGTTACCTTTATGGTATTAAAGGAAAATCATATAAACATTGAGAGTATAAAAATGCTATCAAGTTTTACAAATATGTTTCTCTGAATATCCTTTAACCTTGTTTACTAATTTCTTTTTAGCTGTTATTTAATTGTCCTCTGGATGATTTTGGCAACAATTGATTTCTGTGATGAAGAGATAGTTTCCTCTTTTTAAAAAATGTTTATTTTATAGTTAATTTTTTTCTTCACAACTTTATGTATTCTGATACATTTTTCTAGCATTTTCTTCTTTTTGTTTTTTGAAATACTGCTTAGAAATACAATGTAAAATAAGACACCCAAGTTCAGTTTTACTCATATGATGTTCTATACTGGAGAAATATAAACATATATGTGTACATTTATGCATGCATACATATGCTTATGTTTCCATGTAGGTACATATATTGCCTTTTCACTCATAGTGTGATGGCCTTAATCTGTAACTTAATTTTGTATGTCCTTATATAGATTTTTCTTAAATTCATATTGATGTAATTCATTTGTGTATATAAATGCAAAACCATCAGTTCAGTTCAGTTGCTCAGTAGTGTCTGACTCTTTGAGACCCCATGGACTACAGCACGCCAGACCTCCCTGTCCATCATCAACTCCTGGACTTTGCTCAAACTCATGCCCCATGAGTAGGTGATGCCATCAAACTCTCCCATCCTCTGTCATCCCCTATTCCTCCTGTCTTCAAACTTTCCCAGCATGAAGGTCTTTTCCAATGAGTTGGTTCTTCACATCAGGTGACCAAAGTATTGGAGTTTCAGCTTCAGCATCAGCCCTTCCAACTAATATTCAGGACTGATTTCCTTAGTTGACTGGTTGTATTTCTGTGCAGTTCAAGGGACTCTCAAGAGTCTTCAACACCACAGTTCAAAAGCATCCATTCTTTAGCACTCAGCTTTCTTTATAGTCTAACGCTCACATCCGTTCATGGTGGTGGTGGTTTAGTCGCTAAGTCATGTCTGACTCTTTGCAACCTTATGGATTGTAGTGTGCCAGGCTCCTCTGTCCATGGCATTCCAGGCAAGAATACTAGAGTGGGTTGCCATTTCCTGTCCGGGGGATTTTCCTGACCCAGGAATTGAACTCAGGTCTCCTGCATTGTGGGTAGATTCTTTACCAACTGAGCTACAAGAGAAGCTCTTTCCTACATCCATACATGACTATTGGAAAAAACATAGCTTTGACTAGGGGAGCCTTTGTTGGTAAAGTTATGTCTATGCTTTGTAACATGCTGTCTAGATTAGTCTTAGCTTTTCTCCTAAGGAGAAAGCATCTTTTAATTTCATGGCTGCAGTCACCATCTACAGTGATTTTGGAGACCCCCAAAATAGAGTCTGTCATTGTTTCCACTGTTTCCCCATCTATTTGCTATGAAGTGATGGGACTGGTTGCCATGATCTTACTTTTCTGAATGCTGAGCTTTAAGCCAACTTTTTCACTCTCCTCTTTCACTTTCATCAAGAGGCTCTTTAGTTCTTCTTCACTTTCTGCCATAAGGGTGGTGTCATCTGTATATCTGAGGTTATTGATATTTCTCCTGGCAATCTTGATGCCAGCCTGTGCTTCATTCAGCCCAGTGTTTCTCATGATGTACTCTGGATATAAGTTAAGTAATCAGGGTGACAATATACAGCCTTGATGTACTCCTTTCCTGATTTGGAACCACTCCGTTTTTCCATGTCCAGTTCTAAGTATTGCTTCATGACATGCATACAGATTTCTCAGAAGGCGGGTCAGGTGGTCTGGTATTCCCATATCTTTCAAAATTTTCCACAGTTTGTCATTATCCACACAGTTGAAGGCTTTGGCATCGTCAATAAAGCAGAAGTAGATGTTTTTCTGAAACTCTCTAGCTTTTTCAATGATCCAATGGATGTCAGCAATTTGATCTCTGGTTCCTCTGCCTTTTCTAAAACCAACTTGAACATCTGGGAGTTCACAGTTCACATACTGTTGAAGCCTGGCTTGGAGAATTTTGAGCATTACTTTACTAGCATATAAGATGAGAGCAATTGTGTGGTAGTTTGAACATTCTTTGACATTGCCTTTCTTTGAGATTGGAATGAAAACTGACCTTTTCCAGTCCTGTGGCCACTGCTGAGTTTTCCAAATTTGCTTGCATATTGCATGCAGCGCTTTCACAGCATTATCATTTAGGATTTGATATAGTTCTTGCCTGGAGAATCCCAGGGACAAGGAAGCCTGGTGGGCTGCCGTCTATGGGGTCACACAGAGTCAGACACGACTGAAGTGACTTAGCATAGCATAACATAGCATAGTTCAACTGGAATTCCATTACCTCCACTAGCTTTGTTCATAATGATGTTTCCTAAGGCCCACTTGACTTTGCATTCCAGGATCTCTGGCTCTAGATGAGTGATCACAGTGTCGTGGTTATCTGGGTCATGAAGATCTTTTTTTGTATAGTTCTTCTGTGTATTCTTGCCACCTTTTCTTACCCATATTGCACTCCAAATTTTGATCTTTCCTTGCTTTCTTTACCTAAAATTACCTGTTAGACATTTATTTATGTCAATTCATTTTGCACTATTTTTAATGACCATGTATCATTTCATACAATTCATTTATTATAATTTATTTCTTCACCTACTGTTTAACATTTAAAATATTTTCAGCATTTTACTACTGTGTATATATGCTGTTGTTTTCATTTTGGTAGAGTCAACTCCTAGATTTTTTTGAAATCCATCTAAAATTAGATAACACGAGAGAAAGGCAGAGAAAGAAGTACAGACAGAGACAAGAAACAGAGAGAGAGAGAGAGAGAATTTTCTAGATATTGGCTCATTCAGTGGTGGGATCTGACAAATCTGATTTCTGCAGGGTAGGCTCATAGGCTGAAAACCTAGAGAGCAGTTAATCGGGTTGGTTTTCTGAAGGCAGACTGCTTGCAGAATTACTGCTTTCTCTAGAGACCTCAGTCTTTTTCTTTTAAATATCTTCTATTTAGTGGATGAGGGTCACCCACACTATAAGGAGTAATCTCATTTACTTAAAGTCTATTGATTTAAATGTTAATCTCACCTAAAAAGGTAGCCTCACAATGACTTCTAGACTGATGTTTGGCCTAATACCTGGTACTTTTGACACATATAATTAATAAGGTGTGTGTGTGTGTGTGTGTGTGTGTGTGTGTGTGTGTATTTGCTAAGTCACTTCGGTCATGTCAGATTCAGCACCACCCTGTTAACTGTGGCCTGCCAGGTCCCTCTGTCCATGCAATTTCTCAGGCAAGAATATTGGAGTGGGTTGCCATGCTCTCCTCCAGGGCATCTTCCAGACCCAGGGACTGAACATATGTCTCTTCTGTCTCCTGCATTGGCAGGCAGATTTTTTACCACTAGTGCCACCTGGGAAGCCCATAATTAATCATCACAGAATCCTAATTCTTTTATTGGAGAAAACTTAGAAATCAAGATCTGGATGCTAAGTGTGTTCATTGCTACAGGAAAATCATTGCTTCTCAGTGAATAGACCTCAAAAAATATATATGTGTACAGTAACCTCATGCACACACACAACTACAGTCTCTATCCATCTACCATCTATATATCAGAATGAGTTCATACTTATAGTTCTGACTTTAAAGTAACACAATCAGTTCATTTTAACCTTCTAATTTCTTATTTGCAACTTTTTAATCCTCCAACATTGACAAGCTTGACTATCATTAAATGTAATTATGTGCTTATTTTTTCAATCATATTATACACAGTCGTCTCATAATTATTTACTAATACCTTAGAGGAGAAGCAAATTTACTAATTATATTACAGTATATATGTACAGTTTCTTATGTCTTAAGCCTAAGGAAGCTGGTGAAAATATTTCCTGATGTTACTGATGTTAGTCTTTTCTTCCTTAGCACATATGCTATGGTTAATGTTATTCATTAGTAATACAATTTGGAGAGGGCAATGACACCCCACTCCAGTACTCTTGCCTGGAAAATCCCATGGACGGAGAAGCCTGGTAGGCTGCAGTCCATTGGATCGCTAAGAGTCAGACATGACTGAATGACTTCACTTTCACTTTTCCCTTTCATGCATTGGAGAAGGAAATGGCAACCCACTCCAGTGTTCTTGCCTGGAGAATCCCAGGGATGGGGGAGCCTGGTGGGCTGCCATCCATGGGGTCACACAGAGTCAGACACGACTGAAGTGACTTAGCAGCAGTAGCAGCAGTAATACAATTATCTTCTTTTGTCCCTGTTTTATTGCCTTTTTGATGGTATGCCTATTTTAAATTAAACATTTTAAAATAATTATGTACAATATATATTTTAGATTTAAATTTCTATGTATAAAGTTCAAAAAATCTTTATTAATTCCTAACTTCCAAATGTGAGTATTATTTCAAATTTTCAATAAACTCAGTCCTATGGGTGTGGGAGTAAGGGGGAGAAGTCACTGACCTTGTTTGACACATAGATTTTGCTTTCTCCTCCTCCAGAAGGGGCCAATTCTCAAAACACTCAACCCAGCATTAATAAAACATATATTTGTGATAGAAAATAAACCCAATTCTAGCTTATTGCTTGAAACTGCCATCCAATTTGTTAAACAGATTCTGCATTGTTGTTGTTGTTCAGTCCCTCAGTGGTGTCCCACTCTTTGTTGCCCATGGATTTCAGCACACCAGTCTTCCCTGTCTTTTACCATCTCCTGGGTGGTAATGATTTTTTTCAAAATCATGTCCGTTGAGTTGATAATGCCATCCAACCATCTCATGGTTGGATGTTGTCGCCTTCTTCTGCCTTTAATCTTTTCCAACTTCAGGGACTTTTCTAATGAGTTGACTCTTTGAATCAGGTGGCCAAAGTATTGGAGCTACAGCTTCAGCATCAGTCAGTCCTTTCAATGAATATTCAGGATTGATTTCCTTTCGGATTGACTGGTTGCATCTTCTTGCAGTCCAAGGGGTTCTAGATTCTTCTTGAACACTACAGTTCAAAAGCATCAATTCTTCACTGCTCAGCGTTCTTTATGGGCCAACTCTCACATCCATCATAACTACTGGAAAAACCATAGCTTTGACTAGATGGACCTTTATCAGCAAAGTAATGTCACTGCTTTTTAATACACTGTCTAGGTTGGTCATAGCTTTTCTTCCAAGGAGAAAGTGTCTTTTCATTTCATGGCTGCAGTGACCATCTGCAGTGATTTTGGACTCCAAGAAAATAAACTGTGTTACTGTTTCCATTGATTCCCCTTCTATTTGCCATGAAGTGATGGGACCAGATGCCATGATATTCATTTTTAAATGTTGACTTTTAACTCAACTTTTTCACTCTCCTCTTTCATCTTCATCAAGAAACTCTTTAATTCCTCTTCACTTTTTTCCATAAAGGTGGTGTCGTTTGCGTATCTGAGGTTATTGATATTTTCCCTGGTGATCTTGATTCCAGGTTGTGCTTCATCCAGCCTGATATTTCATGTGATTCTGCACTAGGTTTTGTATATCTAGTGGGAGTTTTCCACAGAACATTGAAACTATTTAATATGCCTCCTAAAGTCTTTGATTCAACAATGCTCCTTGATCATACTATTAAAATAGGCTTGACTTCAGACAAGTTGTAACCAACATTTTCTATAGAAATCACTTTAAATCAATAATAATTAACATTAAAAAAGTTTAATACCTGTTATAGAAGATAAATCTACTGCATGATTTCATTTATATGACTTTCTAGAAAAGATGAAGTATAGGGTCAGAAAGCAAATCAATGTTTACCAAGGTTAGGATTGGCTTCAAGTGGGCATAAGAGAATTTTTGCTATAATGGAAATGTTTTACATTTTGATATTTGTGACAGTTGCATGAATGTACACATTGTCAAAGACATCAAATTGTACAATTTAAAATGGTAAATTTTATTGTGTGTAAATTTCATTTCAATTTAAAAATCATGCATAGTGCACAAAGTACAAAGGCTAAAATATGGTGCATGAGATGTATGATTTAATGGTATCATTTATAAAGAAGATGTTGGAATTATAGATTACTCAGTGATTTGCAGTGTCTGACCAAAAAGATCAATTTGATTTTAGGCTATTTTATTTTTATTTATTTATTTTTTTTTTTCAGCTTTTATTTTATTTTTTAACTTTACAATATTGTATTGGTTTTGTCATATATCAACATGAATCCACCACAGGTATACATGTGTTCCCCATCCTGAACCCTCCTCCCTCCTCCCTCCCCATACCATCCCTCTGAGTCGTCCCAGTGCACCAGCCCCAAGCATCCAGTATCATGCTTCGAACCTGGACTAGCGACTTGTTTCATATATGATATTATACATGTTTCAATGCCATTCCCACTCTCTCCCTCTCTCATAGAGTCCAAAAGACTATTCTATACATCAGTGTCTCTTTTGCTATCTCGTATACAGGGTTATTGTTACCATCTTTCTAAATTCCATATATATGTGTTAGTATACTGTATTGGTGTTTTTCTTTCTGGCTTAGTTCACTCTGTATAATAGGCTCCAGTTTCATCCACCTCATTAGAACTGATTCAAATGTATTCTTTTTAATGGCTGAGTAATACTCCATTGTGTATATGTACCATAGCTTTCTTATCCATTCATCTACTGATGGACATCTAGGTTGCCTCCATGTCCTGGCTATTATAAACAGTGCTGCTATGAAAAAGAGAAAAAACTGTTCAGGTGAGGGGAAGTTTCTCATAATGTATGGGTACTGGCCAGATAATAACTATAATATATTACTCAACATAGCTGTAAGTTCTGGGTGTTAAGGGATATTAGAGAGAAATCACCAAATATGGCTAAAGACTGTACAACACTGCTATGGAAATTATAGGACCAGCATCTAAAGCACACCTGGGAGCTTGTTAAAAATTCCAAAGCTCAGGTCCTGTTTTCTTAAGAGTCAAGGATTCTTTTGACTGCGGGACATAACACAGACCCTGGGATACATGGAAGGCAGAACTCTGTGTTACTTACAATTTCCAAAGAGAAAAAGCTCCAGGCAGGGCCACAGGAAGGGTTGCATGCAGGAGATCACAGAAAACTGAAGCTGTAGGGAGCAGTTTATATGTAAAAAGCAGCATGGAGTTAGCTAGGTTCCTTAGATAGAGTGCCTGATGAACTATGGAATGAGATTCGTGACATTGTACAGGAGACAGGGATCAAGACCATCCCCATGGAAAAGACATGCAAAAAAGCAAAATGGCTGTCTGGGGAGGCCTTACAAATAGCTGTGAAAAGAAGAGAAGCGAAAAGCAAAGGAGAAAAGGAAAGATATAAACATCTAAATGCAGAGTTCCAAAGAATAGCAAGAAGAGATAAGAAAGCCTTCTTCAGTGATCAATGCAAAGAAATAGAGGAAAACAACAGAATGGGAAAGACTAGGGATCTCTTCAAGAAAATCAGAGATACCAAAGGAACATTTCATGAAAAGATGGGCTCGATAAAGGACAGAAATGGTATGGACCTAACGGAAGCAGAAGATATTAAGAAGAGGTGGCAAGAATACACAGAAGAACTGTAGAAAAAAGATCTTCACGACCCAGATAATCATGATGATGTGATCACTGACCTAGAGCCAGACATCCTGGAATGTGAAGTCAAATGGGCCTTAGAAAGCATCACTACGAACAAAGCTAGTGGAGGTGATGGAATTCCAGTGGAGCTATTCCAAGTCCTGAATGATGATGCTGTGAAAGTGCTGCACTCAATATGCAAGCAAATTTGGAAAACTCAGCAGTGGCCACAAGATTGGAAAAGGTCAGTTTTCATCCCAATCCCAAAGAAAGGCAATGCCAAATAGTGGTCAAACTACTGCACAATTGCACTCATCTCACACGCTAGTAAAGTAATGCTCAAAATTCTCCAAGCCAGGCTTCAGCAATATGTGAACCGTAAACTTCCTGATGTTCAAGCTGGTTTTAGAAAAGGCAGAGGAACCAGAGATCAAATGGTCAACATCCGCTGGATCATGGAAAAAGCAAGAGAGTTCCAGAAAAACATCTATTTCTGCTTTACTGACTATGCCAAAGCCTTTGACTGTGTAGATCACAATAAACTATGGAGGATTCTGAAAGAGATGGGAATACCAGACCACCTGATCTGCCTCTTGAGAAATCTGTATGCAGGTCAGGAAGCAACAGTTAGAACTGGTCATGGAACAACAGACTGGTTCCAAATAGGAAAAGGAGTACGTCAAGGCTGTATATTGTCACCATGTTTATTTAACTTCTATGCAGAGTACATCATGAGAAATGCTGGACTGGAAGAAACACAAGTTGGAATCAAGATTGCTGGGAGAAATATCAATCACCTCAGATATGCAGATGACACCACTCTTATGGCAGAAAGTGAAGAGGGGCTAAAAAGCCTCTTGATGAAAGTGAAAGTGGAGAGTGAAAAGGTTGGCTTAAAGCTCAACATTCAGAAAACGAAGATCATGGCATCTGGTCCCATCACTACATGGGAAATAGATGGGGAAACAGTGGAAACAATGTCAGAATTTATTTTTCTGGGCTCCAAAATCACTGCAGATGGTGACTGCAGCCATGAAATTAAAAGACGCTTACTCCTTGGAAGGAAAGTTATGACCAACCTAGATAGCATATTCAAAAGCAGAGACATTACTTTACCAACAAAGGTTCACCTAGTCAAGGCTATGGTCTTTCCTGTGGTCATGTATCGATGTGAGAGCTGGACTGTGAAGAAGGCTGAGCGCCGAAGAATTGATGCTTTTGAACTGTGGTGTTGGAGAAGACTCTTGAGAGTCCCTTGGACTGCAAGGAGATCCAACCAGTCCATTCTGTAGGAGATCAATCCTGGAATTTCTTTGGAGGGAATGATGCTAAAGCTGAAACTCCAGTATTTTGGCCACCTCATGCGAAGAGTTGACTCATTGGAGAAGACTCATGCTGGGAGGGATTGAGGGCAGGAGGAGAAGGGGACGACAGAGGATGAGATGGCTGGATGGCATCACTGACTCGATGGATGTGAGTCTGAGTGACCTCCGGGAGCTGGTGATGGACAGGGAGGCCTGGCGTGCTGCGGTTCATGGGGTCGCAAAGAGTCGGACACGACTGAGCGACTGATCTGATCTGATCTGATTTGAATAATTTCCACAGGCTCCAGGAAATAGTGGTTGTCCCCTTTTTGTTTGAAATCTGGCCCCAGGGTGATTGAGCAGATGCATAATAACCTAGAGTTTGAGAGCCCATTAATCAAAGCATTTAGATATCAGTCAGTTCAGTTCAATCACTCAATTGTGTCAGAATCTTTGCAACCCCATGGATCCCAGGAGCACCAGGCTTCCCTATCCATCACCAACTCCCCGAGCTTGCTCAAACTCATGTCCATTGAGTCGGTGATGCCATCCAACTATCTCATCCTCTGTCATCCCCTTCTCCTCGTGCCAGTCTTCCCCAGCATCAAGGTCTTTTCCAATGAGTAACTACTTCGCATCAGGTGGTCAAAGTATCAGAGCTTCAGCTTCAGCATCAGTCCTTCCAATGCATATTCAGGGCTGATTTCCTTTTGGATTGACTGCTTTGACATCATTGCAGTCCAAAGGACTCTCAAGAGTCTTCTCCAACACCACAGTTCAGGCTCTCAGCTTTCTTTATGGTCCAACTCTCACACCCGTCATGTCTACTGGAAAAATCATAGCTTTGACCAGATGGACCTTTGTTGGCAAAGTAATGTCTCTGCTTTTTAATATGCTGTCTAGGTTGATCACAAATTTTCTTCCAAGGAGCAAGTGTCTTTTAATTTCATGGCTGCAATCACCATCTGTGATGATTTTGGAGCCCAAGATAGTCTCTCACTGTTTCCACTGTTTCCCCATCTATTTGCCATGAAGTGATGGGGCCAGATGCCATCATCTTAGTTTTTTTTTTACTGTTGAGTTTTTGCTAACTTGTTCACTCTCCCCTTTCACTTTCATCAAGAGGCTCTTTAGTTCTTCTTCAGTTTTTGCCATAAAGGTAGTGTCATCTGGTGTATCTGAGGTTATTGATATTTCTCCTGGCAATCATGATTCCAGCTTATGCTTCATCCAGGCCAGATTTTCACATAATAAACTCTGCATAGAAGTTAAATAAGCAGGGTGACAATATACAGCCTTGACCTACTCCTTTCCAAATTTAAACCAGTCTGCTGTTCCATGTTCCATTCTAACTGTTGCTTTTTGACCTGCATACAGATTTGTGAGAGGGCAGGTAAAGTGGTCTGGTATTCCCATATCTTTAAGAATGTTCCACAGTTTGCTGTTATCCACAAGTCAAAGGCTTTTTCATAGTCAATAAAGCAGAAGTAGATGTTTTTCTGGAACTCTCTTGATTTTTTGATGATCCAATGCATGTAGGCAAGTTGATCTATGGTTCCTCTGCCCTTTCTCAATTCAGTTCATTTCAGTCACTTAGTTGTGTCTGATTCTTTGTGACCCCATGGGCCACAGCATGCCAGGCTTTCCCGCATATCACCAATTTCTGAATCTTGCTCAGACTCATGTCCATCAAGTGGTGATGCCATCCAATCATCTCATCAATCCAGCTTAAACATTTCTAAGTTCATGGTTCATGCACTGTGGAAGCTTGGCTTGGAGAATTTTGAGCATTACTTTGCTAGTGTGTGAGATGAGTACAATTGTGCATTAGTTTGAACATTCTTTGGCATTGCCTTTCTTTAGGATTGGAGTGAAAACTGACCTTTTCCACAATGGGATGTGGACTTAATTAACTACTTAGGAAGGGGAACCCACTAGCCTCCAACCCATGCCTCACAACTGAGTCAGAGTAATGTCAAGCACATACAGGCACAACAACAACAGCAAACAGTATGACAATTGACCTGTTGATGTCTTACCATCATTTTAAGACTGAGTTTTAGGGATATTTAAGTTGCCCAAGGAGTTGTTGCTGTTATTGTTGTTCAGTTGCTCAGTCATGTCCAAATCTTTGCCACCCCATGGACTGCAACACGCCAGGCTTCCCTGTCCTTTACCATCTCCTGGATCTTGCTCAAACTCAAGTCCGTTCAGTCAGGGACACCATCCAACCCATCTTGCCCTGTGTCATTCCCTTCTCTTGCTGCCTTCAGGATTTTTTCTAATGAGTCAGCTCTTTGCATCCTGTGGCCAAAGTATTGGCACTTCAGCTTCAACATTAAGTAAAGTGAAGTGGAGTGAAAGTCACTCAGTCATGTCCGACATTTTCTTACCCCATGGACTGTCCATGGAATTCTCCAGGCCAGAATAGTGGAGTGGGTTGCCTTTCCCTTGTCCAGGGGATCTTCCCAACCCAGGAATCAAACTGGGGTCTTCTGCATTGCAGGTGGGTTCTTTACCAACTGAGCCATCAGGGAAGCCCTCAGCTTTAGCATAAGTCCTTCCAATGAATGTTCAGGATTGATTTTCCTTAGAATTGACTGGTTTGATCTCCTTGCAGTCCAAGGGACTCTCAAGAGTCTTCTCCAACACCACAGTTGAAAAGCATCAATTTTTCAGCACTTGGTCTTTTTTACAGTCCAACTCTCACATCCATACATGTAGTAGAGGAAGCTTTTAAAGTATAAGGCTTAAGTTGCCCTAAATATTATAGAAAATATTTTATTATAAAAAGGAAGAACATAGTAGAAATATAAACAGTCCTTAAAGACTAGCCCATCACCAAGTTTTCCATTTATATGACATTTAAAAATAGATCTAAATTTTGGAAATCTCTAGCATTATATTCGGAGAAGGCAATGGCACCCCACTCCAGTACTTCTGCCTGGAAAATCCCACGGACGGAGGAGCCTGGTAGGCTGCAGTCCATGGGGTCGCTGAGGGTTGGACACGACTGAGTGACTTCACTTTCACTTTTCACTTTCATGCATTGGAGAAGGAAATGGTAACCCACTCCAGTGTTCTTGCCTGGAGACTCCCAGGGACGGGGTAGCCTGGTGGGCTGCTGTCTATGGGGTCACACAGAGTCAGACATGACTGAAGTGACTTAGCAGCAGCAGCAGCAGCAGCATTATATTGGTGGAGATGTAAAGTGTGTTTAAATTATGAGTTATATTTTTAAAATGACAGTAATGTATTAGTGTATTCCTGAAATTAAGTTAGAGGTTTCCCAGACTCATTATTGGAAAGGATGAACTGACATTTTAGTAAGGTGTATTTAAAACTTTGTATTATTTGTAACCATGGGTAAGGAGCACACTTGAAACTAAGAATAAGACATTATGGTAACAAATTGAAGAGAATTAGGAAAAGTCCTGGGAAATGGGAAGTCCTCTCCTCCAGAGATCAAGTGAAATGAAGTGAAAGTAACTCAGTTGTGTCTGACTGCTTGTGACCCCATGGTCTATACAGTCCATGGAATTCTCCAGGCCAAAATACTGGAGGGAGTATCATTTCTTTTCTCGAGGGGATATTCCCAACCCATGGATTTAACTGAGGTCTCCCACACTGCAGGCAGATTTTTTACCAGCTAAGCCACCAGAGAAGCCCCAGAATACAGGAGTGGGTAGCCTATTCCTTCTCCAGAGGATCTTCCTGACCCAGGAATCAAACTGTGGTCTCCGCCACTGCAGGCAGATTCTTTATCAATTGAGCTATCAGGGAAGGCACAGAGACCAAGAGGTGTACCTATATAAGGTAGTTTTCTATTGAGGAAAGCAATAATTTCCACTTATTTTTGTTAATAGAAAGATAGAGTTAATAGCAACTTCTATAAACTTTTTCCTTAAAGATGGAGTAGAGTGCAGGGATATGTACGTTGGCAGAGAAAAAGAAATATAAAGCGATGGTTGCATTTGGGTTAAGCAAGCAGTTAGCTCAGGAAACAGAATCCCTAGTATCTGTTCACAAAAACAAATACACTACCACATCTTTCTCCAGAAATGATGGGCTTATTCAGAATCAGAAAATTGCAATTAGGTGCCCACAGCCATGGTGAGCCACCTGTAAATCCCTGCAAAGTAAGGGAAGGAGAACACTTGTTATAGAGAGGAAAAGGAAGTTGGGAGAGTTCCAAGATATGTAGAGTCAATGCCTTTTAACTGGCTGAGCCCTTGCTGGGAAAGATGAGGAGTCTTTCTTCTTAAAGTTGGACTCTGTTGTCTTTGAGAGGCATCAGAGTTCCTCCTTCAGGTTCTGTTTACTTTCCCACATGAAATGAGTAGAAGAAATAAATTCTCTATACCAATATCTCCTAGATGCCTTAGGAGAATCAGTCTTAAATCAAGAAAGATTAAGAACTATTTCAGTTCAGTTCAGTTGCTTAGTCATGTCTGACTCTGCGACCACCATGAATTGCATCACTCCAGGCCTCCCTGTCCATCACCAACTCCCGGAGTTCACTCTAACTCACACCCATTGATTTGGTGATGCCATCCAGCCATCTCATCCTCTTTTGTCCCCTTCTCCTCCTGCCCCCAATCCCTCCCAGCATCAAAATCTTTTCCAATGAGTCAACTCTTTGCATGAAGTGGCCAAAGTACTGGAGTTTCAGCTTTAGCATCATTCCTTCCAAAGAAATCCCAGGACTAATCTCCTTTAGGATGAACTGGTTGGATCTCCTAGCAGTCCAAGGGACTCTCAAGAGTCTTCTCCAACACCAGAGTTCAAAAGCATCAATTCTTTTGCTCTCAGCTTTCTTCACAGTCCAATTTTCATATCCATACATGACAACTGGAAAAACCATAGCCTTGACTAGATGAACCTTTGTTGGCAAAGTAATGCCTCTGCTTTTGGATATGCTATGTAGGTTGGTCATAACTTTCCTTCCAAGGAGTAAGTGTCTTTTAATTTCATGGCGGCAATCACCATCTGGATTGCATCATCTGAAGCCCCCCAAAAAAAAAACTCTTAGGGGTTTTATTTTTTTCATTTTTTTAACTTACATTATTGTGCTTTTGGAAACCTATTAAACACTATACTTAAACCAGCCACCTGGAACCTATCAGAAAGTTAAAAGAAGTTCTATTGAATGCCTTTTTCAAGAGCCCAGTGTTGTGTATTTTGGGAAGTGAAATGTAAACATTGATCACTATTAGTGATGCCATACTCTGAGGAGAGTAAGGAGAATCCTGATAAAGCCTTGTATTATGATCTTACATGTGGAGAAATTTGTGATCATGATTTATATATTTTTTTTGCATCCATGAGGCAAGAGATTCCCAGAATTTCTTACTTTGAAGGGGAAAACTCCACTTAGACTACAGCCTAGGAGTTTGGAGAAATGTACAGATTAAACAATTTTCTAACCAGGGCTTTCAGCCTGAAGATGACTGTTTGAACTTTGGCCAGTTATCAGGGGAATCTCAGTTGAGGGTTGGAAAGCAGCAACATTCTACAGAGCTCCATCATTTATGATGATGGCAATGCATACAGTGTATGGACTCACTGTTGTTCACTCAGTTTATTTTAACAGGCTTCACAGGTAGCTAAGCTGTCTGGGGAAAAGTGATCTCCTCCATCACCATGACATCTTTCAAGGGCTCAGAATGGAGAGGCTACTTCCTCCTGTAGGTGGAATATACCAGAAGCTCCAGGTTTACCTCCATCCTGTGGTAGGGTTACCTCAATAGCCCTGCTATGCTTGTGGTATGCTGTTTTCACAACCTAAGGGATAATGGACAATTGGTATGGAGGGTCACAGAAGAGCATAGTCTGTGGTCAGAACTTTTTTTTTTTTTTTACTCTAATGATATATAACATAAATCTGAGAAGGATGGGTTTTAACATCAGAAGCCCACAGGTAAATTTTGGTGATTATAAATGGTCCAGAGATTCTAGGAGGCATAAGAAAAGGCTGCTAAAGTAATTATAATGAAGGAGTCTCTCAGAGTGCTAACAAGAGTGCTTGTTAATTTTGACTTGGACCAATTCTAGAGACTCTTTTTAAGGTAAGCTGCTTTGTAAGTAGCAGCACAGTGAAATAACAGCGAAATCTGTAAATAAGGAATACTATGCCTCTAGAATGCAAAAAGAACTAAAAGATGTTGGATTTGTATGTTTTAAATACGTGTGTCAAATGAATTTTCTCAGAGGAAGACATCATCAATATAATGTCATGTTTTTGTTATTGGAGACAGGTTGATAGAAGTAAGACCTTGTCTGCAAAGATGGTAAAGAATTGCCTACAATACCTGAGACCTGGGTTTGATCCCTGGATTGGGAAGATCCCCTTGAAGGGGAGCATAGCAACCCATTTCAATATTCTTGCTTGGAGAAAATCCATGGACAGAGGAGCTTGGTGGGCTATAGTCCATGGGGTCGCAAAGAGTCAGACACAACTGAGTGACTAACCACAGTAGAATGGCAAAATATTTACTAGCTGTTGGTTGGATGGAGTTAGTAAATTGAATGATATTGGGTACTATAACTTAACAGATGTGTGCACAGCATTAAAGTTGTAGTAATTCACCATGGTGCACCATTTATTCTTTTCATGTTTAAGAAGAGGCAATGGGGTGTCAAATGAAGCACCTTGAATATGTCAAAATAATTTGTAACAGCCCGTATTAACCATTCTAACTAGGGAGTCCATGAGGTTCCATTTCATCAAGTTGAGTTATTAAGTGTAAAAGACTTATTAAACTTATACCTGTCATTCACTATGTCAGAGTATTTATGTCTAATAATGGATATTTTATTATAAATAATAAAAAATAATGAACCACAATCACAGAAAACTAATCAAATTGATCACATGGACCACAGTGTTGTCTAACTCATTGAAATTGTGAGCCATGCCCTGTAGGGCAACCAAGATGGATGGGTCATGGTAGAGAGTTCTGACAAAATGTGGTCCGCTGGAGAAGAGAATGGCTCTTCATTCAGTATTCTGCCTTGAGAACACCATAAACAGTATGAAAAAGCAAAAAGATATGACACTGAAAGATGAACTCCCCAGGTCTATAGTTGGCCCATATGCTACTGGAGAAGAGTGGAGAAATAACTCCAGAAAAAATGAAAAGACGGAGCCACAGCAAAACAAAAACAACAACAACAATCAGTTGTGGATGTGACTAGTGATGGAAGTAAAGTCTGAGGCTGTAAAGAACAATGTTGCATAAGAATTTGGAATGTTAGGTCCATGAATCCAGGGAAATTGGAAGTGTTCAAACAGGAGATGGCAAGAGTGCACATTGTCATTTTAGGAATCAGGGAACTAAAATGGACTGGAATGGGTGAATTTAACTCATATAACCATTATATCTACTACTCTGGGCAAGAATCCCTTACAAGAGACAGAATAGCCCTCATAGTCAACAAAAGAGTCCAAAATGCAGTTCTTGGGTGCAATCTCAAAAACTACAGAATGATTTCTGTTCATTTCCAAGGCAAACCATTCAGTATTACAGTAATCCAAGTCTATGCCCCAGCCAGTAATGCTGAAAAACCTGAAGTTGAATGGCTTTATGAAGACCCACAAGACCTTCTAGAACTAACATCAAAAAAAAAGATGTCCTTTTCACTATAGGTGACTAGGATGCAAGAGTAGGAAGTCAAGAGATACCTGGAGTAACAGACAAATTTGGTCTTAGAGTACAGAATGAAGAAGAGCAAAGGCTAACAGAGTTTTCCCAAGAGAACACACTGGTCATAGTAAACAACCTTTTCCAACAACACAAGAGAAGACTACACATGGACACTACCAGATGGCCAATACTGAAACCAGATTGATTATGTTCTTTGCAGCCAAAGTTGGAGAAGCTCTATACAGTCAACAAGCACAAGATCGGGAGCTGACTGTGGCACAGATCATGAACTTCTTATTGCCAAATTCAGACTTAAATTGAAGAAAGTAGGGAAAACTGCTAGACAATCCAGGTATGACCTAAATCAAATCCTTTACAATTACACAATGAAGTGACAAATAGATTCAAGAGATTAGATCTGATAGACAGAGTGCCAGGAGAACTATGAATGGAGGTTCACGACATTGTACAGGAGGCAGTGATGAAGACCATCCCCAAGGAAAAAAAAATGCAAAAGTGCAAAATGGTTGTCTGAGGAGGCCTTACAAATAACGGAGAAAAGAGAAGCTAAAGGCAAAGGAGAAAAGGAAAGATATACCCATTTGAATGCAGAGTTCCAAAGAATAGCAAAGAGAGATAAGAAAACCTTTCTCAGTGATCAATGCAAAGAAATAGAGGAAAACAATAGAATGGGAAAGACTAGATACATCTTCAAGGAAGTTAGAGCTATCAAGAGAACATTTCAGGCAAAGATGGGCACAATAGAGGACAGAAATGATACAGACCTAACAAAAACAAAAGATATTAAGAAGAGGTTGTATAGAAGAACTATACAAAAAAGATCTTCATGACCCAGATAACCATGATGGTGTGATCACTCACCTAGAGCCAGAAATTTTGAAATGTGAAACCAGTGGGCCTTAGGAAGCATGACTACAAACAAAGCTAGTGGACACAACGGATTTCCAGTTGAGCTATTTCAAATCCTAAAAGATGATGCTGTGAAAGTACTGCACTTACTATGCTAGCAAATTTGGAACACTCACCAGTGGCTACAGGACTAGAAAAGGTCAGTTTTCATTCCAGTCCCAAAGAAAGGCAATGCCAAAGAATGTTTTAACTATTGCACAATTGCTCTTATCTTAAGTAATGGCCAGGCTTCTACATTATGTGAAGTGTGAACTTCCAGATGTTCAGCTTGGATTTAGAAATGGTAGAGGAACCAGAGATCAAATTCCCAACATTCGGTGGATCATCAAAAAAGCAGCAGAGTTACAGAAAAACATCTACTTCTGCTTTATTGACTATGAAAAAGCCTGTGACTCTGAATAACAACAAACTGTGGAACATTCTTAAAGATATGTAGATACCAGACCACCTTATCTGCCTCCTGAGAAATCTGTATGAAGGTTAAGAAGCAACAGTTAGAACTGGACAGGGAAAAACAGACTGGTTTCAAATTAGGAAAGGAGTAGGTCAAGTATATTGTCACCCTGCTTACTTAACTTATTTGCAGAGTACATTATTCAAAATGTTGGGCTGGATAAAGCACAAGCTGAAATCAAGACTTCCAGGAGAAATATTAATAATCTCAGATATGCAGATGACACCACCCTTATGGCAGAAAGGCAAGAAGAACCAAACAGCCTCTTGATGAAAGTGAGAGGATCTGTTTCACATATGATAATATACATGTTTCAATGTTATTAGTTTTGATGCATGAGACAAGGTGCTCAGGGCTGGTGCACTGGGATGACCCTGAGGGATGGGATGGGGAGGGAGGTGGGAGCGGGGTTCAGGATGGGGAACACATGTACACCCATTGCTGATTCATATCAGTGTATGGCAAAACCCACTACAATATTGTAATTAGCCTCCAATTAAAATAAATAAATTAAAAAAAAAAAAAAAAAGAAAGTGAAAGACAGTGAAAAAGTCAGCTTAAAACTCAACATTCAGGAAACTAAGATCATGACATCTGTTCCCATCACTTCATGGCAGAGATGGCGAAACAATGGAAACAGTGACAGACTTATTTGGGGGGGCTCCAAAATCACTGCAGTTGTTGACTGAAGCCATGAATATAAAAGACACTTGTTTCTTGGAAGAAAAGCTGTGACCATCTAGATAGCATATTAAAAAGCAGTGACATTACTTTACCAACAGAGGTCCGTCTAGTCAAAGCTATGGCTTTTCCAGTAGTCATGTTGGAGGTGAGAGTTGGACTATAAAAGCTGAGCATCGAAGAATTGATGCTTTTGAACTGTGATGTTTGAGAAGACTCTTGAGAGTCCCTTGGACTTCATGGAGATACAACCAGTCCATCCTAAAGGAAATCAGTCTTGGGTGTTCATTGGAAGGACTGATGCTGAAGCTGAAACTCCAGTACTTTGACCACTTGATGTGAAGAACTGACTCATTGGAAAAGACCCTGATTCTGGAAAAGATTGAAGTCATGAAGAGATCAGATCAGATCAGATCAGTCGCTCAGTCGTGTCCGACCCTTTGCGACCCCATGAACTGCAGCACGCCAGGCCTCCCTATGCATCACCAGCTCTCGGAGGTCACTCAGACTCACATCTATCGAGTCAGTGATGCCATCCAGCCATCTCATCCTCTGTCGTCCCCTTCTCCTCCTGCCCCCAATCCCTCCCAGCATCACAGTCTTCTCCAATGAGTCAACTCTTCGCATGAGGTGGCCAAAATACTGGAGTTTCAGCTTCAGCATCATTCCTTCCAAAGAAATCCCAGGGCTGATCTCCTTCAGAATGGACCAGTTGGATCTCCTTGCAGTCCAAGGGACTCTCAAGAGTCTTCTCCAACACCACAGTTCAAAAGCATCAATTGTTTGGCACTCAGCCTTCTTCACAGTCCAGCTCTCACATCCATACATGACCACAGGAAAGACCATAGCGTTGACTAGGCGAACCTTTGTTGGCAAAGTGATGTCTCTGCTTTTGAATATGCTATCTAGGTTGGTCGAAGGGGATGACAGAGGATGAGATGGTTGGATGGCATCGCCAACTTGATGGACATGAGTTTGAGCATGCTCCAAGAGTTGGTGATGGACAGGGAAGCCTGGTGTGCTGCAGTCCATGGGGTTGCAAAGAGTCAGACATGACTGGGAGACTGAACTGAACTGAAAGGTTTTATTAGGGCAAAAATACGACTATGGATAATTTAGCCAAGGCAATAATTAAAATGAGGCATGGCTGTCTTTTTAGTCTCATTGTGTTTAGTTGTTTTCGTAAGATTATAGGGGATATCATGTTTAAATTTATTAAAATCCTTATGTATCATTATAATTTAAGGCCCAGTATTAAGTATATGAAGCTTTGTCATTGGTACTTTATAGCAAATGTTTACCTTAATTTAAAATCTACGTTGTGGAGGTACAAAAACCAGTCAATATCCTGATATCTTTTTTATTATTTATATTTTTTATTAGTAAATTGGAGATTTTCAGTTGAATCAATAGTCTTTGTTTTAATTATATATGTACCTATGTGTTTGTCTTGTTGCTTCTTGCCCATGCATCCTGTTCTTTCCTCTTTATTTTTAAACTCCACATTTTCTGCCCCATTTGAACTTCTTGCGGCCTAAAACCTCTGTTTTTAGTTTCTATATCTATTCAGTAAGTCATGTATGGACCTTCTCTGTGGTTACAGAAAATGGGAGAAAAGTGGTAGGTTCCCTGCTTCATTGGCAGCCATCTATTGTTCCAAGCCTTTCCAGTTTACCTCCCAGGGATTAGGATTTACAGATAGGGAGCTGTCACTGCCTTTCTTTAGGACAGTACAAAAGCCCCCTTGTCCAAACTATCATTCAATTCAAATGTTGGTAAGCAGTGGCTAGTTTTTCTTTTCATTACTTAAGACGTTGGGTAACTTTGGTAGGTGTATCTGGAATATGGGAATGAGATAATCATTCTTTTATTCAAGAGTCCTCTCTTGTTTTAACTATCTGGCTACTGTGGGTTTCCAAGAGTGAAACTCACAATATACCTGGGGATCTTGGGAGGATGAAGTTGGTTGGCAGTAGCAGCAAAGGATGTAGTAGCACACCTCTGGAGGTGCCATTTCTTCACTGTAAGGAAGTTCAATCAACACTTTCTTCTACAAGGGTCACCTGAAACACAAGACAAACCCAAATTCTGCTCCAAATCATAAACAATGATGCTGAAGAAGTGACAACCCCCTGAAATAAGCCCTGCCAAACACAGATCATGACCAGAAGCACACCAGAAAGCTGACTCCAGAGAGTACAGCTCACGTGACTCATTGTTTCTACTGCTCTTAGGGAGGCCCACACCTGGGCTGGAATCTAGCCCTCCTTCTCCTAGACTTTAGGCAATATTTTGAATATTCCAACACTGAGGAAATTTACCAACATGGGTAAAGAGAGACATGGGAGCCACTAACAGACATAGTAAGTTTTGTAAGATTTAAAATTTTTTTGATGGTGGGACACAGCACACAGACACTGGGATAGATGAAAAGCAGAACTGTTTGTAATCTGGGTTTTCAAATGAGAGAAGGCTGCCAGCAGGGTCACATAGTGGTTGGACATGAAGACAAGGCAACAGAGCTGTATGAGGCACCTTCTATATGGCAAGATGGGTAGGGTATCCACATTTCTTGGCCTTCCTGTGGATTAGCTTATTTGAATAATTTCCCAGGTTCTGGGACAAGAAAGTTGCCCCTAGTTATCTGATTACTGGCCCTGACCCATTATTGTGTGCTTATTCACTCAGTTGTGTCCAACTCTTTGTGATCCCACTGGATGTAGCCCATGAGGCTCCTCTGTTCATGGAATTTCCCAGGCAAGAATACTGGAGTGGGTTTCTATTTCCTCCTCCAGGGGATCTTCCCAACCCAGTGATCGAACCCACATCTCCTGCACTGAAGGCAGAATCTTTACCACTTAGCCACCAGGAATGCAAGTGTATAATAAAAAAGAATGTGAAAGTTCAGTAATGGAAGTGGCTGGAATGTAGCCTTCGTTAGCTGCTCAAGACAGGGAGCTGACAGGTCTCCAGCTAAGACCTCAAAACGAGATTAAGACATCCTAAAAAAAAAAAAAAGCCGTACTATAGGATTTATACAGGCCTATTGTTTCGGAATCCACATTTGAATATCTCCAAAACATGACAACACACATTCAAGTTTGAGAAGCACTGCTTTTAGCAGTACCTTTTCGGGAACAGTTAAAAAATTAAGTTGAGTCTCTCGCTCAGTCGTGTCCGACTCTTTGCGACCCCATGGACTGTAGCCCACTAGGCTCCTCCATTCATGGGATTCTCCAGGCAAGAATACTAGACCCAGGGATCAAACCCAGGCCTCCTGCATTGCAGGCAGATGCTTTAACCTCTGAGCCACTAGGGAAACCCTTAGCTCAAGTTTGAGAAGCACTACTTTAAGCAGTACCTTTTCAGGAACAGTTGAAACACTGGAAATACTTAATTTGGAAAAGAAGAAATATTGAGATAACTATTGGAGGTGAGTCATAATACATTTAAAAAATCTAAATATAAGAGGGCTCTCATGATATAATTGGCCTCATAGGAAAGAAGAAGAAATATTAATTAAAAGTTTACGAATCTAGATTTTATTGAAATAAGATCTTGGTCAACCCACTGTATTATTAGGCGACCCTCTCAATGAAAGAATTATATATCCTCATTCTGTTTAACAGGCATGGGCATATAACTTGTTCTGGCCAATGAAATGTGAAAGAAAAAAGACATTTGTTATCTCAAGTGGAAACTTTAAGACCTAGTGAATATTTCATCATTTTTCATTTCCTTGTTTTTGAGATCACAGAAATGTAGGTCAAGATAGAGCTTCCAGCAGTCTATGTACCTCAGGCACTATATAATTAGTGTCTCACTGTCCTGCAATGGACATATAGTATAAACAAGAAATGTTTTTGTTTTAAGAATCTTTTTTTAATGTTCATTTGTTTCCTTCTTTTGGACCTCTGAAATCTGAAGGCTGTTTGCAACCAGTGTAGCATAACTTAGGGTGCCCTGGCTGTGACAATTAAGAACTTTCTGAAATAAGAAGCATGCAGAAAGGTAATACACTGTCTTCTGAGGAATAGAAAAAAAACTTTGCTATCAATTAAACATTGACTTAAACCCCAGCTGCATTGTTCCCAGACAATTGCACATACATGGTTGGGCACCTCATGGACGTATGGTAAGTGTTACTTTCTTTCCACTAAACCAACAGTTTTCAAATAAGACTGTGAAGCTCCATGTTCAACAGGGGTGCCTCAGGGATCATGATATACCTCTGAGAGGTCTTTAAATTTCCAGAGCTCCAGGTGTGCAGTCTCCTATTCAATCAGTGTGACCCTACTTGATTTTTTTTTTTTTTTTTCACATATTATAGTGGCATTTCAATTTAGCTGACTAAAAATGTCCAAAGGGTCATAGGGTATAAAAGCTAATGTACCTGACAATTCCTTGTGAATGGAAATGTGCTAAATGTTTTAATTAACTATAGTTGAGCAAAGCTGGGGTGGCAAAATATACTAGTTTTTACAGATCTGATGGCTTAATTAGTAATTGTTCCCTGTTTTATTCTCAAAACTTGCCAGTTTAGGTGATAAATTGTGTGGTCACCCTAATAAAAATTTGAGTATAATGGTGTTATGAATAAAGGATAATGATGATGACAAATAGTTGACATTTGCATAAATGCTCACAATGTACTGAACAGATTTCTTTCCTTTTATAAAAAAAGTGATTATTTTTATCTGATGAATAAATGGGATTAGATATACTCTAAAATACATTTCAACTTTGAAATTCTACCATAAAATAAACAATAGAATAGAGTAATTCCATCTCTTTAGAGGATGGAGAAATTATCATTGCTAAAAATAAAATAAATAGAAACCATAAGAAACAGAAAATATTCAACTGGACAGCATTTTCATATCTGAAAGCATTATGTGGTTCTAAGAGATAAGCCGGAGAAGGCAGTGGCACCCCACTCCAGTACTCTTGCTTGGAGAATCCCATGGATGGAGGAGCCTGGTAGGCAGCAGTCCATGGGATCGTTAAGAGTCAGACATGACTGAGCGACTTCACTTTCACTTTTCACTTTTATGCATTGGAGAAGGAAATGGCAAGCCATTCCAGTGTTCTCGCCTTGAGAATCCCAAGGATGGGGGAGCCTGGTGGGCTGCCGTCTCTGGGGTCGCAGAGAGTCGCACACGACTGAAGTGACTTAGCAAAAAAAAAAAAAAAGAGAGAGAGAGATAAGCTATATCTTATGACCATGCAGGATTCCATGATGTTCAAAAATCTTTAGAGTTGCAGGGGAAAGTCAGCTGTATAACTTAAAAGCAACAGAAACAATATGCAACCAAGATCCAGAGCCATTGGGCACTGGTTATATATTTTAATCTCAGTTAAAATATAGTTTTTGAATCTAAAGAATGTGTTCAGAAACTCCACTTTCACTTTTTGTAATAGAGTCACTGACAAAAGTAGAGTTCACATGTATCGTCAGTGCTATAGTCAAAGGTTCAGAAGCATCTTAGTCATAGTTCCAGTTCTTAAGGACTCAAAATTGAAAGGGCAGCTCCAAACATGTTGATTTAGGAATGTAGCTTTTCAGGTTTCGTAGGTTGATGTGATTGTGGTGGGAATAGTAAGTATTTTTCAGTTCATGAAGGAGACTTTCCTGGCAGTCTAGTGGATAAGATGCCACCTTCCAATGCAGGGACTGCAAATTTGATCCCTGGGAGGGAGCTAAGGTTCCACATGCTTTGTAGCCAAAAAATCAAAACATAAAAGAAAAGCTATATTATAACAAATTCAATAAAGACTTAACAAAAACAAAATTTTTAAAGGTTTAGAATCACTTATAAAAAATAAAATTGACTTTATATTATTTAATATTAGGAAATCTAAGCATAAATATTTGTATTTTAGTTCTTTAAGACAATATGTGTGTGCATGCATGAGTGCTAAGTCACTTCAGTCCTATCTGACTTTTTGCAAATCTATGGACTCTATGTAGCCTGCCAGACTCCTGTTCATGGGATTCTCCAGGCAAGATGATTTCAATATGTAACTCCAGTTTCAAATGTATAATTGGAAATTTATAATTTCCAATTCAATTAAATTTATAATTGAAATTCTCCTAAATTTAAAAACAGTATTGCAGTGTTTAAGATAACTGAGAATCACTCTATTCAATTTTTGGTGTGTGACAGTTTTAAGAATCACATACATGCTTGCAAAAGTTTATCAACAAAATAGCAGAGGAAGTTAAAAACTAAATCATATAATTCAGAGTATCTGATTAATGGATGGACTATATATAGAATCAAACATCATTTGAATACCTCACATTGTCATCTAAATTGTGTTGGCCAATATAAACCAAATTTAGAAAATTCATTTGTAAGCATCTCCGTGGGGGGAAAAACAATCAACATAAGTAGTCATTGCATATATACATATGCATTTTTCTAAATAGCCACACATCAATCCTGTTTCCTAATAAATTCCAGCCTTACTTTTCAGGTGTGAAAATAATGACAAGTGGCTGCAATGCAGTTTAAGTATTTAAATGTAATCATAAATTTGACAGAATACTAGCTTCTTATGAGCAATGGGATTTGGGATTGAATCTAATCTTCTCCGTGCAGAACATTATTTCTATATTTTATTAATGAAAATAGACAATTTTCAAGGATTTTCAAACCATAAATGCCGCCCAATATGAAAAGCCTAAAGTTCAGACCTTGAGTTCTTAACTGATAATAAGCTTAATCATCAAATCAATATTTTGTGAACAGAAATTCTAGCGAGTTTTGTGTGCCTGAGGACGATATTTTATGGGTCAATGATGCTATATAGTAAGCGAAAATCATTGCAGCATGCCTGAGAAGGAAATAAAGTTAGTGAAATAAAATATTCAGCTGTTTTTACAAAATATTGGACAGCACAAATTATTTTGTGTAACCACTGATTTTTTTTTTTTTTTTTTTTTAGCTAGCTGATTCCTATGTAATGACTCTTCAGGGTACTACAACTTGTAGTTGTGTATGCTTTGTATTCCCTTGTATTTATTGATAAATAATTTCATATTTTAAGTCACTCTACATCAGTATTGCATGAGGTTAAACAAAGCTTTTAGAATAAAAGGAGATTTGGGATGGAGAAAATTGGAGTGCATCCTTTTCTCTTTTTTCCCCCTTTTTTTCAAACAGAGAAAAGAGGCTGAAAGAATTAGCTCCATGTACAGTCATATAGGCAACACAGAGCACTGGGACAGGAGTATTCACATATAAGTATTCACCTTTTCCATAACTTTTCATGATGTTTCTGTAATTCAACATAACCAGAGCCTCCCCACCAGCCAGTAAGCTCCACAGCAGTAAGTCATTTTGGTCATGACCAATGTTGCATGATGATTTCCCTGATTCTAGAAAACATAGCAGGACAAACAGCAAGAAGATATTTTCTTTGCCTTTGTATGGGTGAAAGTAATGGGGTTAACAAAATGAAAGAATAATACATATATATGCTGCTGCTGCTGCTAAGTGGCTTCAGTCGTGTTCGACTTTGTGCGACCCTATCGACGGCAGCCCACCAGGTTCCCCCGTCCCTGGGATTCTACAGGCAAGAACACTGGACTGGGTTGCCACTTCCTTCTCCAATGCGTGAAAGTGAAGTCGTTCAGTCATGTCTGACTCTTAGCGACCCCATTGACTGCAGCCTACAAGACTCCTCTGTCCATGGGATTTTCCAAGCAAGAGTATTGGAGTAGGGTGCCATTGCCTTCTCCGAATATATATATGTGTGTGTATATGTGTGTGTGTGTGTGTGTGTGTGTGTGTATGGTTTGTCCAGTGGTCATGTATGGATGTGAGAGTTGGACTGTGAAGAAGGCAGAGCACGGTAGAATTGATGCTTTTGAACTGTGGTGTTGGAGAAGACTCTTGAGAGTCCCTTGGACTGCAAGGAGATCCAACCAGTCCATTCTGATGGAGATCAGCCCTGGGATATTTTTGGAAGGAATGATGCTCAAGCTGAAACTTCAGTACTTTGGCCACCTCATGTGAAGAGTTGACTCATTGGAAAAGACTCTGATGCTGGGAGGGATTAGGGGCAAGAGGAGAAGGGGACGACAGAGGATGAGATGGCTGGATGGCATCACTGACTCGATGGACGTGAGTCTGGGTGAACTCCAGGAGTTGGTGATGGACAGGGAGGCCTGGTGTGCTGCAATTCATGGGGTCGCAAAGAGTTGGACACAACTGAGCGACTGATCTGATCTGATCTGATACATGAATATAAGGGAAATTCTATCCAGACAAAATGCTACTTCCTCATGGGAAGGATAAAATAATTAAAGAATTGGTTGCATCTTTCCAATTATTATAGATAAACAATTGTGTTAACCTGATATTAGTGAAATACACTGGTGATTCTCCCATCTTTTTATTTTGAGGTTTCTTTCTATTCTCATTATCTGTACTACTCCAGTTCTATGAATTCAGGGATCCAGGCTTCCCTAGTAGGTAAGAAAGACACATACGTGCTATAACTCACCAAAAGTAGGATCTGTTTCAAGTCTCTCAGCAAATTGTCTGTCATCTCATTGAATCTGGGGCTCAGTTCACTTCTTTTCAAACTTAGCTAGTTAATCTAAGTGTGATAGACAGCATGTACCACCAAGAACCCCCTCAAGAAAGGACTGCCCTGCTATTGGAGTGTGGTGAGCAAAGAACTTTCAATAGTCAGCTCTATTATGATCTGTTTCAGCTTCAGAGAACAGCTTCATTAGAGGTTGAAACTCCCTGGGAAGTTCATAGTAGAAACATAAGAAGGCTGGAGTATAAGTGCACAGTCATTTTAGCTCAAAATAAGACAACTATGACAGATAACAGTTGCTGTGTACCTCCTCTTACAGGTTTACCATGTCTCTGTAGGACCTACATCAGACTTAAACTTTCTTTCTCTGCTCAATTCTGATTTTCATCTTTTCCTTTCCCCACAAATGGTGATTTCTAATACATATTTTGTACCCAGAAATTCATCATAATGTATGCTAAGCATTCCAATGTTTAAAGTCAACAAATTCCTATTAAAGCGTTGCTAGAAAATAACAGCTTAATGTACTATGCTCTGGGTGTATTATGAAGAAAAGACCCTTTAAAACAAAGCCCTCACCTCCAAATGGTCAGTTTGTCATGCTAGAATTCTCTTAACTTGGTAGGACAGAAGTTTTGCAGCTCTTCTAAGGGCAAGGATATCTTTTAGGATCATTTTAAGGGACCTCTTTAGGAGGTAACTCAATCTTTATTAACCATTTTGCTGATGAAGATAGAAAGTGAAAGCATCAAATTCTCTATGAAAGATAAATAACTTCACTGTTGATAGTATTTATAATTACTTTATAAACAATGTATTAGATATTCCATTAAATTATGTACATTCATTATATATATTATAAACAATGTATTTTATAAACAATGTATTAGATATTCCATTAAATTATGTACATTCATTATATATTCTATAAACAATGTATTTTATAAACAATGTATTAGATATTCCATTAAATTATGTACATTCATTCATTATAACTAATCCACTTAGGGGACAATCTCTATTTAACTTTATACATAAGAAAACTGAAACTCAGAAAAGATAACTGAGTGAATGAATGAATGGATAGATAGGCAAATAGATAAATAGTGAAACAAAGCAATACACCAAAATAAATCTGAACTCTGAAGCCTGTGTTTCTGTCTTCCTGGGAGGAAAAAAAAAGGATGAAATTTGGAAAGGTGAAATAATGCTGATGCTATCACTAATATACCCAGGAGTTGGGAGCAGAGATTCAATAAAAACAAAGATAAAGAAAATGTAGAAGCCTGTATTTCATCACTATTTTTTCCTTTTGGAATTGTCTGCTGCTGCTGCTGCTAAGTCACTTCAGTCGTGTCCGACTCTGTGTGACCCCATAGACAGCAGCCCACCGGGCTCCCCTGTCCCTGGGATTCTCCAGGCAAGAACATTGGAGTGGGTTGCCATTTCCTTCTCCAATGCACAAAAGTGAAAAGTGAAAGTGAAGTCACTCAGTCGTGTCTGACCCTCAGTGATTCCATGGACTGCAGCCCACCAGGCTCCTCTGTTCATGGGATTTCAAATACTTTGAAAAATCATTTTTGCATGGAGTTTGACATAATAAGAATGAAATGTTTAAACTTGAATTCCCTATTTATAAACTAAAACTTTCAAGAATATAGTAAAGATGAATAAGTGTAACCTTCTAAGACTTTGATAATAACTGACTAAAAATATGAATAGAAGGTCACCATTATCACATATTTACTGAGTCTCTAGGAAATGCCATATGAAGCACAGACACATTACCTTGATTACTTTTATTATTTACATGCAGTCAATGTTTTCAAGTATCTAATGATAAACTCCTAAAGGCAACCCACATCAGGATGGTTACCTTGGCAACTGAGTCTAACCAGCCACAGAAACATTTTAGTATGACAGCAGCACTGTCAGTGATAAACAGAAACAGTTTGACAAAGGAGGAAAATTGGCATATTGAACCTGAACAGGGCAGGAACACATATAAGTTGGATACAAACAAATGCTGCAGTAAGATGTGTTCTAAAATTCTACTTGTGAGAGAAATCTTCACTGCTCAAAAAAGTACACTAGTTGCCAGAGGATGTTTAATATTCCATCGTGAGCTGAGTGCTCACAAGTTTGAAGCTTCAGTTGGCTTGCCAGAATCTTTAACAAAATTATTTAGGTCACACTTCATAGGCACATAGATGATATTTTGAAATGGATTTCAGGGCACTAGAAAACTCTTGGTAAAGTGCTCCATGAATGCCTTTGAAATAAATTGATGCAGAGATGGTGCTGAAAGGTTGAAGCTTAAGTCATTGATTTCCTCAGTTAAGTGAGTGTGGAGAACTAGACAAGTGAGAAGACTGCAGTCTTCCTCATACCTCTTCAAACATATCACAGGTACATTTCCAGCTCCCCTGATTTGTGATACTGAGTTTAAGTTGATGGCCTTCTGGGAAAGTTCATTGTAATGTCATTTTTTATAGTCCAGACAAATCCCTACAGATTGGCTTTGGATACACAGAATAAGATAACAGTACACAGATAATATGCTGAACAGTCAAGCGAAAATTCTGTGTTATTATTTCAGTATGTACAGGCAGCTGGATTGCAAACACCACACTTACATTATCATATTTGCTCAAAAATAGCCCATTTTTGAAAGTGAATAAATATGGGCATAATACAACTAAAAAAATAATGTACTTTGTGTTTCTTGTATTGAATCTCTGAACCCTATTAGAAAAACTGCTAATTTCAGTGTGGCGTCCTCTGGTGTGATTTTCAAGACTGGATTAGGTATCCCATTTTTTGTCCACTTAAAGAACTTTATGAAAATAACTATTGAATTATTTTATAATCTTTGTGCACTGGCTTGTCTCTTCATTTTACTGAAAGCTCTTTGAGAACAGTAATCCTCTTTATATAAATGCATATCCCCAGGATGTTATCCAGCATCTGGCTCAGAGTATATGCATAGTAAATTTTTTTGACTGAATCAGTAAAACAGTAGAGACTATATGTGAATTGTAATGATTGTAGCTAGTGGAACTCCTGTTGACTTCTAATCTCCTCTGATGCTACTGCCTCAGACAGAAACTTGGTGTCTAGGGCTTTCTTGATCTACAAGAAAATAAACTGGGAGTGAGAAAGGGAAACTGAATTTTTTTCCTTTCGTTCACATTTACTCAGTATTGTAAATTATCTAATGTTGTTTTGAAGCAATCGTATCTGTTGTAATTTTACCTGCCCAGACATAAACCTCAGATCTAAGATCTTAAATTTCCAATTTATCACATGAACTGATAACTCCCTAGACTTATTTTCTTTTCTTGACTGCTTTGAGGAGCAGCTGAATGACCCCCAGTCAGGCTTTGAATCTTAGTCTCTGACCTGTGTCAGTCTCTAGATCTGCTTAATACAAATTATTGATGCTACTGTGATGACTAAGGATTCTGCTTTTTAATTTTTTGCATTTTCTTTATGCCAACAGATGATCAGAAATTATATGGGTGTCATGAAAAGTCAGGCATTTAAAAATGAGGTCATATTTGGCTTTCTGTAATTGGCTTTCACTCATATTATCCTCCAGGATCATCCGTGTTATCACTAATGAATACGCTATAGTCAATGTGAGAGTAGAGATATCACTTTGAGACAGTGATTCCATTTCCCTTGGATATATACTCTCCTATTATCTGCATGTTTGTACCTTCCCAAAATTCCTTTGTTGAAAACCTAACCCTTAAATTTAATGATATTATTCAGTTCAGTTCAGTCGCTCAGTCGTGTCCGACTCTTTGCGACCCCATGAATCACAGCATGCCAGGCCTCCCTGTCCATCATCGACTCCCGGAGTTCACCCAGACTCACGTCCATCGAGTCAGTGATGCCATCCAGCCATCTCATCCTCTGTTGTCCCCTTCTCCTCCTGCCCCCAATCCCTCCCAGCATCAGAGTCTTTTCCAATGAGTCAACTCTTCGCATGAGGTGGCCAAAGTACTGGAGTTTCAGCTTTAGCATCATCCCTTCCAAAGAAATCCCAGGGCTGATCTCCTTCAGAATGGACTGGTTGGATCTCCTTGCAGTCCAAGGGACTCTCAAGAGTCTTCTCCAACACCACAGTTCAAAAGCATCAATTCTTCGGCATTCAGCCTTCTTCACAGTCCAGCTCTCACATCCATACATGACCACTGGAAAAAACATAGCCTTGACTAGACGGACCTTTAGGTGGAGCCTTTGGGAGATGGTTAGGTCATGAGAGATGAGCCCTTGTGAATCAAATCAGTGCCCTTATGAAAGATACACAGAGATCTCTAGTCCATTCTATTTTATACAAGGATAAAATTCAATGTCTGCAACTCATAAGAAGGACCTTCATACTGCCACTCTGATCTTAGACTTCTGGCTTCCAGAATTGTGAGAAATAAATTGCTGTTTGTAAGCCATCCAGTCTGTGACATTTTGTTTCAAAACCCCAATAGACTCAGGTATTCACAGATGTGAAATTTCTGGTTCATAAAATTGTTCAATTTTTATTTTTTTAAGGAACCTCCATACTGTATTTTTATAATGTCTGTATAATTTTTCATTTCCACCTACAGTGTTCAAGTTTTCCCATTTTCTGCATTCTCAGCAACACTTGCTATCTTTCACCTTTTTGATAATAATTATCCTAACAGATGTGAAAGTGTTAATCACTCAGTCATGTCTGATTCTTTGTGACCCCATGGACTGTAGCCCATCAGGTTCCTCTGTCTACGGGATTCTCCGGGCAAGAATACTGGAGTGGGTGGCCATTCTTTTCTCCAGGGAATCTTCACAACCCAGGGATTGAATCCGGGTCTACTGCATTGCAGGTGGATTCTTTACAACCTGAGCTATCAGGGATGTGTGATATTTTACATGGTTTTGGGCTTGTATTTCCCTGATGTTGAGTGATTCTGAATCCTTTTTAGTATACCTGATGGCCATTTGTATATCTTCTTTTAAGAAATATCTACTCGGGTCCTTAGCCCATTCATAGAAGCAGAGAGCAGAATAGTGGTTGACAGGCATTTGAGGGGTGGGAAAAAATGAAGAAATGGTCACATGGTATGGAGTTTCAGACACTCAGGATGAATAAGTCCCAGAGATCTAATGCAGATCCTCATGAATATAGATAATGATACTGCATTGTACACTTGAGATTTACAGAATAAAAGAGCAAACTTTTATTGCTCTTGGAAAAAAAGTTAACTTTATCAAATGACGATGTGTTATCTTGACTACAATAATCATTTTATAGTAATACTATATCAAAACATATCAAACAGTACATAACGTATACACTTTTTTATTAATACCTCAATTAAGTTGAGGGTGTGCAAGAGTCTACTAATCATCTTATGGTCTGTTAGAAAAATATATGTTTTTACAGGCACACTACTCCTTCTTGATCAGTTTTCTTTTGTTTTAGACAATAATATTCATTTCATAGGTACCATTTGATCTTTGTATTAAAACAGTACCATTGCATTCAAGATAAATACTCTATCCATTTTCAGATGAGCAAACTGAGCTTCTAGAAGTTGTAAGTGAACTAGTACTTTATAGAGCCTAGACAAAAAAAGAAAAAAGGTATTTACTTTCTCCTTGCAATTCCTACAGATTACATTCCATATCAGAGAGAGGAAAAAAAAAAAAAAAAAACACACCTTTTTAAATTCTGCTTGGGTCATAAGAAAATGCTGTATTATTCATGTTGTTCTTGATGAGGAGGATGTTATGATTATTTGAGAGGATTTATATTTAGTAGAAACAACATAGTAGATGTCTTATAGGAAAAAAAGCCTTTTGTGAATAATTTTTCAAGCTATTATGCTATAAAAAATGTAGAAAAGACTTTGAAAAATGTTTATTAAAAAAATTTGGCAAATATAACTTTGTCCCTGCTGTATATGGCATGGTTTGTATGCATAAAAGGTCTTCCACTTGAAGACACCTCATAGTTTATTTTAGATCACTCTTCTATTGGAAGTTTATCTCTATATTTTTATCCATTATATCATTTCTTCCAGAAATCTGTGCAGTACGTTTTCTAGGAAAATAACTTTCAATTTGATGAGTTAGAAAGCCATGTTATAATAGGCTTCTTGATAGACAGGCATAATAAAAACTTATTTAAATCTATGTCATGAAGACAAAACAAATGTCATATTAAAAAAAAAAAAAATACAAGATGACCTTTTGAAGCAAGGTTAACAATCTCATACCAAGATGCAGAAGTGATATAGCTAATGTTACTTCTCATTTGTCATGATGCACAACCACACAAATGACATTTGTATTTGAAAAGGTCAGGGTGGATGATGTGATTGCTTACTAACACATGATATAATTTAAATTAGGCATTTTACAATTACATTATTGAAAAATTTTAATGGCCATGGGGACAATTGATAGTTGCATCTGAAATTTTCCCATTCTAAACTTATCCTGGCCATGTGTTGTCTGTGATTGATGGTGGTAAAAACGTTAGCTCTCAGAATTTTTTTTTTTCTGAGACCATATTTTGGGCCTGCAGAAAAAAGTTGAACAGATCTTGTATAGCCCACTTTCATTATATATCTTAACTTTTAAAAAATCATGACACACTTATCTTCTGGTCAGTTAATTGTTAAAAATAAATGGATTTGCAGTGGGCAAAGTTTTTTTCTGTAAGGCACCAGTTTACTTACTATACATTGTGTGTGTTACTCATCTCTACAGTTGTATCATGAAAGCAGCCACAACAAGTAATACAAATAAATGTGTGCAGCTGTATTACAATAAAACTTCCAATTTATAAAACTGATAATGGATGGATGGGCTGTAGCTTGATTCTTGATAGGATAACAACATCTCCAGTTCTGATAGATACAAATTATTGTGGCTCTTAATTTACAAGTTATTGAATAATCCATTGTATTATTATGGGACTTTTCCTTGAAGGAAAGGCAGTTGCTCATTTCACCAGCTTCCTACTTACCAAGTCTTTCCTGAAAAAAAAAAAATAATAGTATTTCCATGGAATATTAAGCTATCAGGTAATTTTATGGTTAAAATTTTCCTAGATTAAAAAGTGTAATAGGGAGATGGTTCAAAGATGCAGAGGAATAGGACAGGAAGACCACTTTCTCTCCCACAAAATCATCAAAAGATGACTTGAAAGCTGAGCAATTTCCACAAAACAACTTCTGAACGCTGGCAGAGGACACCACGCACCCAGAAAGGCAGCCCATTCTCTTCAAAACGAAGTAGGACAAAATGTAAAAGACAAAAAGAGAGACAGAAGAGTTAGGGATAGAGACCTGTCCTGGGCAGCCAGTTGTGAAGGAGGAGAAGTTTCCAAACAGTAGAAACCCTATCACAGGCAGATCTGTGGGGAGTTTTGGAATCTCAGAAGGCAACAAACCGGGAGAAAAACAAAACAAAACAAAAAACCCCAAAGAAGATGCATCTAACCACAACTGTCAGTGAAGAACCACTAGTGAGCAGGGCTGGACAGGGAGGCACAGGCTGCATCATCAGTCCTTAGGGTGAGAACTGGGCCTGAATGCCCTGAGGACAATCAGGGAGCTAACCTGAGACAGCAACCCAAACTGTGGGATTGTCAGAGAGAGAGAAAAAAAGAACTTTACTGTGAAAGGCTCTAACGTGCAGCCTGGCCTGCTCACAGAATAAAGGATTGAGCAACTACCAGAGGAGAGATAGCCAGCTGCGAACAGGGCCCTCCTGCCAGCCAGAGGCAAAGAGGCAGGTGTGCAATAACCAGAGCTGGAAGGCAAGGGGCAATCTCAGCCCCAGAGACTGACATCCTCCACCAAACTGTGAGCAGGCTCCTAGTTGCTAACCATGTCTTCCTGGGATCCTGGATGGTTGACATCTGCCAGGAAGGTCGCAGCCTGAGATCAGCTCCCCAGAGGAGACACATGGTATACCTGAGATGGTGCCCTTGTGGTGCACCTGGGAAACCAAGTGGCCCGGCCTGGGGAGGTAATTAAGATGACAAGTCCACCTGGGACGATGTGCTCACCAAGCACCTGGTTGCCCAAGCTGCTTGGATCTGGGAAAAGCAAAAATGTGCACCCAACCGTCTGTGCCTTTGCAGAGTACCCAAGAACCTGAACCTGAGCAGCTTAGACCTGGGAAGTGCATGAAATGCAGGGCCCACTTTGTGCAGTGCCCCTGCAGAGCATCTTGGAGCCTGGGCAGTGTAGACCTGGAAAGCACACTCCACTGTGAGCTGGGGAAAACCCAGTGTGGTTCACATACTGCGAGCACTCCCCACAGACACCAGTGATATTTCTTTGCAGTGTGCCTCCTTACCCACAACACAACTGAATTTGTGAGCCTCTATAAGTGACCACCTTTGCCCCCTTGTGTCAGGATGAAAATTAGACATTGAAGAGAGTTGCAAACAGAGGAAGCCAAAATAAACAAAGAGATGAAGGTGCAGTGATAGGTGTAACAGATTAAACCCCTGTAATTCAGTTTGAGTAAGCATTGGAGGAGCCTACAGACCTGGAAAACACGTACAAGCTGGAACAAGGAACTATCTGAAACTGAACTGACCCCACACTGCCCACAACAGCTCCAGAGAAATAGCTAGATATATTTTTACTATTATCACTTTATAATTTTGTTTTAAATTTAACTTCTTTATTACCCCTTTAATTTTTCATTTTTATAACCTACTATTACCTGACAAAAATACCCTATTTTTAAAGCAAATTTCATATATATGTTTTTTATAATTTTTGTGATTGGCTTTATTTTATATTTTTAATATTGTATTTTTGAGAGTCTAACCTCTATTCGAGATTTTTAGTATTTGCATTTTGGTATTATTATCAATTTTGTAACTTCATGAATTTAATCTCAGTATCTTTTTTCACTTAGGGTGTGATTACTGGCTTGATTGCTCTTTCCCTGTTTGACTCTCCCTTTTCTTCCCCAGGTCAACTCTATCTCCTTCCTCCCCCTTCTCTTCTTTATGTAACTTTGTGAATCTCTCTGGGTGTTCCAGACTGTGGGAAAAACTTAGGGAATTGATTATTGGCTAGATTGTTCTCTCACCATTTGACCCCTCCTCCTCTCCTCTTGGTCACCTCTATCTCCCTCCTCCTTCTTCTCTTCTCCATGTAACTCTATGAACCTCTCTTGGTGTCCCTTACTGTGGAGAATTGTTTTGCCATTAACCTAAATGTTTTATCATATGTGCTCTATGGATGGAGAAGTCTTGAGGCTACTGTAAGAATAAAAGCCAGAGGCAGGAGGCTTAACTCCAAAACTTGAGAACATCAGAGAACTTGTGATTCCAGGAACATTCATAGACAAGAGCTCACCCAAAAGCCTCCATACCTACACTGAAATCAAGCTCCACCCAAGAATCAACAAGTTTCAGAGCAATACATACCATGCTAATTCTCATAAAGCAGGAACACAGCCCTGAGCTTGAGAGACAGTCTGTCCAAAGCCATGCCATACCCATAGACGCCCTGAAACTCACTACTGGACACTTCATTGAACTTCAGAGAGAAGCGATCCACTCGATCCACCAGAACACAGATGAAAGCCCCCCTAACCAGGAAACCTTGACAAGCCACTAGCCCAACCCCACTCAAAGGGAGCAGGCTCCACAAAAAGAGGAACCATGAACTCCCAGCCTACAGAAAGGGCAACCCAAACACAGTAATGTAAATGAGATGAAATGGAAGAGAATATTCAACAGGTAAAGGAACATGATAAATCCCCATCAAACCAAACAAAAGAGGAGGAGATAAGGAGTCTACCTGAAAAATAATTCAGAATATTGATAGTAAAGGTGACACAAAATCTTGAAAGCAAAATAGAGTTAAGTTCAGTTCAGTCGCTCAGTCATGTCCGACTCTTTGCGACTCCATGAATCACAGCATGCCAGGCCTCCCTGTCCATCACCAACTCCTGGAGTTCACTCAGACTCACTTCCATCAAGTCAGTAATGCCATCCAGCCATCTCATCCTCTGTTGTCCTCTTCTCCTGCCCCCAATCCCTCCCAGTATCAGAGTCTTTTCCAATGAGTCAACTCTTCTCATGAGGTGTCCCAAGTACTGGAGTTTCAGCTTTAGTGTAGATAAATAAACTAGAGACAAGGATTGAGAAGATGCCAGAAATGTTTACTAAGGACCTAGAAGAAATAAAAAAGAGTCAATCAATAATGAATAATGAAATAATTGAGATCAAAAGCACTCTGGAGGGAACCAACAGTAGAATAATTGAGGCAGAAGATAGGATAATTGAGGTAGAAGATAGAATGGTGGAAATAAATGAAGCAGAGAGGAAAAAAGAAAAAAAGAATTAGAAGAAACTGGACAACCTCAGAGAACTCTGCAATAATGTTAATCACCCCAACATCCAAATCATAGGAGTCCCAGAAGAAAACAAAAAGAAAGGGCATGAGAAAATACTTGATGAGATAATAGTTGAAAACTTCCCTAAAAGGGGGAAAGAAATAATCACCCAAGTCCGAGAAATTCAGAGTCTCAAACAGGATAAACCCAATGTGGAACACCCCAAGCCACATATTAATCAAACTAATAAAGATCAAACAAAAAGAGAAAATATTAAAAGCAGCATAGGAAAAGCAACAAATAACAAACAAAGGGATCCCTATAAGGATAACAGCTGATTTTTCAATAGAAACTCTTCAGGCCAGAAGGGAATGGCAGGACATGGTTAAACTAATGAAAGATAAAAGTCTACAATCTAGATCACTATGCCCAGCAAGGATCACATTCAAATATGAAGGAGAAATGAAAAGCTTTACAGAAAAGCAAAATCTGAGAAAATTCAGCACCACCAAACCAGTTCTTCAACAAATGCTAAAGGATTATCTCTAGACAGGAAACACATAAAACATTTATAAACTCAAACCCAAAACAACAAAGAAAATGGAAATTGGATCATACTTATCAATAATTACCTTAAATGTAAATGGTTTGAATGCCTAACCAAAAGAGAAAGACTGGCTGAATGGATACAAAAACAATACTCCTATATATACTGTCTATGAGAGACCCATCTCAAACCAAGGGACACATACAGACTGAAAGTGAAGGGCTGGAAAAAGATATTTCATGCCAATGGATATAAAAAGAAAGCAGAATTAGCAATGCTCATATCAGATAAAATAAACTTTGAAATAAAGGCTGTGAAAAGAGACAAAGAAGGACACTACATAATGATCAAAGGATCAATCCAAGAAGAAGTTATAACAATTATAAATATATATGCACCCAACATAGGAGCACCTCAATACATAAAGCAAATGCTAACAAGAATGAAAGGGTAAATTAACAGTAACACAATAATAGTGGGAAACTTTAATACCCCACTCACACCTATGGATAGATCAACCAAACAGAAAATTAGCAAGGAAACACAAACTTTAAATGATACAATGGGCCAGTTAGATCTACTTGATATCTATAGGACATTTCACTCCAAAACAATGAAATTTACCTTCTTCTCAAGTGCACATACAACATTCTCCAGGATAGATCACATCCTGGGCCATAAATCTAGCCTTGGTAAATTAAGAAAAAAATTGAAATCTTTTCAAGCATGTTTTCTTATCACAATGTTGTAAGATTAGATGTAAACTACAGGGGAAAAAAAAAGAAAAAACTATTAAAAATATGAATATATGGGGGCTAAACAACATGCTCTTGTATAACCAACAAATCATGGAAGAAATCAAAACATACATAGAAACAAATGAACATGAAAACACGACAAACCAAAACCTATGGAATTCATTAAAAGCAGTGATAAAGGGAAGGTTCATATCAATACAAACTTACCACCATAAACAAGAGAAAAATAAAATAAACAACCTAACTTTACACCTAAAGCAACTGGGAAAAGAAGAACCCCAGGGTTAGAAGGAAAGAAATCATAAAAGTTAGGTCAGAAATAATGGAAAAAGAAACAAAGGAGACTAAAACAAAAATCATCAAAACTAAAAGCTGGTTCTTTGAGAAGATAAATAAAATAGACAAACCATTAGCCAGCCTCAACAAGAAAAAAGGGAGCAGAATCAAATCAACAAATTAGAAATGCAAATGAAGAAATCACAACACACAACATACAAATAACAAGAATCCTAAGCGACTACTATCAACAAATATATGCCAATAAAATGGACAACTTAGGAGAAATGGGTGAATTCTTCAAAAAGTATAACCTTCCAAAACTGAGCCAGGAAGAAATAGAAAATCTTAACAGACCCATCACAAGCACAGAAATAGAAACTGTAATCAAAATTCTTTCAACAAACAAAAGCCCAGGACCAGATGGCTTCACAGGTGAATTCTACCAAAAATTTAGAAAGAGCTAACACCTATCCTATACAAACTCTTTCAGAAAATTGTAGAGGAAGATAAACTCTCAAATTCATTCTATGAGGCTACCATCACCCTAATACCAAAACCAGAAAAAGATGCCATAGAAAAAGACAACTGCAGGCCAATATCACTAATGAACATAGATGAAAAAATCCTCAACAAAATTCTAGCAGACAGAATCCAACAGTATATTAAAATGATCATACATTATGGTCAAATGGGCTTTATCCCAGGGATGCAAGGATTCTTCAATATTTGCAAATAAATAAACTTGATACACCACATTAACAAATTGAAGGATAAAAAACCTATGATTATCTCAATAGAAACAGAAAGCATTTGACAAAAATGAACACCCATTTACAATAAAAAACTCTCAGAAAGCAGGCATTGAAGTAACATAACTCAACATAATGAAAGCCATATATGATAAACCCATAGCAAACATTATCCTTAATGGTGAAAAATTGAAGGCATTTCCCCTAAAGTCATGAACAAGACAAGGGTATCCACTTACACCACTATCCTTCAACATGGTTTTGGAAGTTTTAGCCACAGCAATAAGAGAAGAAAAAGAAGTAAATGTAGTCCAGATTGAAAAAGAAGAAGTAAACTCATGCTGTTTGCAAATGACATGATCCTCTACATAGAAAACCCAAAAGACACCACGAGAAAATTATTATAGCTAATCAATGAACACAGAAATCCCTTGTATTCCTATACACTAACAATGAGAAAAAAGAAAGAGAAATTAAGGAAACAATCCCATTCACCACTGGAATGAAAAGAATAAAATTAGTTAGTCATTCAGTCGTGTCCAACGCTTTGCGACCCCATGAGTTGCAGCACGCCAGGTTCCCTCAGATCAGATCAGATCAGATCAGTCGCTCAGTCGTGTCCGACTCTTTGCGACCCCATGAACCACAGCACGCCAGGCCTCCCTGTCCATCACCAACCCCCAGAGTTCACACAGACTCACATCCATCGAGTCAGTGATGCCATCCAGCCATCTCATCCTCTGTCGTCCCCTTCTCCTCCTGTCCCCAATCCCTCCCAGCATCAGAGTCTTCTGCAATGAGTCAACTCTTCGCACGAGGTGTCCAAAGTACTGGAGTTTCAGCTTTAGCATAATTCCTTCCAACGAAATCCCAGGGCTGATCTCCTTCAGAATGGACTGGTTGGATCTCCTTGCAGTCCAAGGGACTCTCAAGAGTCTTCTCCAACACCACAGTTCAAAAGCATCAATTCTTCGGCGCTCAGCCTTCTTCACAGTCCAGCTCTTACATCCATACATGAACACAGGAAAGATCATAGCCTTGACTAGGTGAACCTTTGTTGGCAAAGTAATGTTTCTGCTTTTGAATATGCTATCTAGGTTGATCATAATTTTCCGTCCAAGGAGTAAATGTCTTTTAATTTCATGGCTGCAGTCACCATCTGCAGTGATTTTGGAGCCCCCAAAAATAAAGTCTGACACTGTTTCCACTGTTTCCCCATCTATTTCCCATGTAGTGATGGGACCAGATGCCATGATTTTCGTTTTCTGAATGTTGAGCTTTAAGCCAACCTTTTCACTCTCCACTTTCACTTTCATCAAGAGGCTTTTTAGCCCCTCTTCACTTTCTGCCATAAGGGTGGTGTCATCTGCATATCTGAGGTGATTGATATTTCTCTCGGCAATCTTGATTCCAACTTGTGTTTCTTCCAGTACAGCATTTCTCATGATGTACTCTGCATGTAAGTTACATAAACATGGTGACAATATACAGCCTTGATGTATTCCTTTTCCTATTTGGAACCAGTCTGTTGTTCCATGACCAGTTCAAACTGTTGCTTCCTATTCTGCATACAGATTTCTCAAGAGGCAGATCAGGTGGTCTGGTATTCCCATCTCTTTCAGAATTTTCCACAGTTTATTGTGATCCACACAGTCAAAGGCTTTGGCATAGTCAATAAAGCAGAAATAGATGTTTTCCTTGAACTCTCTTGCTTTTTCCATGATCCAGCGGATGTTGGCAATTTGATCTCTGGTTCCTCTGCCTTTTCTAAAACCAGCTTGTACATCTGGAAGTCCATGGTTAACGTATTGCTGAAGCCTGGCTTGGAGAATTTGAGCATTACTTTACTAGTGTGTGAGATGAGTGCAATTGTGAGGTAGTTTGAGCATTCTTTGACATTGCCTTTCTTTGGGATTGGAATGAAAATTGACCTTTTCCAGTCCTGTGGCCACTGCCGAGTTTTCCAAATTTGCTAGCATATTGAGTGAAGCACTTTCACAGCAATATCTGTGAAAGTATTGAAATAGCTCAACTGGAATTCCAGCACCTCCACTTGCTGTTCAAAGTGATGCTTTCTAAGGCCCACTTGACTCCACATTTCAGGATGTCTGGTTACAGGTGTGTGATCACACTATTGTGATTATCTTGGTCGTGAAGGTCTTTTTTTGTACAGTTTTTCTGTGTATTCTTGCCACCTTCTCTTAATATCTTCTGCTTCTGTTAGGTCCATACCATTTCTGTCCATTATCGAGCCCATCTTTGCATGAAATGTTCCCTTGCTATCTCTAATTTTCTTGAAGAGATCTCTAGTCTTTCCCATTCTATTGTTTTCCTCTATATCTTTGCATTGATCACTGAGGAAGGCTTTCTTATCTCTCCTTGCTATTGTTTGGAACTCTACTTTCATATGGGTATGTCTTTCCTGTTCTCCTTTGCTTTTTGCTTCTCTTCTTTTCACAGCTATTTGTAAGGCCTCCTCAGACAGCCATTTTGCTTTTTTGCATTTCTTTTCCATGGGGATGGTCTTGATCCCTGTCTCCTGTATGATGTCATGAACCTCCGTCCATAGTTCATCAGGTACTCTATCTCACAGATCTAGTCCCTTAAATCGGTTTCTCACTTCCACTTATAATCATAAGGGATTTGATTTAGGTCATACCTGAATGGTCCACGTTGAAGGTCAGGAAGGGTGGCCATGAGTAGAAACCCCTCGTCCAAGGTAAGGAGCAATGGCTGTGCTTTACTGGAGCAGCCGTGAAGAGATACCCCACGCCCAAGGTAAGAGAAACCCAAATAAGACGGTAGGTGTTGCAAGAGGGCATCAGAGGGCAAACACACTGAAACCATGCTCACAGATAACTAGTCAATCTAATCACACTAGGACCACACCTTGTCTAACTCAATGAAACTAAGCCATGCCCATGGGGCAACCCAAGATGGCCAGGTCATGGTGGAGAGATATGACAGGATGTGGTCCACTGGAGAAGGGAATGGCAAACCACTTCAGTATTCTTGCCTTGATAACCCCATGAACAGTATGAAAAGGCAAAATGATAGGATACTGAAAGAGAAACTCCCCAGATCAGTAGGTGCCCAATATGCTACTGGAGATCAGTGGAGAAATAACTCCAGAAAGAATGAAGGGATGGAGCCAAAACAAAAAGAATACCCAGCTGTGGATGTGTCTGGTGATAGAAGCAAGGTCTGATGCTTAAAGAGCAATATTGCATAGGAACTTGGAATGTCAGGTCCATGAGTCAAGGTAAATTGGAAGTGGTCAAACAAGAGATGGCCGGAGTGAATGTCAACATAACGAACTCAAATGGACTGGAATGGGTGAATTTAACTCAGAGGACCATTATATCTACTACTGTGGGCAGGAATTCCACAGAAGAAATGGAATGGCCATCAGGGTCAACAAGAGTCTGAAATGCAGTACTTGGATGCAATCTCAAAAATGACACAATGATCTCTGTTCGTTTCCAAGGCAAACCTTTCAATGTCACAGTAATCCAAGTATATGCCCCAACCAGTAACGCTGAAGAAGCTGAAGTTGAATGGTTCTATGAGACCTACAAGATCTTTTAGAACTAACACCCAAAAAAGATGCCCTTTTCATTATAGGGGACTGGAATGCAAAAGTAGGAAGTCAAGAAACACCTGGAGTAACAGGCAAATTTGGCCTTGGAATATGGAATGAAGCAGGGCAAAGACTAATAGAGTATTGTCAAGAAAACACACTAGTCATAACAAACACCCTCGCCAACAACACAAGAGAAGACTCTGTACATGGACATCACCAGATGGTCAACACCGAAATCAGAACGATTATATTCTATGCAGCCAAAGATGGAGAAGCTCTATACAGTCAGCAAAAACAAGACCAGGAGCTGACTGTGGCTCAGACCATGAACTCCTTATTGCCAAATTCAGACTTAAATTGAAGAAAGTAGGAAAACCACTAGACCATTCAGATATGACCTAAATCAAATCCCTTATGATTATACAGTGGAAGTGAGAAATAGATTTAAGGGCCTAGATCTGATAGATAGAGTGCCTGATGAACTATGGGATGAGGTTCATGACATTGTACAGGAGACAGAGACCAAGACCATCCCCATGGTAAAGAAATGCAAAAAAGCAAAATGGCTGTCTGGGGAGGCCTTACAAATAGCTGTGAAAAGAGAAGCAAAAAGCAAAGGAGAAAAGGAAAGATATAAATATCTGAATGGAGAGTTCCAAAGAATAGCAAGAAGAGATAAGAAAGCCTTCTTCAGTGATCAAGGCAAAGATATAGAGGAAAACAACATAATGGGAAAGACTAGGGATCTGCTCAAGAAAATCAGTGATACCAAAGGAACATTTCATGCAAAGATGGGCCGATAAAGGACAGAAATTGTAGGGACCCAACAGAAGCAGAAGATATTAAGAAGAGGTGGCAAGAATACACTGAATACCTGTACAGGAAAGATCTTCATGACCCAGATAATCACGATGGTGTGATCACTGACCTAGAGCCAGACATCCTGGAATGTGAAGTCAAGTGGGCCTTAGAAAGCATCGCTATGAACAAAGCTAGTGGAGATGATGGAATTCCAGTTTAGCTCTTCCAAATCCTGAAAGATGATGCTGTGAAAGTGCTACACTCAATATGCCAGCAAATTTGGAAAACTCAGCAGTGGCCACAGGATTGGAAAAGGTCAGTTTTCATCCCAATCCCAAAGAAAGGCAAGGCCAAAGTATGCTCAAACTACCAGACAGTTGCACTCATCTCACACGCTAGTAAAGTAGTGCTCAAAATTCTCCAAGCCAGGCTTCAGCAATACGTGAACTGTGAACTTCCAGATGTTCAAGCTGGTTTTAGAAAAGGCAGAGGAACCAGAGATCAAATTGCCAATATCCACTGGATCATGGGAAAAGAAGGAGAGTTCCAGAAAAACATCTATTTCTGCTTTATTGACTATGCCAAAGCCTTTAACTGTGTGGATCACAATAAATTTTGGAAAATGCTGAAAGAGATGGGAATGCCAGACCACCTGATCTGCCTCTTGAGAAATTTGTATGCAGGCCAGGAAGTAACAGTTAGAACTGGTCATGGAACAACAGACTGGTTCCAAATAGGAAAAGGAGTACGTCAAGTCTGTATATTGTCACCCTGTTTATTTAACTTCTATGCAGAGTACATCATGAGAAACGCTGGACTGGAAGAAACACAAGCTGGAATCAAGATTGCCAGGAGAAATATCAATAACTTCAGATATGCAGATAACACCACCCTTATGGCAGAAAGTGAAGAGGAACTCAAAAGCCTCTTGATGAAAGTGAAAGAGGAGAGTGAAAAGGTTGGCTTAAAGCTCAACATTCAGAAAACAAAGATCATGGCATCTGGTCCCATCACTTCATGGGAAAGTGATGGGACCACAGTCAGCTGACCACAGTCAGCTCCTGGTCATGTTTTGGTTGATTGTATAGAGCTTCTTCATCTTTGGCTGCAAAGAATATAATCAATCTGATTTCGGTGTTCTGGTGATGTCCACGTGTAGAGTCTTCTCTTGTGTTGTTGGAAGAGAGTGTTTGCTATGACCAGTGCGTTCTCTTGGCAAAACTCTATTAGCCTTTGCCCATGGGAAATAGATGGGGAAACAGTGGAAACAGTGTCAGACTTTATTTTTATGGGCTTCAAAATCACTGCAGATGGTGACTGCAGCCATGAAATTAAGAGATGCGTACTCCTTGGAAGGAAAGTTATGACCAACCTAGATAGCATATTCAAAAGCAGAGACATTACCTTCCCAACAAAGGTCCGTCTATTCAAGGCTATGGTTTTTCCTGTCTTCATGTATGGATGTGAGATCTGGACTGTGAAGAAGGCTGAGTGCTGAAGAATTGATGCTTTTGAACTGTGATGTTTGAGAAGACTCTTGAGAGTCCCTTGGACTGCAAGGAGATCCAACCAGTCCATCCTAAAGGAGATCAGTCCTGGGTGTTCTTTGGAAGGACTGATGCTGAAGCTGAGAGTCCAGTACTTTGGCCACCTCATGCAAAGTGTTGACTCATTGGAAAAGACCTTGATGCTGGGAGGGATTGGAGGCAGGAGGAGAAAGGGACGGCAGAGGATGAGATGGCTGGATGGCATCACCGACTCGATGGACATGATTTTGGATAAACTCAGGGAGTTGGTGATGGACAGGGAGACCTGGCATGCTGCAATTCATGGGGTTGCAAAGAGTCTGACATGACTGAGTGACTGTACTGATGACAGTTATATGCTTTTCAAATAGCTTTTGATTTTGGAATGTTGTGGAAGGAATATTGTTTCCTTACTTCCACTGCAAATAAGATTAAAAATGTCCCTATGCTCAGGAATTATTGAATGCAATACTTTTACCTGTTTTTTAGTTATCATTAAATTTCCCACAGATTTTAAACTTGAGTGTCTGAAACTTAAAGGAATTCACCTTGCTGAAACTTCTGAAATGACTGTTGGCCTTAAAAAGATCAAAAGTAGTCAAACCTCTGTCATGGTCCAAAGGGAGAATTCCCCAAATGATAATTTAGACACACGGGCTGGAGAAACCCAACAACTAGACTTAGGGGAGAAAAAAGAACAAGATTAGAAATTCAACAACTATTGGTTTGATAAAAAGAGAAAGTTCTGATTTGAACCTAATAAAAAAAAAAAACAAAAATACTAGTGAGGAATCTAAAATTCCCTCTACTCACAACTGTATATGCATTTAACCATTAGTTTACTAATAAAATAATAGTGTTTATAAATCAATATTGATGGGAAAACATTTACAAAGCTGAAAAATAGTGCCTATTTCCCTTGTCCCCTTGTCGTAAGTCCAACCCAGGGAAGACTATTTGTACTGCTCCTGGACATTTTAAACTATCTAATGGACATTTTAAGGTTTGATAAATGGAATTTGGATAAATCCCTCCATCCAGTGGACATCATGCATATTTTCACAGTGGACAGAAGCCTTTCCTTACAGATAAGTTTATTGCCTCTTGTGACTAAAATCCTTTCAGAAAAAAAAAAAATATATATATATGTATATATATATCGCTATCTGAAAAACTTTATTCAAATTTCATTGTGGTAAAGAAAACCATTTTACTGGTCAGGCATTTCAACAGATCTGTTCCTTTTGGCTGGTTTTCATGCTTTCACTATGTTTACCATTTTCAACCCTCTGATTCAATTAAACACACTAATTGCATGAAGACTCAACTGGCAAACTTGTAGCATGCCAAATACTTTAGCCAAAACCATAGGTATTTCTAAATGTCAGGCCCCCTTTTGTAATTTATAAACTCTCAATCTTTTATGTAGTCACAGGTGCCCAGTGCTTTTGCAATGTTGTGTCTCCTAAAAATAACAATTTTTGGTGGAACAATCTTTTCACTGTGAGCCTTTGGACAATTAATACCTTAAATGTCATATTTGTCAACTGGAGATCTTGTTGATTTGGAAATCTTTCTTGATTTGTCAAGAAACCTCTAGAAGAACTCTCCTCAATATTGTTGGAAGGATCCCTATCAGGTACTACTAACTAATCATTGTGCTGCCAAACTCTAAGGAATAGATTCTTGGATTCACATGACACTACTAAAGAAGGTTTTAAACACTGAGTGTACCTGAACATTACCTGGTGACATAAAAGTAAAGACTTGCCAGAACTGAAGCAGATAACTTCTGATAAGACAGCTTTCCCAAGATACCCAGAACAGATCTGCTGGACCTGTTATCAGACTTTTGATGATGGCATACTACTTCAGATGATCTCCAGTGACTAGCATCTTGATAACATATTGACATAAAAAGTGCCTGATGCTTTTTCTTCCTCCCTCTCTTTGTTACTCAAATGTGACCTTAGTAGGTATCCAATCCTTGCACTTAGCTTCAAACATGAGACGTTACAATCAGGTAGGATTATTCCTGATATTAAGAAACAAAGGGCCTCTGAAACTAGAAAACCTGACTATGGGTGATAATTTTGGAGAAAGATCTTGATCACAAAGAGGAAATATAGAACATGAATAAACAGAAACCAAAACTTAATAGAGATGGGAGAACAGAATAGGGAGCTCTCATGTACTTTAATGATTACAGAACTCAACAAAAAAAAAAAAAATACCCTTCTTTCCTGGTAAGGATTCAGTCAGTGAAAAGCCTTGGACTCTTTAATATAGCCTCCCAACTTCTTTTTACTCTCTATTAAAGGGTTCTCTTTCCCTTTCATTATGGGGGCTTGCATGAGGCTTGCCATTGTTGCAGACACTTGGTTACAATTCTCTACTGATCTGAAGACTCTTGAGAGTCCCTTGGACTGCAAGGAGATCCAATCAGTCCATCCTAAAGGAAATCAGTCCTGAATAATCATTGGAAGTACTGATGTTGAAGCTGAAACTCCAATACTTTGGCCACCTGATGCAAAGAACTGACTCATTTGAAAAGACCCTGATACTGGCAAAGGTTGAAGGCAGGAAGAGAAGGGAACAAGATGACAGAGGATGAAATGGTTGGATGGCATCACCGACTCAATGGACATGAGTTTGAGTAGGCTCTGGGAGTTGGTGATGGACAGGGAGGCTTGGCGTGCTGCAGTCCATGGGGTCGCAAAGAGTCGGACACAACTGAGTGACTGAACTGACTGATTGACTGATCTCAAAGATCTTCCCAGGTGGCACTAGTGGTAAAGAACTCGCCTGCCAATGCAGGAGACAAGTGACATGTATTGTGAAGATCCCCTGGAGGAGTGCATGTCAACCCACTTCAGAATCTCATGGACAGAGGAGCCTGGAGGGCTACAGTTCATGGGCTTGCAAAGAGTCAGAAACAACTGCAGTGATAGCTTGCACTGATCTCAAGAAGCCTAATCTTTTCTGAGGAAATATCTAACAGTCTATTTGTCTTAAGTCAACAATGAAGTTCATGTTTCTTACTTTGCTGTAAGTGATAAAGACCTTTGTCTCTGACCTGTGAGCTTTATGTCTTCTGCCAGCCCCCAGGAAACTGTCAGGCTAAATTATTAGCATGTAAGTAAGGCAAACTCACAAAACTTTTTACCTCTTGACACTATTCACATTAGGATTCTCTTAGGAGTCCATGGAAAGGGTGCAGTTAATTGCAGTAAGAGAGCTAGAGTTCATAGAACTAATCTGATTAGAGGTTGTGGGTGACCAACACAAGCTATCTGTTGTTAAATTAAAGCAACTCAGTTAATCACATACATCACTCATTGGAAGAAATAGATGGCATTTTATGGGTTCAGTGTATAAATTAAAAAAAAAAAAAAAAAGGAAAATTAAGAAAGACTAGGACAGACAGAGACTGAGTTTGGTCTGAAGGATTTCCTTAAGTATTTTAGTTTGTTGGAGTGCATTTAAATTTTGATGTTAAATGGCATTTTATTTCTCTCAACTTCTTAATTATTCCCTGAAAAATGTGTCATTATGTGTTTTAAATTTTGGTTTTTGCTGGTTGTTTAAATGAAAATATTTACAAATAAAGTTTGCAACTTCTTTGCATTTTTGTAAGATATAATGTAAATTTAATAAAGTATTAGGACTAAGATTTATTAGTTTTGACAATTGTAGGCACCCATTTAACCACTACCTAAATAAAGATAAAGAATTATGTTGTATTATGTAGTAACCAACCATGAGCTACACATAACTACTTAGTCTTCAATTCTAATTAATTATAGTTAAATCAAATTGAAAATTCATTTTCTTAATCATACTAACCATATTTCAAATTCTTAATAGTTGTATGTCAACATTCAAGATATTGGACATATTGAACAGAACATATCTGGAACACTGTAGAAAATAATAACAATGTCCTTTCTATTTTTTAAACATTTAAAACATCTTTTAGCTTATGCCGTGTGGCTAGCAGGATCTTAGTTCCCGGACTAGGAATAAATTCACATCCCCTATTGAGGAAGGATGATGTCCTAAATACTGGATCACCAGTATTTATTTATTTATTACCTAGAAATGTCCTTCTTAAATTAACAGCCTGCAACATTAGAAAGTGCATTCTTTTATTTATAATAATCTTGAAATTCATCCACATTATTGAGTGCATTTGTAGTCTTTTCCCTTTTATTGCTGTATACTATTCAGTTTAATAGTTTTGGTACAATTTATTTAATGATTCTTCTATTCATTAATGTTATTGTTTACATTTTCAAGTATTATGAATAGGCTTCCATGACATCTTGCACAGTTCTTGTTGTGGATGTATGTTTGTTTCATGTGTCCTGAAAAATACCCTGTGGTAGAACTGCTTAATCATGGGTTAGGCAAAAGTTTATCTTCGTAAGAAAGTGCCACATGAAAAAAATATATAATAATATTATTTAGTAATGACCTACTAGTTCAGACTGACTAGAATTGGGGGCAAGACTGACAATACAAAATATTGGCAAGGGCGTACAGTAGGTGGAAATCTCATATATTGCAGGTTTGAGGGTGAAACGGTACAGTTTATTTCTATAACAATATATTTTTGCGGTCTTAATATGCATTTCCTTTTTGACTGAAGGCATTGAGCATATTTTTATGTGTTTAGTGGGCACTCTTACATCTTCTTTTATGAAGTGTCTGTAGAATTCTTTTGCACACTTAGGACAATTAGTTCTTTACCTTTTAATTATTAATTTGTATGAGTACTTTATATATTCTAAATAGGCTTTCTTCAGATATTTCATACTTTTTTTTTTCAGGATTTGGATTTTAATTCACATAAATGATTTTGACTAATTTTCAAGTTAGCTATAGGAAAGTGTGGAGCTCAAGCTTAGAAAGTAATTTTTTTTTTTTTTTAAAGTCAAATGCATTAGAAGGTATACTAACAGAACAAAAGAGGTATCAGAAGAGGTATTGTAGCCAAGAAAAGTCAGTTGGGGCTCCTTTGTATCAGAAGCTTAAAAACCATAGAGGAGAACATGAAGGCAAATGTCACTTCAAAGACTGTATTTATTAAAAGTTTTGATTTCTTAAATGTTTCTTTAATGTTTCTAAAATATTTTAGAAACAAAAGCATACTTCATACAATGGAAAGGTAAGATTCAATAACCATTGTAATTTTTTAGATTAAAAAATTAACTTTTCATTTTTCATATTTAAAATTATGTAATGAGCTCCATATTTAAGATGCCTGGATTTTAGCATATAAAACAGAGCAAAATAGGCAATTGGATATGTACTCCTAATATGATTACGCTTTTTAAAAGCTTTATGTCTTTGGTTCCAATGATTTAGGTATAGAACATTTAATTAACAAAGTTACCAATGTATTTTTAAATAAAAGTTTTTGGTTTATTTTCTGAGTACCCTGTAAAGGCAGAATTTCAAATTTACAAACAGTATTGATTGACAGTCGCTCAGTCATGTCGGACTCTTTGCAACCTCATGGACTGTCCATGGAATTCTCTAGGCCAGAATACTGGAGTGAGTAGCTTTTCCCTTCTCCAGGGGATCTTTGCAACCAGGGATGGAACCCAGGTCTCCCACATTGCAGGCAGATTCTTTACCAGCTGAGCCACAAAGGAAGCCCAAGAATACTGGAGTGGGTAACCTATTCCTTCTCCAGCGGATCATCCCGATCTGGGAATCAAACCTGGGTCTCCTCCATTGCAGGTGGATTCTTTACCAACTGAGCTATCAGGGAAACCCGAATCGCTTGCTTAAAAAAAATAAATAAATAAATAAAAGAAGAAGAAGAAAACATCAGTCTCACTAAAGCAGAAATGTCAAATACGATCTACCTTTGGGACTGAATTTTACTCAGTTGCAATGAGGCCCTCTGATGCATATTTTTATTTCAGTTTTGAAACTATGAAGAGGAAAGTTACATTTACAAAAGTGCTAGACTTCTGGTTTGGGGTTATAAAATAGATCTCAGGAATATCAACAGCTTTATAACTATTCTCTCTGGAAATTTCAAAGCCTAATTGCATCAGGAAAGACTTTCCTTTCTCTAGAGGTATTCAAGCAAAAACTGCAATGCCACAACTCCTGAACCTTTTGGAAGACATCAATCAATAAGGAAGCCAGTTAACCTAGATGCCCTCTGAGGTCACTTCCAAACTGTAGTGTCTATAATTCTATCAATTTTCCCCTATTTTAACATCTCGACAACATTTTATCAGAGTTACAGGTACTCTAACATGATTTCTTTGTCTATGCTATTTTTGGAACAAGATAGGGATTTATTATATATACATTCACATTAAAATGAAGAGGAGACATGAGTAATTAGTCTTTCTATATACTGTGAATTATCTAACTGTCTGAGACTAAAATACTTCTTTGAAAGTGACCACATGTTTTTCAAGAGTATAGTTTTCAAGTTAAATTAAGCAACTAACTGAGTTATTTGAGAGCAATTAAACATTTAAAGAAAACCTTTAGATCTTTATACTTTTTCACAGCACTTGTACCCCTAATATGCTCAATGAATTAATTACAAGACCTTTCAGTTTTGAAATTTCCAAAGATTTGTAAGTTTTCTCAGAAACTATTTCTCAAAAAGAAAAGGCTTCTGAGAAAGCAAATGGAAAGGCCTGACTGAGTTGAAGCTCAGGATAAAAGCATCCAAAAGAAACAGAAAGGAGAGACAAGTATAACTGTTTTTTAATAGGGTTGCTGAGGTAGATTTAAGCTTGAAATCTTATGAAGCCTTCTGTTTTCCCAGTTACCAGTTAGCACAAGATATTTTATAGATAACTCATCTACAACCATGCACACCTTTTAAATTAATAAAGTACATTCATTTTTTAGAATAGCAAAGTAATAGAAACTGCAAAGACAAACAACTAGTTTCTACATAAAATTATTTTTAAAACCATTTTTGTGCATAAATTCAAGAAAATTATTTGGGAATATATTGTTAATATGTGCATAACATATCACTGAACTAGGCAGTATTTTTTATTCTTGTTTCATATATTTTAGAAAAAAAAAATGTCATCCTGATTGTCTTACCATAGAACTCAAATGACAATCTTGCTAATCCTGTTTTAATGGTTACATAAAATGCTTACTGTCTTTGTATTTTTGAGGTGTATGTTATTTTTCGTTATGTTTACGGCACTTCTGTACATATTGTCTCTCTTCATAAAGATGGTAAATAGCAAAAAGTCATGAACTATGCCTTCCAATTCCTATATATTTCTCCCAAATTTCCACAATATTGTTTTTATGCCAATTTCAAATATCTAGTTTACTAATACAACAATAATTCCATTTTCTTCTTCTAAGAATTACCTTCATTTAATACAAAGTATACCTCTAAACATGCATATGAATATTATATATATATATATATATATGTATTTGATTTATCAATGGTAGGTAAATATAGTGTGATTTTGCCCTTATACCCAAAGAAAAATGCAAAAAAGTTAATCCCTCATTAAAGTGAAAACCTCTCAAAAGCAAGAGCCATTTGCATTCACCTCTTCACAGAGCTAACTATAGTATGCTCAACTATTACTTACTAAATTTAATAAGTCATTCTGAGTAACTCTACACTAATTAAGTGACTTTAAGAAACATGCAATAAACTCTAGTGTGTTTTGTTTTAATGTCAAAAATGCATGGTTCATAAACCTTTCAAATTTAACTATTCATGGTATTTCCTTGATTCTTTATTTCTGTAAGTATCAGATATTAGTTTTTAATAACATTCTAGTAAACAAGGGGGAACATGGGTGAGTTATGAAATGGGATCTCCAGTATCTGTCTTTGAAGCTATGCATGAATTTAACAGCCCTTCTTGATTTTTCATGTTGCTCATCAAAAGCTATCATGGTTAGATGTTATTAAGTTCTATAATTTTTGACTAATTCTAAATATCCAAGGATTTTGAAACTTGAATTTTGTGAGTTTTATAAAGTACCATAAAGTATGCGGCTGTTGTTCAGTCACTAAGTCATGTCTATTTGCCACCCCATGGACTGAAACATGCCCGGCTTCCCTGCTCTTTATTATCTCCCAGAGTTTCCTCAAATTCGTGTCCATTGAGTCAGTAACAGTATCCAACCATCTCTTCCTCCGTCGCCGCCCCCCACCCCTTTCTTCTGTTGCCCTCAATCTTTCCCAGCATTAGGGTCTTTTCCAATGAGTAGATTCTTTGCATCAGGAGGCCAAAGTATTGGAGCTCCAGCTTCAGTATCAGTTCTTCCAATGAAAATTCAGGGTTGATTTCCTTTAGGATCGACTAGTTTGATTGCTTTGCTTTCCAAGGGACTCTCAAGAGTCTTCTCCAACACCACAGTTCAAAACATCAATTCTTTGGTGCTTAATCTTCTTCATGGTCCAACTCTCACGTCCATGTATGTCTACTGGAAAACCCATAGCTTTGACTATATGGATATTTGTCAGCAAAGTGATATCTCCACTTTTTAATATGCTGTCTAGCTTGCTCATAGCTTTTCTTTCAAGGGGCAAGCATCTTTTAATTTCATGGCTGTCACCATCTGCAGTGATTTTGGGGCCCAAGAAAAGAAAATCTGCCACTGTTTCAATTTTGTTCACATTTATTTGCCATGAAGTGATGGGACCAGATGCCATGATCTTAGTTTTTTTGAACGTTGAGTTTTAAGCCAGCTTTTTCACTCTCTTCTTTCATCTTCATTAAGAAGCTCTTTAGTTCCTCTTTAATTTCTGCCATTAGGGTGGTTTCATCTATGTATCTGAGGTTATCGATATTTCTCCCTGAAATCTTGATTCCAGCTTGCGATTCATCCAGCCCAGTATTTTGCATGATATACTCTGTATAGAAGTTAAATAAGCAGGGCGACAATATACAGCCTTGATACACTCCTTTCCCAGTTTGGAACCAGTCCATTATTCCATGTCTGGTTCTAACTATTGCTTTTGACCTGCACACAAATTTCTCAGGAAGCAACTAAGGTGGTCAGGTAATCCCATCTCTTTAAGAATTTTCCACAGTTTATTGTGATCCATACAGTCAAAGGCTTTAGCATAGTCAATGAAACAAAAGTAGATGCTTTTCTAGAATTCCCTTGCTTTCCCTATGATCCAACGGACATTGGCAGCATGAAATCTGGTTCCTCTACCTTTTCTAAATCCCGCTTGCATATCTGGAAGTTCTCAGTTCATGTACTGTTGAAGTTAGCTTGAAAGATTTTGAGCATTACCTAATGAGCATGAAATGAATACAATTATATGGTAGTTTGAACATTCTTTGGCATTGCCCTTCTTTGGTATTGTAATGAAAACTATAAAGTATGTGCTAATTAAAAAATTAATTTGTACCCTCTACTTCATTTAGTTGATTTTTTATAAAACTAAAATATAATGTTTCTCTAATTTTGCAATAGAAGAGTATCTCTATTAACATAATAATGTAAAATATTTCCTTCCACCATTTAAATACATAAGTTTTAAGATAAAATTATTATCATACTCTATCTAAGGATTTGAGCTTTTTTTACCCACATGATATTACAAAGTCAGTTTTTCATATCATACTTACTTATTTTCAAAGTGTATTTTTATTCATTTGCAATTTCATCAAATTACATATGACCATTTATTTAGGATCCTGGTCTGTTTTTATCACTCCACAACAGTGGATTTCTCAGCAGATACATCTTTTTGAGTATCACTGCTTATTTCCTTTGAGTAATTCCTAGAAGTGGAATTATTAGACTAAAATTATGAGTTAATTTTAAGGCACATTATTGACACTATCTGGAGAAGGCAATGGCACCCCACTCCAGTACTCTTGCCTGGAAAATCCCACGGACTGAGGAGCCTGGTAGGCTGCAGTCCATGGGGTCGCTAAGAGTCAGACACGACTGAGCGACTTCACTTTCACTTCTCACTTTCATGCATTGGAGAAGGAAATGGCAACCCACTCCAGTGTTCTTGCCTGGAGAATCCTAGGGACGGTGGGCTACCATCTATGGGGTCACACAGAGTCGGACATGACTGAAGTGACTTAGCATAGCATAGCATTGACAATATCAAATTCTCTCCAAAATATCTTAGTAGTAGAAACTTTCTTTCATATAAGTATTTGGTCATATCAGAGCAGTTGTAGTAAGCAACTCCATATGTTAATACTAACACGGATTGTGCACTGTAGTCCAGATTTCCTTGATGTGTTTAATAGGGCACACATAAAAATGTGGATTTGTGAAAGCATACATCCGCATATACCCTGGAGAAGGGAATGGCAACCCACTTCAGTATTCTTGCCGGAAAGTCCCATGAATGGAGGTGCCTGGCGAGCTCCATACATAGGGTTACAAAAAGTTGGACATGACTGAGAAACTGAGTGTGCATACACATACACAAATATGTTCACAGAAGCTTGAAAAAGGAGGTTTTTCACATATAAACAAAATATGCCAAGAATTCTTATGGTATGAGGTATTACATTTATAAATTAAAGATGATATTATTGATAGAAAATTATCTGAATAGAATATTATTTCATACAACATCCTTATATACTCATGATTGGGTTCATGAAAAAAGAGGACATAATAAAAGGTAGATACTAAAATCTATTAATTTCCCTAAATTGAAAAAAATATACATTTCTTTGCATAGCAACTCTTTCAATACCAGATATCTCTAAAAAGACACTGTCCTGTCTGTTAATGAGGTGATAAGCAATGGAAATGCCTAAATTATTTTAAGAGTTTGAAATTCAGATTCTATCTTTTTGAATTTAATATTAACACAAAATGTAAATTCAGAATTTAAATATGCACTGGTAAATATTTTTGAGTGTTTTCATATACTCATTTCTTATGTGGTGATAACATTACATTATTTACTTCATTTAGTCTTTAGAGGACATATATATGGTTACGGTATATCTGTTGATTGAATCTCAGGGCTGACACTACTTTGTTTATTCATATATGCTAAATAGGCAGAATGAAATAACATTAGTAAGGTTAACCACAATTTAGATCTCTGGCCTCTGGAAAATAATCACACTGCAGTGCTGCCTTTTGAATTATTCTACAATAACCAAATTATGAAGAAAGGGAGTAGCCCAATTAATTAAGAAATGCTATGGTTGCATGCTTCTTTACTCCAAATATAGGAAAACAAATTCCTATTTGTTTCATGGGTATGATAAGCGAGTGATTCCAGTTTAGTAAAATAAAGAGTGGAAATTAGGGAATTTGCAATTCCCAAATATCATGTGAAGAGCATTTCTTGCTATGCTTATTTACATCTATGTATTTTCTGTGGTACAGGGCCTGTTTAGATCTCTTTCTCATTTTTAGAATCAGGTTGTCTGATTTGTCACTGTTGAATTTTAAGTGTTCATTGCATATTTTAGGTTGAAGTCCTTTATCAAATATGTGTTTTGCAAATATTTTCTCCCTACCCAAAGCTTGTCCTTTCATTCTCTTAACACTATCTTCTGTACACAAGTTTTTAATTTTAATGGAGCTCACTCTGCCACTATTCTAGTTCAAAGTGTTTTTGATATTGCATTAAACTCTTCACCAAACTCAGGATTTTCCCCTGAGTTATGTTCTATATGTTTTATAATCTTGCATTTTACATTTAAGTCTATAATCCATTGTGGGTTAACTCTTATGGAAAGTATCTAGATTCTTTTTTTTTTAATTGAATATTCATCTGTTCTTGTATTATTTGTTGAAAAGACTATCCTTTCTCTACAGGATAATGTTTGTTCTGATAAAACCTTAAGTGAATTAAAATCTGGCAAAATAGTTTTCTTTGAAAACAGGCTTTTGTTAATAAGAACAGAATGCTCTGAGTACATTTCAAAATGGCCATTTCTTCCTCCCTATGCTAGAAACATGAGGGGATTTTTCTCCAACCTTCACCTGAGAACCTGGTTGGATTCTGCGGGGTAAAACTCATGAAATTGTAGGGCCTAAGACTAGGCCCCTGGAATATCTAACTCAAATTTGTCCATTCTGAGCCTCTAGCAATTCATCAATCACAACTTAAATATTTCTACTCGCACTGTCCTCAGAGGTGAACTTCTGCTCCTGGGCTTCTGCTCCTAGTCGGCTGTGTTTCTCAGTATGCGTCTGTCTCTGCATTTTCCAGGGTGGCAGTTTACTCTGTGACCTCAATTCTCTGATGAATATGATTTGTTGTTTTACAAATTGTTCATTTTTTTTATTTTGTAAAAGCAGGAATGATGACTTTCAAATTCTTTACACATCAGACAGAAAACTAGAAGTCTCACTTTTTATCACAGACTTGACAGTAATTTCCAGGTAACCTTATGTGACACGACTGAGCGACTGATCTGATCTGATCTGATAAATATATATAATATTGGACAAGATTAATATTTTCAACAAAGTACTGTTCTGTGATTTGTCAGATCAGATCAGATCAGTAGCTCAGTATGTCCAACTCTTTGCGACAGCATGAATCGCAGCACACCAGGCCTCCCTGTCCATCACCAACTCCAGGAGTTCACTCAGACTCACGTCCATCGAGTCAGTGATGTCATCCAGCCATCTCATCTTCTACTGTCCCCTGCTCCTCCTGCCCCCAATCCCTCCCAGCATCAGAGTCTTTTCCAATGAGTCAACTCTTTGCATGAGGTGGCCAAAATACTGGAGTTTCAGCTTTAGAATCATTCTTTCCAAAGAAATCCCATGCCTGATCTCCTTTAGAATGGACTGGTTGGATCTCCTAGCAGTCCAAGGGACTCTCAAGAGTCTTCTTCAACACCACAGTTCAAAAGCATCAATTCTTCGGTGTTCAGCCTTCTTCACAGTCGAACTCTCACATCCATACATGACCACAGGAAAAACCATAGCCTTGACTAGACCAACCTTTGTTGGCAAAGTAATGTCTCTGCTTTTGAATATGCTATCTAGGTTGGTCATAACTTTCCTTCCAAGGAGTAAGTGTCTTTTAATTTCATCGCTGCAGTCACCATCTGTAGTGATTTTGGAGCCCAGAAAAATAAAGTCTGACACTGTTTCCACTGTTTCCCCATCTATTTCCCATGAAGTGATAGGACCAGATGCCATGATCTTCGTTTTCTGAATGTTGAGCTTTAAGTCAACTTTTTCACTTTCACCTTCATCAAGAGGCTTTTTAGTTCCTCTTTACTTTCTGTCATAAGAGTGGTGTCATCTGCATATCTGAGGTTATTGATATTTCTCCCAGCAATCTTGATTCCAGCTTGTATTTCTTCCGGTCCAGCGTTTCTCATGATGTACTCTGCATATAAGTTAAACAGGGTGACAATATGCAGCCTTGACGTACTCCTTTTCCTATTTGGAACCTGTCTGTTGGTCCATGTCCAATTCTAACTGTTGCTTCCTGACCTGCATACAGATTTCTCAAGAGGGAGATCAGGTGGTCTGGTATTCCTATCTCTTTCAGAATTTTCCACAGTTTATTGTGATCCACACAATCAAAGGCTTTGGCATAGTCAATAAAGCAGAAATAGATGTTTTTTCTGGAACTCTCTTGCTTTTTCCATGATCCAGCAGATGTTGGCAATTTGATCTCTGGTTCCTCTGCCTTTTCTAAAACCAGCTTGAACATCTGGAAGTTCACAGTTCAATGGTATGGACCTAACAGAAGCAGAAGATATTAAGAGAAGGTGGCAAGAATACACAGAAGAACTGTACAAAAAGTTCTTCATGACCCAGATAATCACGATGATGTGATCACTGACCTAGAGCCAGACATCCTGGAATGTGAAGTCAAATGGCCTTAGAAAGCATCACTACAAACAAAGCTAGTGGAAGTGATGGAATTCCAGTTGAGCTATTCCAAATCCTGTAAGATGATGCTGCAAAAGTGCTGCACTAAATATGCCAGCAAATTTGGAAAACTCAGCAGTGGCCACAAGATTGGAAAAGGTCAGTTTTCATTACAACCCAAAGAAAGGCAATGCCAAAGAATGCCCAAACTACTGCACAATTGCACTCACCTCACATGCTAGTAATGATTTGTTAATAGATAATCAAATAGAGCACTATTTTCAGGTAAAAAAAAATTGGCACACATTCACTGAGTTCTCTCAAAAGGCAGCTGATAAGTAGTATCTTTCTTCCCCTTTATGACTTCATCTGAGAAACAAAATAAAGGAATAGCATATGGAAGTAAAAATTTAAGTTGAAGAATGTTCAGGTGATGGAACATTTATCTGTATTGGACAAGAAGACTTGCTCTAACAGTATCCCCAAATCGGTCAAGATATTTACAGTTGGCCAAGCCATGCAGGTCCTGGTGCAGCAATTTTCTCAGTGATGGAGAACTTTCTAGAGAAACAATGTCAACTCACTTTCCTACGAGTAGTTTATACTCAGGAGGAAGAAAAGAAGGGAAGAGTCATGCAAATCAAGTTCTTGCTCCACTTCAGTTCAGTTCATTCACTGAGTCGTGTCCGACTCTTTACAACCCCATGAAGGGCAGCACGCCAGGCCTCCCTGTCCATCACCAACTCCCAGAGTTCACCCACACCCATGTCCATTAAGTCGGTGATGCCATTCAACTATCTCATCCTCTGTCGTCCCCTTCTCCTATTCTCAATCTTTCCCAGCATCAGGGTCTTTTCAAATGAGTTAGTGCTTTGCATCAGGTGGCTAAAGTATTGAAGTTTCAGCTTCAACATCAGTCCTTCCAATGAACACCCAGGACTGATCTTCTTTAGGATGAACTGGTTGCATCTCCTTGCAGTCCAAGGGACTCTCAAGAGTCTTCTCCAATACCACAGTTCAAAAGCATCAATTCTTTGTTGCTCAGCTTTCTTTATGGTCCAATTCTCATATCCATACATGACCACTGGTAAAACCATAGCCTTGACTAAATGGACCTTTGTTGGCAAAGTAATGTCTCTGCTTTTTAATATGCTGTCTAGGTTGGTCATAACTTTCCTTCCAAAGAATAAGTGTCATTTAATTTCATGGATGCAATCACCATCTGGAGTGATTTTGGAGCCCAGAAAAATAAAGTCAGCCACTGTTTCCATTGTTTACCTATCTATTTCCCATGAAGTGATGGGACCAGATGCCATTATTTTAGTTTTCTGAATGTTGAGTTTTAAGCTAATTTTTTCACTCTCCTCTTTAATTTTCATCAAGAGGCTCTTTAGTTCTTCTTCACTTTCTGCCATAAGGGTGGTGTCATCTGCATATCTGAGGTTATTGACATTTCTCCCAGCAATCTTGATTCCAGCTTGTGCTTCATCCAGCCCAGCTGGATGATGTACTCTGCATATAAATTTTATAAGCAGGGTGACAATATACAGCTTTGATGTACTCCTTTTCCTATTTGGAACCAGTCTGTTGTTCCATGTCCAGTTCTAACTCTTGCTTCCTGATGTGTATATAGGTTTCTCAAGAGGCAGGTCAGGTCATCTGGTATTCCCATCTGTGTGAAGAATTTCCCACAGTTCATTGTGATCCACACAGTCAAAAGCTTTGGCATAATCAATAAAGCAGAAATACTTGCTCCCCTTACTACTAATCAAGTTTCACTTCACAACACTGGGACAATATGAGTGATAGTGCAGCTAGAGTTTGGGCTTCCGTGTTAGCTTAGCTGGTAAAGGATCGACCTGCAATGACGGAGACTCCAGTTTGATTCCTGGGTCAGGAAGATCTCCTGGAGAAGGGAAAGGCTACCTACCCATTCCAATATTCATGGGATTCCTTGGTGGCTCATATGGTAAAGAACCTGCCTGCAATGCCACCTGCAATGTGGGAAACCTGGGTTCGATCCTTGGGTTGGGAAGACCCCCTGGAGGAGGGCATGGCAACCCACTCCAGCATTCTTACCTAGAGAATCCCCAAGGACAGAGGAGCCTGGCGGGCTACAGTCCATGGGGTCACAAAGAGTCGGACATGCCTGAGCAACTAAACACAGCATAGATAGAGGCTAGGAGTACATTTAAGAAAATTGTATCCACCTGGGAATTGCTGAAGTGGGGGAAATTCATTCTACTCTAACAACAGAGTTTAATAAGTTTCAATATTGTGGAGCCTTCATTAGGCCAATGCCCACAGAGATTTTCCAAAATGGTCAGGATCAGACTGATATGTTAACTCAGACTTGCCTACTACCTAAATAGATTTCTCAAACTGGCAGTCTACAACCAAGTGGAGACTTTGTTTTTCTGATCAACATGGAGTATTGTTTTTCCTTTCTTAATTTCTGCCAACATTTTTAATGGGAGATTTCACCTGTTACATATATGTCCACCTCATAAATCTGTAAATAGCAACATTTCCAAATGGCAATGATTGCTTGCACCTGAGTCACAGTCCTTACTAATAGATAATGTGAGTATTCTTCATTTTGCTAGCGTTCACCATTTACTCAATGTGACCATAATGCTCTTCCACAGGATTTGTCTCATTCATGTATCTTTCTTCTGTGGGCATCTGGGTTTGTGATCACTGCTTTAAAGAAAACCGAACTTAGTCTTATTGTTGCACTTCTATCTCAACTGGAACATCTGGAACTGGTCAAGGATTACAGACCCAGTAAAGCCTGAGCTTCCTCTGTTCCTGTCCACGAATCTTCTTTCCCCCAATTTCATGTACTTGGCTCATTTCTTTTACAACTTATATCTGTTTCTCATTTTTACTCTGAGGTTGGCTTTGAAAACTCAGTTATATCCATATATCCCCAGATATGGGTGTCCATATCCCCAGGCACCTTGATCTTGTGTGTTTAAATCTCTGGGTCAGCTTAGTTAGAGGACTTAGAATCAAGATATCCACATATAAAGGCTGATATGTCTCCATTTTCTAGACAGACCTATGGATGTCTTCCCTTTTCCCTGTCTAGCTTGATAGGAGCTCAGCCTGTACTTATTCACGGGTTTCCCAGGTGGAATTAGTGGTAAAGAACCTGCTTGCCAGTGCAGTAGATGTAAGAGATGCAGGTTCAATCCCTGGGTCGGGAATATCCCCTAGAGTAGGAAATGACAACTTGCTCCAGTATTCTTGACTGGAAAATTACATGGACAGATAAACCTGGAACGCTACTGTGCATGGGGCCTCAGAGACAAACATGATGGAGTCTGCACTTCTTGTTCTAAGTCAGAGGCAGAAGAGGCAGAACAGTGGGGTTATAAGTCAAAAAACCTAATCATACCACCAAAGTGGAGGAACCAGAACAGATGGGAAGCCAGAGAAATAAAGCATAAAGAAAAATAGGGAAAGTCTGGTGCTTATTTGTAATCAAAAAGTTTTTAATAAGCATAAATTTATTCTGACAGAGGTGAAGCTATGCATTTAAATCAGGGCTTTTCCTTTTCATTATAGTTGATGCCCCCCACTCCCAAAAGAGACAAGAGCAGATTTATCCATGCACAGCATAAATTATCTTAAAGTGAAAAATTTAAGTTTTTGGAACAACAAAATTTTTTTCTCTTTGAAAAGATAGTGATCAATTCATTTACACAGTTTTAATAATACTTACTTTTACATGAACACTGAAATGAAATGCCTTTGGTTACTGAACTTCCTTTTAAATGTCTATCAGGGGACATCTTTACGAGTTTTATCTAAAGTCAATTTTTTTTTTTTTTTTTTAAATAAAGTAGGTGTGAGTCACAAGTAGCTATTGCTGGAAGTATATACTCAGTAATTCCTGACCTTCCTTTTTTTTTTGGCCACATCATGTGGCATTTGGAATCTCAATTTCCCGATCAGGGATCAAATCCATGCCCCCTGCTGGAAGCCCAGAGTCTTAACCACTGGACTGCCAGGGAAGTCCCTACACTCAGTAGTTCCTAATGTTTCTTTATACTCTGTCTCTTGTTGCTGCTGCTGCTGCTGCTTCTAAGTTGCTTCAGTCATGTCTGACTCTGTGTGACCCCATAGACGGCAGCCCACCAGGCTCCCCTGTCCCTGGGATTCTCCAGGCAAGAATACTGGAGTGAGTTGCCATTTCCTTCTCCAATGCATGAAAGTGAGAAGTGAAAGTGAAGTCACTCAGTCGTGTCCGACTCTCAGCGACCCCATGGACTGCAGCCCACCAGGCTCCTCTGTCCATGGGATTTTCCAGGCAAGAGTACTGGAGTAGGGTGCCATTGCCTTCTCCACTGTCTCTTAAACATAACATTTCTCAACACTCAAAAGAATTTGTCTTAACAACACAGTAATAAAAATTGCTTTCTTTACCACAGAAAGAAAGGCAAAGGTGAAGTGGAGTTTCAAAGGGCATTTGCTAGTCCTGCTGCTACTGCTGCTAAGTCGCTTCAGTCGTGTCCGACTCTGTGTGACCCCATAGACGGTAGCCCACCAGGCTCCCCGTCCCTGGGATTCTCTAGGCAAGAACACTGGAGTGGGTTGCCATTTCCTTCTCCAATGCATGAAAGTGAGAAGTGAAAGTGAAGTCGCTCAGTCGTGTCCGACTCTTAGCGACCCCATGGACTGCAGCCTACCAGGCTCCTCCATCCATGGGATTTTCCAGGCAAGAGTACTGGAGTGGGGTGCCATTATTGATAGCTTATGGTGAATGATGTCAGATTCGTGATCTCCAAAGAAGAAGCTTTAGCTCTGGGACCAGGGACCAGGCTTGATCAACAAGAGCTTTTATGTAGCAGAGTTTTATTAAAGTGAAAAAGAGAAAGCTTCTGACATAGTCTTCAGAAGGCGGATGGAGAGTGCCTCCCTCAGTAGTCTTGTCTAGGCCTTATATATTTTTACCACACCCACTCCAACAATGTACATTTTTTAAACCAATTTATTTTTTATTAAAGGATAATTGCTTTGCAGACTTTTGTTGTTTTCTGTCAAACCTCAACATGAATCAGCGATATGTATACATATATCCACTCTGTTTTGAATCTCTCTCCCATCTCCCTCTCCATCCCACCCCTCTAGGTTGATACAGAGCCCCTGTTTCAGTTTCCTGAGCCACACAGCAAATTCCCATCGGCTATCTATTTTATGTATGGTATTGTAAGTTTCCATATTACTCTTTCCATATATCTCATCCTCTCTTCCCCTCTCCCCATGTCCATAAGTCTATTCTCTTTGTCTGTTTCTCCATTGCTGCCCTGTAAATAAATTCTCCCATACTATTTTTCTAAATTCTGTACATACACATGAGAATATGATATTTATCTTTCTCTTTCAGATTTACTTCACTCTGTATAATATGTGATAGATTCATCCACCTCATTAAAACTGATTCAAATGTGTTCCTTTTTATGTCTGAGTAATATTCCATTGTGTATATGTACCACAGCTTCTTTATCCATTCATCTGTTGATGGACATCTAGGTTGCTTCCATGTTCTACCTATTGGAAATAGTGCTGCAATGAACAATGGGATATGTGTGTCTTTTTCAATTTTGGTTTTCTCAGAGTATATGCCTAGGAGTAGGATTGCTGGGTCATATGGTGGCTTTATTCCTAGTTTTTTTTAAGGAATCTCCATACCATCTTCCATAGTGTCTATATCAATTTACATTCCTATCAACACTGCAAGAGTGTTCCCTTTTCTCTACACTCTTTCTAGCATTTATTGTTTGTAGACTTTTTGATGATGGCCATTGTGACTGGTGTGAGGTGATATCTTGTAGTTTTGATTTGCATTTCTCCAATAATGAGCAATGTTGAGCATCTTTTCATGTGTTTGTTAGCCATCTGTATGTCTTCTTTGGAGAAATGTCTGTTTAGGGCTTTTCCCCACTTTTTTATTGGGTTGTTTGTTTTTCTGGTAATGAGTTGTATGAGATGCTTGAATATTTTGGAAATTAATCCTCTATCAGTTGTTTCATTTGCTATTATTTTCTCCCATTCTGAGGGTTGGTTTTTCATCTTGTATATAATTTCCTTTGCTCTGCAAACACTTTTAAGTTTAATCAGGTCCCCCTTGTTTACTTTGGTTTTTATTTCATTACTCTAGAAGGTGGGTCATAGAGGATCTTGCTTTAATTTATGTCATTGAGCGTTCAGCCTATGTTTTCCTCCCATACTGTCTTGATAATTGTAGCTTTGTAGTTTAATCTGATGTCAGGAAGGTTGATTCCTCCAGCTTCATTCTTTCTCAAGAATGCTTTGGCTATTCAGGGTCTTTTGTATTTCCATATGAATTGTGAAAAATTTTGTTCTAGTTCTATGAAAAATGTCATTGGAAATTTGGTATCATATTGAATCTGTAGATTGCACTTGGTAGTACAGTCATTTTCATAATATTGATTCTTCTTACCGAGGAACATGGAGTATCTCTCCTTCTGTTTATATCATTTTTTATTTCTTTCATTAATGTCTTATAATTTTCTGTGTAAAGTTCTTTTGTCTCCTTAAGTAAATGTGTTCCTAGATATTTTATTCTTTTTGTTGCAATGGTGAAGGGGACTGATTCCTTAATTTCTATTTCTGATTTTTCATTGCTAGTATATAGAAATCCAAGTGATTTCTGTGTATTGATTTTGTATTTTGCAACTTTGCTAAATTCACTGATTATCTCTGTGGTTTTCTGATACTATCTTTAGTGATTTCTATGTACAGTATCATGTCATCTGCAAACAGTGAGAGCTTTACTTCTTTTCTTATCTGGATTACTTTTATTTCTTTTTCTTCTCTGATTGCTGTAGCTAGGTTTCCAGAACTAATTTGAATAATAGCAGAGAAATAGGGCATCCTTGTCTTGTTCCTGATCTTAGGGGAAATGATTTTGGTTTTTCACCCTGGAGAATAATGTTTTGTGTAGGCTTGTCATATATGGCCTTTACTATGTTGAGGTGGCTTCCTTCTATGCCCATTTTTTGAAGAGTTTTAATCATAAATTGGTGCTCAATTTTGTTAAAGGCTTTTTTTCTGCATCTATTGAGAGGATCATATGATTTTTATGTTTCAATTTGTTAATATGGTGTATCACATTGATTGATTTGCATATATTGGAGAATTTTTGCATCCCTGTAACAAACCCCAACTTGGTCATGGTGTGTGAGCTTTTTGATGTGTTGCTGAATTCTGTTTGCAAAAATTTTGTTGAGCATTTTTTGCATCTATGTTCATCAGTGATATTGGCCTGTAGTTTTCTTTTCTTGTGTTGTCTTTGTCTGGTTTTGGTATCAGGGTGATGGTGGCTTTATAGAATCTGTTTTGAAGTGTTCCTTGCACTGCAATTTTTTGAAAGAGTTTTAGAAAGATAGACATTAATTAGCTCTTCTCTAAATGTTTGATAGAATTCTCCTGTGAAGCCATCTGATTGTGGACTTTTGATTTCTGGGAGATTTTTGATCACAGCTTCAATTTCAGTGCCTGTAATTGGGTTGTTCATAATTTCTATTTCTTCATGGTTCAGTCTTGGAAGATTGAACTTTTCTAAGAGTCTGTCCATTTTTTCCAGATTATCCATTTTATTGCCATATAGTTGTTCCTAATAGACTCTTATAATCCTTTGTATTTTTGCATTGTCTGTTGTAACCTCTCACTTTTCAATTCTAATTTTGTTGATTTGATTCATCTCTGTTTTTTCTTGATGCATCTGGCTAAAGTTTTGTCAATTTTATTTATTTTATCAAAAAAATAGCTTTTAGTTTTACTAATCTTTATTATTGCTTTTTTATTTCTTTTTCATTTATTTCTTCTTGGATCTTTATGATTTCTTTCCTTCGACTAATTTTGGGTGTTTCTTTTTTTTTTTTTTTTTTTTCCCCTGTTGTTTTAGGTGTAAATTTAGGTTGTCTCTTTGATGTAAGTTTTGTTTCTTGAGGTTAGATTGTATTGCTATAAACTTCTCTCTTAGAACTGCTTTTGCTGCATCCCATTATGTTTTGAGTTGTCATGTTTACATTGTCATTTGCTTCTAGAATTTTTTTTTAATTTCTCTTTTAACATCTTCAGTAACCTGTTAATTATTTAGAAATGTGTAGTTTAATTTCCATTTGTTTCTGTTTCTTACAGTTTTTTCTTGTAATTGATATCTAGTCTCATAGGATTGTGGTCAGAGAAGATGCTTGATATGATTTCAATTTTATTAAATTTATTGAGTTTGGGTTTGTGACCCAAGATGTAGTCTATCTTGGAGAATAATCCATGTGCATTTGAGAAGGTGTATTTTTCTGCATTTGGATGGAATGTCTTGAAGATATCAATGAGATCCTTCTCATCTAGTGTATCATTTAAGACTTGCATTTCCTTATTAATTTTCTCTTTCGGTAATCTGTCCATTGGTATGAATGGGGTGTGAATGTTTCATACTATTATGGTGTTGCTGTCAGTTTGAGTCTTATGGGTCTTGTTTTTGTATCCATTTAGCCAGTCTGTGTCTTTTGGTTGGAGCATTTAATCCATTTACATTTAAAATAATTATTGATATATATGTTTCTATTGCCATTTTCTTAATCATTTGAGGTTGATTTTGTAGATTTTTTTTTTTCTGTTGTATTTCTTTACTATATAAGTTCCTTTAACATTTGTTGTAAAGCTGGTTTGGTGATACTGAATTTTCTTAACTTTTGCTTGTTTGAAAAGCTTTTTATTTCTCCATCAATTTTGAATGATATCCTTGCTGGGTGTAGTAGTCTTGGTTGTAGATTTTTGTTTTTCAGTATTTTAAATATATCCTGCCGTTCCCCTGTGGTTTGCAGAGTTTCTCCTGAAAGATCAGCTGTTAAGCATATAGAGTTTCCCTTGTATGTTACTTGTTTCTATTCCCTTGCTGCTTTTAATAATTTTTCTTTGGGTGTAGTCTTTTCTAGTTTGAGTAGTATGTGTCTTAGAGTGTTTCTCCTTGGGTTTATTCTGTATGGGACTCTTTGTGCCTCTTAGACTTGATTGACTATTTCCTTTTCCATGTTGGGGAAATTTTCAACTATAATCCTTCTCAGTTCTTTTCATTCTTTTTACTTTAGTCTGCTCTTCAGAAGTTATTTCCACCATTTTATCTTCCACCTCAATGATTCATTCTTCTGCTTCAGATATTCTGTTGTTGATTCCTTCTAGAGTATTTTTAATTTCAGTAATTGTGCTGTTTGTCTCTGTATGTTTATTATTTAATTCTTCTAGGTCTTTGTTAATTGATTCTTGCATTTTCTCCATCTTGTTTTCAAGATTTTTGATCATCTTCACTATCATTATTCTGAATTTTTTTTTCAAGTAGTTTGTCTATTGCCTCTTACTTTATTTGGACTTTCGTGTTTCTAGTTTGTTCCTTCACTTGTAGAGTATTTCTCTGTCTTTTCATTATTTATTTATTTATTTTTTAACTTATTGTGTTTGAGGTCTCCTTTTCCCAGCCTTAAAGATTAAATTCATTCTTCCTTTTGGTTTCTGCCCTCCTAACTTTGGTCTAGTGGTGTGTGTAAGCTTTGTATAGGGTGAGATTTGTGCTGAGGGTTTTTTTTTTTTTTTCCATTTTTTTGTTTTTCTTCTGATGGGCAAGGCTGAGTGAGGTGGCAATCCTGTCAGCTGATGATTGGGCTTGTATTTTTGTTTTATTTGTTGTTTAGATGAGGTGTCCTGCACAGGGTGCTACTAGTGGTTGGGTGATGCCAGGTCTTATATTCAACTGGTTTCCTTTGTGTGAGTTCTCACTCTCTGATACTCCATAGGGCTAATTCTCTGGTAGTCTAGGGTCTTGGAGTCTGTGATCCCACTCCAAAGGTTCAGGGCTTGATCTCTGGTTCGGAACAAAGATTCCACAAGTGGTTTGTTATGGCATTAAGTGAGATTAAAACAAATATCCAAAAATGAGAAACCAAAGATGAACCCCAGACAAATGGCAGTCACAAAATCAGGCAAATAATAATTATAATAATGGAATATACACATATACATATATACCCATAAGCAAAGTCAAAAGAGTTCAACAAAAATCAAGTACAGGAGATTGACTTGGAGAACAAAGGAAATCAAAAATTATATTTACCAGTAAGGAACAAAACTAACAAAGCATAAACTTGAAAACAAAACTAAAGCAAGGTGCCAAGTGGGGAATAAAGCAATGAAAAAAAAAAAAAAAAAAAACTAACAAATATGTTGAGGGTAAAGGAAAGAAAAGAAATAAAGAATAGATATACAAAGTTAAATAGAGGTAGATAAAGAATATTTTTATACATTAAAGATTAAGCACAAGGGAAAAAGAACAGTAGGAAAGACAAGCAAAGAAATCAATGTATAAAAAATATAATAGGTTTAAAAAATTAAAACTTAAAATTATAGAAAAGACAAAAAAAAAAGGAAGAAGAAATAAAAAAAGAATACAAAAAAAGGAAAACTCTACAGACCTGCAAAAGCTCAATGTAAAGCCGGAGGTTTAGAACAAATAAAAAGTGTGGCTGAATATACACATATACATATACACACATAAGCAAAATCAAAATGGTCTAACAAAAATAAAGGATAATAGACTTACCCAGCAAACAAAGGAAACAAAAAATTATATCTAACAGTTAAGAACAAAACTAACTAAAGTACAACTGGAAAACAGAACTAAAACAAGGTGTCAATTGGGGAATAAAGCAACGAAAATAAAACTAACAATAATGTTGAGAGGAAAGAAAAGGTAGAAAAAATAGCTATACAAAGTTAAATAGAGGTAGATAAGATTTATATACATTAAATATTAACTGCAAGGGGAAAAGAACAGTAGGAAAGGCAAACAAATAAATAAGTGTAGAAAAAAAAATAGGTTTAAAAAATCAAAAAAGTAAAAAAAAAAAAAAAAAAAAGAATGAAAAGAAAAACAAAACAGGAAAACTCCACAGAAATGCAAAAGCCCAACATAGAGGTAGAGATTCATAACAACAATAAAAAATGTGACTGAAAGAAAAAAAAAAAGCTCACAAGCTTAATTAGATTTCATAGTGTGAATAAAATTGACAACTACACCAATTCAATTCAGTTCAGTCGCTCAGTTGTGTCCGACTCTTTGTGACCCCATGGACTGCAGCACTCCAGGCCTCCCTGTTCATCACCAACTACCAGAGTTTAGTCAAACTCATGTCTATAGAGTACCTGATGCCACCCAACCATCCTCATCCTCTGTCATCCCCTTTTCCTCCCTCCTTCAATCTTTGCCAGCATCAGGGTCTTTTCAAATGAGTCAGTTCTTTGCATCAAGTAACCAAAGTATTGGAGTTTCAGCTTCAATATCAGTCCTTCCAATGAGTATTCAGGACTGATTTCCTTTAAGATGGACTGGTTGGATCTCCTTGCAGTCCAAGGGACTCTCAAGAGTCTTCTCCAACACCAGAGTTCAAAAGCATTAATTCTTTGGCGCTCAGCTTTCTTTATAGTCAAACTCTCACATCCACACATGACTGCTGGAAAAACCATAGCTTTGACAAATAGCTTTGTTGGCAAAGTAATGTCTCTGCTTTTCTATAAGCTGTCTAATTTGGCCATAACTAAAGAGAAAAAAAAAAGAAAGAAAGAAAGAAAAAATTCCAGAAGAATCTATAGTACAAGTCAAAACATAAGAGTGATAAATGTTTTTCTCGAGTCACTTCTGTCAGAGTCCTTTCCTTCCCTGGGAGCCCCAGTCCACCTCACCTCCCTAGGATGCCCTCTAACCCTGTGTGGATCTCTGGACCTGCTGTGGGGGCAGCTCAGATTTCAATCTGATCCTGCTCCTGTGTGTTCTTGCCTCCAATATCCACAGCTACCAGAACTAGTGTATTTTCTTTTGTGGGAGCTCTCAGTGTCCTTTTATGTATTCCATAGACACAGAGTCTGCCTAATTGATCATGTGGTTTTAATATACAGTTTGTACAGTTGGTGGAAAGGTTTTGGGTCTTCTTCCTTAGCCACACTGTCCCTGGGTTTCAATTGTGGTTTTATTTCTATCACTGCATGTAGGTCATCCACTGGGGCTTGCTCCTAAGGTTGCCCTGGAGGATTCGGGTTTGCCCCTGTGAGTGCCAGGTGCAGCTGCTTGGATTGCAGGGGTTCTGGCAGCACCAGGTATTCAGGGGTGTTGCCTGCTAGAGCAACAGGAAATATAGAGTGCTCTAGAAGGATATGGCAACTGTAGCCAATACATTCCAATATTCTTGACTAGAGAGTCCCCATGACAGAGAAGCCTGGCAGGCCACAGTCTACAGGGTTGCAAAGATTTGGACACAACCAAAGTGACCCTGCACGCATACACACAAGACTCTTTTTGCCTGTGGCAGTTCTGCCCCAGTGAGGATTGAACATGAAGGTGGCACAGCTGTTTGGCTTGGGTGGACTCTGGTGACACCAAGTGTGCAGGAACACGGACTGCCTCCACTGCAGGAGTTATGGCCCTATCAGTCATTTTTTGAGCCTCTTGTAGCTGGCAATCAGAAAGCCTCTTTGGCCAGTCTTTCTCCATAGCTCCACCAATTCAGGAACTTAGAGGACTCCCTTTCCTGGGGTCCTTTGTTGTTTGGCATGTCAGGCACATAGAGGGGCCCTGTGGCTGGGATCCTATTCTGTAGATCCATGCATTAAGCCCTTAAAGGGGCATCCTGGGTGGGGTCCTACTCTGTAGGAAAGTGCATCAGGCTTTTGATCAGCCAGCCTGTCTATTGTTCAGCTGCCAATGCTGGCTTGTGGGGAGAGAGAGGCTATGGTGATGGCTCCACCCCCTATGCATGACTGAGCAGCATCACCTTACTTCCATGGCTGCCTGGCTTTCCTCCACAGGCATTTCCCACTGCAATCTCCCTCACATCCCCTTGATCTGTCTCTCTGCAGTCAACAATGGCCTTTGCCCTGGGATTGCTCCACAACCCCTAAACTTCAGCTTCCAGCTGCTGCGGCCTCCAGGAGACCTGTGTCCCTCTCTGGGGTATGTATGGCTGCAAGAGGACTGTCTGATTCTCATTCCTTTTATGCTGCCACAGATCAGTTGTTTTGCTCTCAGCCTGAATTATGTCTCCTCTGAGTCAGACAATTGCCTCAGTGTGGGGATCAGATCCCTGCTTTTGTTCCCCCACCCACCAAGGGCAGGTCCAGTCCTACTAACACTCCTGTTCTCGCCCCTATTTCCTTCATCCTACTGAGTTTTATTTCCTTCATCCTACTTAGTTTTATTTCCTTCATCCTACTTAGTTTTATTTCCTTCATCCTACTTAGTTTTGCGTGGTTATCTATATTTTTTTTCCCCTGGTCAGGTACTTCTGTCCTCTCTCAGTTGGTGTTTTGCATGCACTTCTGTGTCTGAAGGTGTATTCCTGATGTATCCATGAATAGAGATGTGCTCCACATCCATCTACTTCTCTACCATCTTGTTCTCTCACCAACATACATCTTAAATTAACAAGATTAGAAGTAATAGTAGAAAGGTCTTACCAGATCCACTCCCACAAAAGACAACAGGATTAGTCAGAAGGTTCTGGTTAAGGAGAAACAGGTCCTCAAGAAAAACACATTGTTGTTATATAATCATTATAGAGTTTAAGATGAGTTGTTTAGTTCTGTAATTAGCTCTGGGCTTAAAGAAAATAATATCTTATGTGACTAAGACTAAAGAATGTAGAAAAAAAAAAAAGTTTGTCCTTTTCTCCTCTTTGAGAACCCCAGATCCCTTTCTCCTCCTTGGGAACCCCAGACTTCTTATCAACCTACCTAAGAATTGACTCTCACTATCTGACAGAGAAATCCCTATGAGAACATTTTTCTCAAAGGCATGACACTGGCTGAGGCTAGAGGTTTCAGTGAACACTGACTCAGGTGGAGAGGTGAGCAGAGCATGGCAGGATCATATCACTGAGAACACTGCCTAGGAAGCTGCTATGTTCCCGAAGAAAGGCTCTTGTCATGTTATGGACCCAAGGGCTGGAGGAGGTTGAAGGGGTCAAGGCCTAGGAGTGGGAAAGTACTGAGAATTGAATCAGAATAAAATGTTTTTAAGCTTCCCTCCTTCTTCTTACAAGAAGGTCTTGGCAGAGACGTCTTAACAGGGTTTTAGCTAAGACCTACCATAAGGAGGTCTCACATAAATGGCCTCCCCAAAGGAGCACCAGGCTGGAGATGTAGATACACATGAAGTACTGAATCCTTGATGGCAACTCTATCCAGAGATTGCCTGCACTAGCTATGTGCTGAGTCTGCAGTGGGGCAGGCAGCTTTCCCCTGTGAGGTTTGCCACATTCACTGTTTTCACACAAACTGTTTTCTTTTTCATCTCTATGCATTTGTTCTTACTATTCCAAATTCTCAAAGAAAATCTTTATCTTCTCCTTCAGATGACCTTTTGCCTGTTCTTTTTTTTTTTTTTTTTTCCATAAATAACAAACATTTATTGGTGTCACTTATGGTAGAAAAAAGTTCCTACAGCAGATACACATGACCCAACATTTTCAAGGTGAACACACGCCCTAACCCAGCTTTTTTTTTTAACCCACTTTTGATGATAGCCAATTCCTCCTGCCCCTGACCCCAAGACATGTGAGCAACTGCTAATGAAAAGCAGTAAACAACCACTTGGGCTATAGCATTCTCAACTCCACTCCAAGGTGAAGATTCCAATTACATTCAAGACTTAAGTTCTCTCAATTTTCTCCTAGCGAAAGTTCCTGAGTCCAGTATTTACAATGTTACAGCACTAGCAGTGTCTACAACTCATCTTTGTCTGCTGCTTCCTCCTCATTGGTTGGGGGAGGGCCTGCACTTCCATCAGATCAGATCAGATCAGTCGCTCGGTCGTGTCCGACTCTTTGCAACCCCATGAATCGCAGCACACCAGGCCTCCCTGTCCATCACCAGCTCCCGGAGGTCACTCAGACTCACACCCATCAAGTCAGTGATGCCATCCAGCCATCTCATCCTCTGTTGTCCCCTTCTCCTCCTGCCCTCAATCCATAGAGTTTGCTGATAATTGGCTGAACAATTTCTTCTAGCTCCTTCTTTTTAGCTTTGAAATCTTCAATGTCAGCATCTTGGTGACTTTCCAGCCACTCAATCTTTTCTTCTACAGCTTTTTCCATGGTCTCCTTATCTTCTGAGGAAAGTTTACCTCCCAGTTTTTCTTTATCTCCAATCTGATTCTTAAGAGAATAGGCATAGCTTTCCAATTTATTTCTTGTGTCTGTTCTTTTGGCTCACATTTTTCTTATCAATATCTAAGTCTCTCAAGGAACATTTGCTTAAAATGAACTTAAGTCCAAGAAAGGGGGTCTTGTGCCATTGGTCCAATGTGTTAGAGTCATGGATGTGGCCATCCTGTAAACGGAACCCATGTCTTCTACACTTCGAGAAAGTCCAGTGTACCCAGAAATCAAGCATTCCTTGTCCAAATGTCTTGACCTAATGGTGTGTACAAATCAAGGCATGGTTGGGGATGGCTAATGGATACTTTTTTGGGAATAGTGAAGGGATGGAGGTTGAACAATACAGACCAACAATACAGTCCATACACCGTTGCTATGGTAGGTAGAGCCTGGGATTGTAAATGGAAAGGGCCTTTAGGATTTGAGCTCATATCCTTTTATCCCAGTACCACCAAGTTTTCAAAGGAAATTCAGTGGAGCTAAAAGAATTTCAGTTCACACTTGGCTTTCAAAACAGTTATGAAATATAAAGTGAAGTAATCCAGAAAGAAAAAAAAATACTATATATTAATGCATGTATGTGTAATCTGAAAAAAAAAAAAAAAAAAACTGATATAGATGATCTTATTTACAAATTAGAAATAGAGACACAGACATAGAGAACCAAGGCATAGATACCAAGATGGGAGGGGAAGGAGCCTGGGAGGAACTGGGAGACTGGAATTGCCACAAGCACACTATCGATCCTATGTATAAAATGGATAACTAATGAGAACCTACTGTACAGCACAGGGAACTCTACCTTCTGCTCTGTGGTGACCTAAATGAGAAGGGAATCTAGAAAAGAGGGGATACATGCATATGTATAGCTGATCCACTTGGCTGTATATAGAACCTCATATAATAATTTAAAGCAATTATACACCAATAAAAATAAAAAAAATTAAAAAACTGTTATGAAAGTCCATATTTTTAGTAGTGAGAATTTAAAACATACCTAGTATAAAGTTTGTAAGCTTGATTTCTAACTTTTAAAAATTTAGGCAACTGCCAAGTAAGTCTCTATTTGTCATCTTTCCTGAACCTTGCAAGTATTGGGAATGCACATGTATTTGTTTTACCATGTATTTTATCTGCAGTCTCTAAATTTAACGCCCCCCTCCCGCCCCCGACCTTGTGGTTTTATAATACTTGTGTTCTTCCAGTGTCACATTTTTTCATGTGCTAGCTTAGTTACTGATCTTCATGGTTTTTCCTTTTCTGGGCTGTGAGTTACCTAAGGAAAAGCGTTCTTTTCACTGTTACTCTCTCCTTTGCCTACATTCATGGCACCACATTAAAAATTATGAACAATACTGAAATTTAAACTCAGAGAATTTCTTCAGTCTTTACCTTTTTGAATCTCCTCATCCACAAAGTCTCTCATTTTCTAGTGCTTTTGACTATACACATTACTTTGCCCTTCTTATTCTACTCTGTTTAAGAGTCCATAAATTTATTCCTAAATATCTACTTTGTTACTGATGTAAAAATATAATGATGTGTTCCTTTTTGAAATTACTCTCAAACTCTACAACTGCAACAAATCTCTGTCAGACTAAACTCTTCAAGATAAGTCAGGGTTAAATCTTTACCCAATAGTCCTGTAGAGGAAGATTATACAAGATGTACAAGAATAATACTAATAATGGTTATGCAATAACACAACAAATAAAATTTAGCATTGTATACTGCACATTGCAAGAAGAGGTGGCAAGAATATACAGAAGAACTATACAAAAAAATACCTTCATAACCATACCAGATAACAATGATGGTGTGATCACTCACCTAGAACCAGACATCCTGGAATGCGAAGTCATGTGGGCCTTAGGAAGCATCACTATGAACAAAGCTACAGGAGGTGATGGAATTCCAGTTGAACTATTTCAAATCCTAAAAGATGATTCTGTGAAAGTGCTGCATTCAATATGCCAGCAATGTTGGAAAACTCAGCAGTGGCCACAGGACTGGAAGAGGTCAATTTTCATTCCAATTTCAAAGAAAGGCAATGCCAAAGAATGTTCAAACTACCGCACCATTGCACTCATCTCACACTTTAACAAAGTAATGCTCAAAAATCTCCAAGCCAGGCTTCAATAATCTGTGAACTGTGAACTTCCAGATGTTCAGCTTGATTTAGAAAAGGTAGAGGAACCAGAGATCAAATTGCCACCATCCATTGGATCATTGAAAAAGCAAAAAAGTTCCAGAAAAACATCTGCTTCTGCTTTATTGACTATGTCAAAACCTTTAATTGTGTGGATCACAACAAACTGTGGAAAATTCTTCAAGAGATGGGAATATTGGACCAGCTGACCTGCCTTCTGAGAAATATGTACGCAGGTCAAGAAGAAATAGTTAGAACTGGACATGGAACAACAGACTGGTTCCAAAGGAGTACATCAAGGCTGTATATTGTCACCCTGGTTGTTTAACTCATATACAGAGTACATCATGAGAAATGCTAGACTGGAGGAAGGACAAGCTGGAATCAAGATTGCCAGGAGAAATATCAATAATCTTAGATATGCAGATGACACAACCCTTATGGCAAAATGTGAGGAAGAACTAAAGAGCCTCTTGATGAAAGTGAAGGAGGAGGGTGAAAGAGTTGGCTTAAAACTCAACGTTCAGAAAATGAAGATCATGGCATCTGGTCCCATCACTTCATGGCAAATAGAAGGGGGAACAGTAGAAACAGTGATAGCTTTTATTTTGGGGGGCTCCAAAATCACTGCAGATGGTGACTGCAACCATGAAATTAAAAGATGCTTACTCTTTGGAAGAAAAGTTATCAGCAACCTAGACAGCATATTAAAAAGCAGAGACATTATTTTGCCAACAAAGGTCTGTCTAGTCAGAGATATGGTTATTCCAGTAGTCATGAATGGATGTGAGAGTTAGACTATAAAGAAAGCTGAGTGCTAAAGAATTGATGCTTTTGAAATGTGGTGTTGGAGAAGACTCTTGAGAGTCCCTTGGACTGCACGGAGATCCAACCAGTCCATCCTAAAAGAAATCAGCTCTGAATATTCATTGGGAGGGCTGATGCTGAAGGTGAAACTCCAATACTTTGGCCACCTGATATGAAGAACTGACTAATTTGAAAAGACCCTGATGCTGGGAAAGATTGAAGGCAGGAGGAGAAGGGGACGACAGAGGATGAGATGGTTGGATGGTATCATGAACTCAATGGACATGAGTTTGAGTAAGCTACAGCAGTTGGTGATGGATAGGGAGGCCTAGCCCACTGCAGTTCATGGGGTCACAAAGAGTCAGACACAACTGTGTGACTGAACTGACTGACTTCACTTTGCACTGCATAGTTTATATTCACTATACTACTACTGTTCACAGTTACCCTGCAAAGTAGAAATTATTATTTCCCTAGTGAAGTTGACGGTATTGATATAAAGAGGTAAATTAACTTGCCTAAATTTACATTGCTTATGAATAAAATATCTAAAATTCATTGGAGAAGGCAATGGCACTCCACTCCAGTACTCTTGCCTGGAAAATCCCATGGATGGAGGAGCCTGTAGGCTGCAGTCCATGGGGTTGCTAAGAGTCGGATACGACTCAGTGACTTCACTTTCACTTTCATGCATTGGAGAAGGAAATGGCAACCCACTCCAGTGTTCTTGCCTGGAGAATCCCATGGATGGGGGAGCCTGGTGGGCTGCCATTTATGGGGTCACACAGAGTCGGACACGACTGAAATGCCTTAGCAGTAGCAGTAGCAGAATTCATACCCATGTATATATTTCTTAAACCCAGATCATTTTTGTAGTCAACATCTACCAAATGCTTAATACATAATTTTGGTCAATAAGTGTCTATTAAATTCATGAATAAACAAATTGATGTGAGATGGATAGATGGATGGGTGGGTGGGTTGGTGAACAGATAGTAGATTTATACCTAGGAATAATTATAAAATAAAGATCATGTATAGGGGGTTAAAGTTTGACCAGTTAATAAGTGTCTTTAAGGAAAATGTAGGTCAAAGTTTACCAAAAAACAGCAGAAACATTTAAATTTTTTCATTAATTCATATTAGTGAATTAATACTCTCCCTCAGGGAAATTGGACTGCCCTAGTGGCTCAGACGGTAAAGTGTCTGTCTACAATGCGGGAGACCTGGGTTCAATCCCTGGGTCAGGAAGATCCCCCGGAGAAGGAAATGGCAATCCACTCCAGTACTCTTACCTGGAAAATCCCATGGAGAGAGGAGCCTGGTAGGCTACAGTCCATGGGGTCGCAAAGAGTCAGACATGACTGAGCAACTTCACTTCACTTCACTTCAGGGAAATCATTCAAAATAGAGATTATCATAGTAGAGGCTTCTAGTCTGCACAACACCAGCCTAAGGCATTTCTTTAAGACACGGACCCCTCGGCCCTACCTCTAAGGATTCTGCTGAGGCAGGGCTGAAGGGTTTATATTATAACAATCACAACTGATGATTCTGATATAAAAATCTATGAACCACAGTTTTGAAATCTGTTACTGTTTGAAAATAAGCAAGATACTTTTTTTCCTCTTTCTCTTCAGAAAGAAGAAGAAAAGAATAATTTAATTCTACATAGAGACTTTATCTGTCTAGAATGATCCATTACAGTGTGTTGGCCCATGTCTCAAGCTCAGTTTCAGGAGTCTCTCGGGTGCCCTAAGCCACTCAAGTGGGGCGGTTCGTGGCGCACAGATCTGTGTCACTGCAGGTCGGTGCTCCCTGGCTGCTCTCCACAGCAGTCCTCACCCGGCAGCAGCAAATAAGACTCCCGAGGGGCTCTCTGATTGGTGGCCTCACCCTTTTCTAACTTGATCTCCCTTCTTTCTTTCTCTTCCTTCTACATTTTCTTCAACTTTAGTATCTTTCCTTTAGTATGGGAGTCAAAAAATGATATCTACAGGTTTTTATTTGATTCTGTCTTTGGGATTCACCAGTACCTTTTTAAATTAGTAGATAAATACAGTCATTATTTTCTGGTTCAGGAGATTACTAGTTTTATATAGATTATAAAAGGAAAGAGGGAAATAGTCAAAGCACAAGTGAAATGGAAATCCCTTAGATACATCTTCAAGTTAGTTAAACAAAAACCCTTGGAGTCCATAGACAATAACTTGATAATTAGTATCATGCTTTGGATTGCCTAGAACAATCTGGTGATGTGAATAGAAAGAGCATATTACTTTTTAAGCTTCTGAAAACAGTAAGAAATAATGATTCACCACCTATCAATGATATGGCTAAAGTTTTCTCCAGAATATGAATATTTAGAGATTAAAGTAAGGTAGATTGAGTAGTGAATTGATGCTTTAAATGGGAAATAACTATCAAAAGTTCTGCCAGGTAACTGATAAATTTTTTGAAAATTTCTTCCTTCCACAATCCTCCTGAATGATCTTGCTTAGATTCCCATGAAAAAAAGGATGCTGTGAACTTTTATTTTTTTTTAATTAAACTTTATTTTGCTTAACTTTACAATATTGTATTGCTTTTGCCATACATCAAGATGAATCCGCCACAAGTATACATGTGTTCCCCATCCTGAACCCTCCTCCCTCCTCCCTCCCCATACCATCCCCCTGGGTTGTCCCAGTGCACCAGTCCCAGGCATCCGTTATCAGGCATCGTACCTGGACTGGCGACTCATTTCAGATATGATATTATACATATTTCAATGCTATTCTCCCAAATCATCCCACCCTCTCCCGTTCCCAGAGTTCAAAAGTCTGTTCTATACATCAGTGTCTCTTTTGCTGTCTCGTAAACAGGGTTATTGTTACCATCTTTCTAAATTCCATATATATGCGTTAGTGTACTGTATTTGTGTTTTTCGTTCTGGCTTACTTCACTCTGTATAATAGGTTTGTTTAAACATGACATATTAAACACTTGTTTACTCATATTGCCTTCTAAACTCCCTTAAATTCATGATGAAAATGTTAAGGGGACCAACAAAAGCAGTGTTATTGAAGCTGAGAAGAAAATGGAAAGGAGTTAGCTGACTTACAAAAATAAAAGTATCAAAGTGAAAGTTGCTCAGTCGTGTCTGTTTCTTTGCAACCCCATGGACTATTCATTCCATGTAATTTTCCCGGTCAGAATACTGGGATGGATAGACATTCCCTTTTCCAGGGGATCTTCCCAACCCAGGGATTGAACCCAGGTCTGCCAGATTACAGTAGATTCTTTACCAGCTGAGCCACCAAGAAAAAAAAAAAATAAAATCTGAAGCCAAAGCTGAGAGTGGAGAAAAACTCTGTCACAGGATGCCTTCCCAGAGCAATCCAGAAGGGTTAAGAATAATCCACACCAAATAGCTCTGAAAGTGCCAATGGAATTGAAAGCACTTAGCCTAACAGATCCTTTTCTATCAATCCACACAGCAAAGAAACAACTGATCCTCATTCCAGCAGAAGACTGGCAGCTTACTGAAATATTGAACCCAAGAAACTGAATCCAGGGACAACAGGTATTGCTAGCAACTGGCAGCGACACTGAAACACAAGATTTACTAAAGGACTATGTTCCAATCCATGAGACTAAAGGTCCTTTCTTGATATTGCTCTCAGGATGTTGGCAAGTTTCCCCCCTTTAAGCATGAGACTGGAGAATTCTCAGAGGAATTTACCATCTCAAGGGCAAAAGACTGCCAGTTTTGAAAATCAGACATTGTCCAAAAGTTTTATGACAGATCTTTCAAATTGCAGTGCCACCTGTCACTGGGAAATGCTTTACATATATTGAGAGGTTCCAATCAGCTTTTCAGTGCTTCATTCTTAATATATTAGATAATCAAGAATTGCCAGATAATTGAGAAAAGCTGGCATGAAATACAGAGACCCAAATGAACAAAAAAGGGGAATTAGAAATAATCAGAACCAATTCAGAATAAGAAAAGAAAAACCTTCAATAATAAACATAATTGTAAGGAACATCCAGTGATGCATGAAATAGCCTAAAAGGAAAATTTAGATATCTTAAAAGTGAAAATCTAAACAATGGAAAACAGTTATTATACCTAAAACATAAAATGTAAAATTAAGAATGACATCAATAACTGAATACAGTGTAGGCTTAGTAGAAAGCAACTGCATTTGAATAAAAATCTGCTAAATAGTACAAGTATATTATATAAGAATATGGACAAACAGGAGAACTAAATTACCACTAAACTAGACCTAAATTAGCTGCGGGTGGTTACTCCCATGGAGCAGGAATCAAGTACTGGAAGGGGGATTTTGGGGGAAGAAGGAAACTTTCTTTTTTAAAAAATAAACTATATAAAACAATTTAATTTTTAAAACTACTTCCCTGTATTATTTGATAATAATGTTACATTATAAAAATATCTTTACTATCCAGAAAATTTTAAATCCTCATAATGTGTATTAATTTTCAGATAAATGAAAAAATGCATACCATCTTCATATGTTATTGTAGCTCCTCATCTTACTGCAGTCTTGTATATACAGATTCTGATCAGGATACTGCACATGGCAAAATTGTATATGGGAAGAATAATCCTGAGCATCATGGAGCTTTAAAACTACTGAGCTATGTATTTCAAATGCTATATAATAACGGTGTGTATGCAATCTTAAGATACAATATCGAGTCTGCTCTCTGTAATACAAACATGATTGTGCAGTACATAATGAATATATGTTATTCTTTATTTTATGCTAAAGACTTGTAGATTCAACATAAAACAAAATCTATCATTTAATAAAACTAAGATTCTAAATAAATCACACGTCAAGAAAGAAACAAGCAAAATTTAGTGTAGCTGCACTGCTATTGTAACTGGCCCTTGGAGTCCTTTGGTACACTATTAAGACATTTATTATATGCAGATTTCCAGGAAAAGTACAAACAATCAGAACAAATTTGCATTCCCCCTTAGGACAGAACAAGCTCGGAGGAACCTATTTTGCCTGTTTGTGTTCCTATGCACTCTAGATTTAGGACTGAGGAATGAAAAAACTGATTTAAAGGTGGTTTTCTGTGCTTCATGAGGTTTGCTGATAAATTCCTGTAATAAATTTATTTCTTTGGTTAATAAAAATGTGTCCATAGCTTTTCAAAATATAGGGTCTTTTTTCTCTCAATATTTTATTGCCTACTTTCATCACAAGCAAATAGCCAAGATTAACAATTTGGAATTATGGTGAAGAAGAAAAAGAATCATAAAAATAGCTCGTTTAACAGAGTAAGCCTTTCATGAATAATTTTTAAATGAATATTGACAATCCTTATAGAACTTTATATTTTAAAATGTATAATAATATATTATCTCATTTGATTGTCTGGCAGGCAAGGCAGTCATTTCACTGAAAAATAAATATAGTTTCAGGAAAGTTCTGGAAATTGCTCCATGAACAGGATGCAGGATGAGTCTCAGATTTGCAACTTCTCATTCTGAGTCCAGTCCAGCCCTGAATTCTCCGTCTCTTCATGAGGACAGATATTAAAGTACTATTTTACCTCAGTAAGAGTGAGGGGGTCTAATTTTTACATTGATGATTCTGTAAAAATTAGACCCCCTTTCACACTGATTGTCTGGCAGGCAAGGCAGTCATTTCACTGAAAAATAAATATAGTTTCAGGAAAGTTCTGGAAATTGCTCCATGAACATTGACGATTCTGAACAAATGTCTGCCTGTTTTCAAAAGTTAGTTTAATTATTTGGGTCTCACAAAGTAAATGCCCTGACCAAATGATATGGGATCTCTCTGCACGTGCAGAAACTCTAACTATGAAAATCCTTGTGAGCTCTTTATCCTTCAGCTGATGGCTGAAACATAATAATAAAGGTAGTAACAATGACAGGAATGAAGATGATGGCTTTGGTAGCTAACAATAACTCACAAAACAACAGGCACTAATTGCTATACATATCTTTTTCTCATTTTTATTTGAAGTATTGTTGACATACATTATATAAGTTCTAGCACAACACAGTGATATGACATACACATACTATGCAATGATCACCATGACAAAGTGATCACCACCATCTGTCACTATACAAAATCACTGCAATACTATTGATTATATTTACTATGTTGTACATTATATCCTGTGATTTACTTGCTATAACTGGAATTTTGTACCTTTTGATTCCTTTCACCAGTTTCTCCCACCCTCACCCTCCTCCCCTCTGGTGATCACCATTTTTCTGAATCTATGAGTCTCTGTTTTGGTATGTTTAGTCAATTGTTTGTTTTCTTAGATTGTGCATACAAGTGAAATCATGTAATATTTGTCTTTCTCTGTTTGGCTTATTTCACTATTTTAGAATTATATCCTCTAGGATCATCCATGTCATTGAAAATAGAAAGATTTCATTCTTTTTCATAGTTGAATGATATCTTATTATATTAAGTCGTATGTATATTGTGTAGATATATGGACCACATCTTCTTGATTCATTCATCTATTGGTGGACACAGATATAATCTTGGCTATTATAAATAATGTAACAAACATATGGGTATATATCGAATTGATGCTTTTGAACTGTGGTGTTGGAGAAGACTCTTGAGAGTCCCTTGGACTGCAAGGAGATCCAACCAGTCCATTCTGAAGGAGATCAGCCCTGGGATTTCTTTGGAAGGAATGATGCTAAAGCTGAAACTCCAGTATTTCGGCCACCTCATGCGAAGAGTTGACTCATTGGAGAAGACTCTGATGCTGGGAGGGATTGAGGGCAAGAGGAGAAGGGGATGACAGAGGATGAGATGGCTGGATGGCATCACTGACTCAATGGACATGAGTCTGAGTGAACTCCGGGAGTTGGTGATAGACAGGGAGGCCTGGCATGCTGTGATTCATGGGGTTGCAAAGAGTCGGACACGACTGAGCGACTGATCTGATCTGATCTGATCTGATATATATGTATGTATATATAGATAGATTTTCAAATTAGTTTTTTGTATTCTTTTGATGAATAACCAGAAATTCTTGGATCATATAGTAGTTCTGGGCTTCCCAGCTGTCACTGGTGGTAAAGAACATGCCTGTCAATGCAGGAGACATAATAGATATTGGTTTAATCCATGGGTCAGGAAAATTCCCTGGAGGAGGGCATGGCAACCCATTCCTATATTCTTGCCTGGAGAATCTCATGACAGAGAAGGCTGGTGGGCTACAGTGCATGGGGTCTCAAAGAGTTGGATGACTGAAGTGACTTAGCACACAGGCATACATGGTAGATCTGTTTTTGTTGTTGTTGTTTTATGAGGACCTTCCATACTGCTTTTCATAATGGCTGCACCAATCTATTTTCCCACCGACAGTAGTGCTATACATAACGTAATCCTCATTACAACCTTATGAAATTGGCACTAAAATTACACATTCTATAGCTAAGAAAAATGAAGGCTAGATGTTAAGTCATTAAAGACAGGAAGCTAAAAGATGGATAATCCCTGCAGTCTGACTATAAAAAAAAAAAAAAAGAAAAATCTATGCCTAAAGTCTCTAGCTGTAGCTTTGTAACACTTTCTCTTTTGCAACCTTAGGTGCCCGTGTAAATTGAATTAGTTTCCTGACTTAGAAACAACTATCCCTTCTGAAGTTTATATTGCATCTCTAGAAACTCTTTTTCATTAATCTCACAGTTCCTGTGGTACTGAGTAAAATCCAGAACAAAAAATACAAAATTAAGCAATATTTTTCATATCCAACTGGATGCTTCATTAAATGATACCATGTATTCAGGTGAAAACTGAATTATTTAGTGAGCAAGACCTGAGGCAGGTACTAGCTTGTCAGGAAGCAATTAATTCTGAGTTCTGAGCTCTACACAAGATACCAGATTAAGTCAGAAAGATGCATGCCTCAACCTCAAATGTTATTAGACAAGAGTCAACAGGGTGGGCAAGGACCATCCCCCTCAGGCCAGCTTTGGAAACTAGCTTTGCCACCACAACCAATCAGAATCTTAGGATCCACTTTAAATGTGAAAATACTCTTCTTGTCCTCCACATACCCAGATGCCATCCTGGAGAGAAGCCAGGAAGGCTTTAGGAAGGTGAACCTTTGCAAGATTAGGAAGTTTTCCTATTTGTGACTGAGGATTGCATAAAATAAACATATTTAGTTGCCAGTTTTGAACATGATAGTACTGAAGACTGAATCTCCACTCTTTTTAATCATCTTGTAAAAACTAGAGACAAAGATTTGATTAGTCCAAAACAAATGTATCTCTTACATTTTCACTGAACAAAGAAGCTGCAGTTTCAATAAATCTGTTTAAATACTAATAAACCTCATGAGGCCAGTTGACAATGGCTGGCATTGAACTATGCCTCTGCCATCTTTGGGAACTAGCACTCTCTTTGTGCTTTTGTTCTTGCTCACCTGCACTAGTCTGTGTGTATCTCCCTTCCCCATTTACCTTTCTACTTCTGGTATCATCTGAAGCTTTGGTCTGTTTATAACTTCAGCCTCACACCTATTCTTCCTCCCCTTCCTCTTTTCTTTTCTGTCTCTCCTCTCTCTTTGCATCTTTCCAAGATAGTTAATTTGAAGGTAGTCATAGAAATTACTGTGCGGCTGCTGGATGCCACTGGAACAATGGCTGTGTGGTTCAGGAGTGGTGACTGTGAGGAGATACCCCACGTCCAAGGGCTGAGAAGCCCAAGCAAGATGGAAGATACTGGAGGGGCAGCTGGGCGACTTTGAGGAGATACCCCAAGGGCAAAAGAGAAGTCACACAAAGACAGTAGGACGTGCAAAATCCCATGTAGAATCAAACCTTATACCTGCCAGAGATGCTCAGAGGGCTCAAACATACATTGTGCACACCAAGACCCAGAGACCCCACAGAGACTGAGACAGAACTGTGTTTGAGTGTCTCCTGGGGAGGTACGGGTCAGCAGTGGACTGCTGCAGTGGGAGGGGCTCTGGGTGCTGTAGACTTGGGTATGGCATAAGCCTTCTTGGAGAAGGTCGCCATAAACCTCACCAGAGAGCTGCCAGAAATTACATAGGACTGGGGAAACAGACTCTTGGAGGCCACAAATGGAACCTTGTGTGTACCAGGACCCAGGAGAAAGGAGCAGTGACTCTACAAGAGACTGACCCAGACTTGCCTGTGAGTGTCCAGGAGTCCCTGGTGGATGCATGAGTCAGCAATGGCCTGCTGCAGGATTGGGGGCACTGAATGTAGCAGTGAATGCCTGGGACCATTTGAAGGAGGTCCCCATTATCTCTATTACCTCCACCATAGTTTGGCCATAGTTCAACATTCTAGGAAACAGCGAACTGAAATGGACTGGAAAGGGTGAATTTAACTCAGATGACCATTATATATACTACTGCAGGCAGGAATCCCTCTGAAGAAATGGAGTGGCCATCATGGTCAACAAAAGAGTCTTAAATGCAGTACTTGGATGTAATCTCAAAAACGACAGAATGAACTCTGTTCATTTTGAAGGCAAACCATTCAATATCACAGTAATCTAAGTCTATGCCCCAACTAGTAACGCTGAAGAAGCTGAAGTTGAACGGTTCTATGAAGACCTACAAGACCTTTTAGAACTAACACCCAAAAAAGATGTCCTTTTCATTATAGGGGACTGGAATGCAAAAGTAGGAAGTCAAGAAACACCTGGAGTAACAGGCAAATTTGGCCTCGGAATACGGAATGAAGCAGGGCAAAGACTAATAGAGTTTTGCTAAGAAAATGCACTGGTCATAGCAAACACCATCTTCCAACAACACAAGAGAAGACTCTACACATGAACATCACCAGATGGTCAACACCAAAATCAGATTGATTATATTCTTTGCAGCCAAAGATGGAGAAGTTCTATACAGTCAGCAAAAACAAGACCAGGAGCTGACTGTGGCTCAGACCATGAACTCCTTATTGCCAAATTCAGACTTAAATTGAAGCAAGTAGGGAAAACCATTAGACCATTCAGGTATGACCTAAATCAAATCCCTTATGATTATAGAGTGGAGGTGATACATAGATTTAAGGGCCTAGATCTGATAGATAGAGTGCCTGATGAACTATGGAATGAAGTTCGTGACATTGCACAGGAGACAGGGATCAAGACCATCCCCATGGAAAAGAAATGCAAAAAAGCAAAATGGTTGTCTGGGGAGGCCTTACAAATAGCTGTGAAAAAAGGAGAAGCAAAAAACAAAGGAGAAAAGGAAAGATATAAACATCTGAATGCAGAGGTCCAAAGAATAGCAAGACGAGATAAGAAAGTCTTCTTCAGCGATCTATGCAAAGAAATAGAGGAAAACAACAGAATGGGAAAGACTAGGGATCTCTTCAAGAAAATCACAGATACCAGGGGAACATTTCATGCAAAGATGGGCTCGATAAGGGACAGAAATGGTATGGACCTAACAGAAGCAGAAGATATTAAGAAGAGGTGGCAAGAATACACAGAAGAACTGTACAAAAAGATCTTCACAACCCAGATAATCATGATGGTGTGATCACTGACCTAGAGCCAGACATCCTGGAATGTGAAGTCAAGTGGGCCTTAGAAAGCATCACTACGAACAAAGCTAGTGGAGGTGATGGAATTCCAGTGGAGCTATTCCAAGTCCTGAAAGATGATGCTGTGAAAGTGCTGCACTCAATATGCCAGCAAATTTGGAAAACTCAGCAGTGACCACAGGACTGGAAAAGGTCAGTTTTCATTCCAGTCCCAAAGAAAGGCAATGCCAAAGAATGCTCAAGCTACCTCACCATAGCACGCATCTCACACGCTAGTAAAGTAATACTCAAAATTCTCCAAGCCAGGCTTCAGCAATATGTGAACCGTGAACTTCTTGATGTTCAGGCTGGTTTTAGAAAAGGCAGAGGAACCAGAGATCAAATTGCCAACATCTGCTGGATCATGGAAAAAGCAAGAGAGTTCCAGAAAAACATCCAATTCTGCTTTATTGACTATGCCAAAGCCTTTGACTATGTAGATCACAATAAACTGTGGAAATTTCTGCAAGAGATGGGAATACCAGACCACCTGATCTCCCTCTTGAGAAATTTGTATGCAGGTCAGGAAGCAACAGTTAGAACTGGACATGGAACAACAGACTGGTTCCAAATAGGAAAAGGAGTTTGTCAAGGCTGTATATTGTCACCCTGTTTATTTAACTTCTATGCAGAGTACATTCTGAGAAACGCTGGACTGGAAGAAACACAAGCTGGAATCAAGATTGCCGGGAGAAATATCAATAACCTCAGATATGCAGATGACAATACCCTTATGGCAGAAAGTGAAGAGGAACTAAAAAGCCTCTTGATGAAAGTGAAAGAGGAGAGTGAAAAAGTTGACTTAGAACTCAACATTCAGAAAACAAAGATCATGGCATCTGGTGCCATCACTTCATGGGAAATAGATGGGGAAACAGTAGAAACAGTGTCAGACTTTATTTTTCTGGGCTCCAAATTCACTGCAGATGGTGACTGCAGCCATGAAATTAAAAGACGCTAACTCCTTGGAAGGAAAGTTATGACCAACCTAGATAGCATATTCAAAAGCAGAGACATTACTTTGCCAACTAAGTTTCGTTAAGGCTATGGTTTTTCCTGTGTTCATGTATGGATGTGAGAGCTGAACTGTGAAGAAGGCTGAGCACCGAAGAAATGATGTTTTTGAACTGTGGTGTTGTATCTTGAGAGTCCCTTGGACTGCAAGGAAATCCAATCAGTCCATTCTGAAGGAGATCAGCCCTGGGATTTCTTTGGAAGGAATGATGCTAAAGCTGAAACTCCAGTACTTTGGCCACCTCATGCGAAGAGTTGACTCATTGGAGAAGACTCTGATGCTGGGAGGGATTGGGGGCAAGAGGAGAAGGGGACGACAGAGGATGAGGTGGCTGGATGACATCACTGACTCGATGGATGTGAGTCTCAGTGAACTCCTGGAGTTGGTGATGGACAGGGAGACCTGATGTGCAGTGATTAATGGGGTCTCAAAGAGTCAGACATGACTGAGAGACTGATCTGATCTGATAGTTTAGCCTCAAATCAAATAGCGGGGAGGGACTACAGCCCCACCTTTCAACAGAAAATTGGATTGAAGATTTCCTGGGTGTGGCCCTGCTGATCAGACAAAGACCCAGTTTCCCCCTTAGTCAGTCTCTCCCATCAGGAATCTTATATAACTCTCTTATCCTTCTCCATCAGAAGGCAGACATACTGAAAACAACAATCACAGAAAACTAACCAATCTGATCACATGGACGACAGCCTTGTTTAACTCAATGAATCTATGAGCCATGATGTGTAGGGCCACAAAAGATGGGTCATGGTGGAGAGTTCAGACAAAATGTGGTCCATTGGAGAGGGAATGACAAACCACTTCAATATTCTTGCCTTGAGAATCCCATGAACAGTATGAAAAGGCAAAAAGATAGGACACTGAAAGATGAACTCCCCAGGTCAGTATGTGCCCAATATGCTACTGGAGATCAGTAGAGAAATGATTCCAGAAAGAATGAAGAGATGGAGCCAAAGCAAAACCAACATCCAGCTGTGGATGTGACTGATGATGGAAGTAAAGTCTGATACTACAAAGAACAATATAGCATAGGAACCTGGAACATTAGGTCAATGAATCAAGGCAAATTGTAAATGGTCAAACAGGAGATGGCAAGAGTGAACATCGACACTTTAGGAATCAGCAAAATAAAATGGACTAGGATGGGTGAATTTAACTCAAATGACCATTATAATTACTACTCTGGGCAAGAATCCCTTAGAAGAAATGGAGTAGCCATCATAGGCAATGAAAGAGTCCAAAATTCAGTATATAGAGGCAATATCAAAAAGGACAGAATGATTTCTATTTGTTTCCAAGGCAAACCATTCAATATCACAGTAATCCAAGTCTATGACCCAACCAGTAATGATGAAAAAGCTGAAGTTGAATGGCTATATGAAGACCTACAAGACCTTCTTACTGGAATTCCAGTCCTCTATAATGCAAAGGTTCCACTAGACTTCCCTGTGCTCCAACAAGAAGATTTAATAAATAGAGTGAAAGGTGGAGATCTCTTCTTTGGGTAAAGAGCCAATTGTATGTATTAAAGGTTGTCCGGTATATTTGTCCAGAAGGAGTTCCAGGTTATTCTTCAGTTTGGAGCACTCCTAGACAAGAGAATCTATCCTAGGTGGCAGCCTCTGTTGCAATTACCTCACTTTCCTAAATATGTGTGTATGTGCACTGTCAGGAGGTCTGGTTCTCTTTGTCCCACAGGTATTTTTCCAGAGTATGTCTTTTTTACCTGGATGTCTTTTTCTGCCTGTTATAGCAGCATCTGGGGAACTCTCAGCTCTATATTCCCCAATTCTGAGACAGCTTTCCCAAAGGAAAAGTAAACTTTCTCTTATCTCCATGACAGGAGATAATGTTGTTTTACAACTTGGAACAAGACAAGTACCTCTTTTTAAAGCCCATATCCTCCCACAGAAAGAGGAACACAGGGGTGCAATCTTCCTCAATGAATATGTTTCAAAGAGATGGCTCCCAGGCTTCTTCAGAAACTCAGTCCTGGATCGTAAAACTGGCAAGAGCCTAGAAGAAGATTTATATACATTTCAAAGGGGTAGAGAAAGGGCTTACAATGACAGGTTTAAAGTAAATGTTCTAAGAAAAGGGATGTCAGGGACTGGAGTCACGAAGAAATCTGCCTGCAGTTTAGCCAACTTGCAGGGAGTGTTAAGTTCATCTTGGTCAGGCCACAGACACAGCTATCCCTGTGGACACTTAAACTCCTCAGGAGCTTCAAGGGGACCAGAAAGCAGCCATTCATGTGGCCTGAATTACTGCTTCTAGCAACATTGTTCTGGCTTTGCTGTCTTTATAACCAGTATCCCATCAATGCCATTTATATTCAGTTATGAAATGACTATTTTTTGATACGTTCCTAGTTGTGTCCTCCTTATTAAGCACTCAGAGTCGAAGGTGACTGTCATGCTCATACAGCACGGGTTGTCCCTGCCTTTGAACATTCACTCTCATGTCCGCTGTGGGCAAAGCTCCTGCCTAGAAATAATAGATCTGCCTCTCTGCCTTAGCCATAAAGGCAAAAGTGAATCAAAAGAAGGAAAAGGGCGGGGGGCGGGGGGAGGGGAGGGTGGATTGGAAAAACTAAAAATAAGAAGGCACTTCTCCTTGGGCAAGTTTTATACTCATACTGTGGTGCTCTGGGCCATATAAAGTAGTACTAAAGGACTTTAGAAAGAAGAAACAGAATGCTTCTTTGGCATAATAGCTGGAGTTATGTTATTATACTAAATCTCAACATTAAAAATGCGTGTTTCTGAGAGATTTCCCTGGTGGCCTAGTGGTTAATATTCTGCACTTCCACTGCTGGAGGCATGAGTTCCATCCCTTGTCTGGAAACTAAGACCCCATACACTATGCAATGCAGGCAAAAAAAAAAAAAAAAAGTATGAATAAAAAAAAGAAAAAGAAAAATAATTTCTGCTATAAATTATTCTCTCAGTTAAGCAAAAGCATCTTGGAAGCTCCCTGATGGTCCAGTGGTAAGGATTCCAGGCTTCCACTGCTATGATCCACATTCAATTTCTGGTCAGAGGAATGGAGATCCTGCAAGCATTGAGGCATAGCCTAAAAGGAAAAAAAAAAAAAAAAAAAACAGCAGGGCATCTTTCCCACATGGTTTACACACATTAGTGGTTGTGAGGCTCTCAATCTTCTCACTCCTGCAAATATTTTAAAGATACCAAATAGAACAAAATGCCTGCAGAAGAGGCAGAGGCTGAGAGAAAGGGCCCGGTGGTGGGGTGGGGGAGAAGGAGGTGGTGGTTAGAGATAAAGGGCCAAGAGAAATGAAAGAACATAAAGCGACACAGTTGAGGCAACTCTCTTTGTGTCTCTTCACTGTGGGTTTATTGCACGAACCTGCTGGAGAAAATAAAGAACTGATTTGCCGCATTCTCTAGGTTCCATATAAGAGTCTTTAGTGATGGGCCATACTTTTTAATATTTCTGAACATTAATCCAGAAAATGTCTAACTAAAAAGAATGGGAAAAAAAGAGGGAGATACAAAGAAAGAAAGAAAGGATGAGAAACTATAATATTTGTAACACTCTATTTTCCCAAATAAGAGTTAAAAGGATTTTGAGATCATGGTCTTTTAACATTTTCTTATAGGTAACTTCACTCCATTCAGCATTCTAAGCTTGCCATTAAACTCATCAAATTATTCACTAGAACCTTATGAGGTAGGTAGTATCATCATACCCATTTACTAGCTGCAGAATTTTAAACTCTAGGACAGAAAGATACTTGCCCAAGTTATATCAAAGGTGAGCAGTGAAAACAAGAAACAAGAGCAGACAATCTGACTCAGACCGCCGTACTTTAACGTGAGAGTCCTCTATTTTACTGGGCACCTCTTTTCTATACTGAAATGGGACATGGTCTAATGTGAGGAAAGTAGCTAATCCTAACATCATCTCAGTTAGTAAGGTCCCCTTTCACCTTCACCACTTGACACTTTGAACAGGAATCCCACTTATCTTGAACATCAGTCATGGCATGTGACATTAGCCCCTAAGATTTTTGTACATCATCTGAGATGATTAGATCCCAAACTTTTAATAGTTGTAGAATAGGGGGATAAATTAACCTTAGTTGTTTTTGCATGTTTGTACATAATCAAATTTAAGAGAATAAACTTTAGTACAGATTGAAATGTGATATCCACAAGTCCAGAGAAGGGGTCAAGAAAGTAAATGAACAAAACAAAACACATACTGAAATGTGTTAGGAAGAGTGTTTGCCATGTATCTCCCATATAAGAAATAAAAAACCAAAAAAAATTGATCAGATCAGATCAGTCGCTCAGTCGTGTCCGACTCTTTGCGACCCCATGAACCGCAGCACGCCAGGCCTCCCTGTCCATCACCAGCTCCCGGAGGTCACTCAGACTCACATCCATCGAGTCAGTGATGCCATCCAGCCATCTCATCCTCTGTCGTCCCCTTCTCCTCCTGCCCTCAATCCCTCCCAGCATCAGAGTCTTCTCCAATGACTCAACTCTTCGCATGAGGTGGCCAAATACTGGAGTTTCAGCTTTAGCATCATTCCTTCCAAAGAAATTCCAGGATTGATCTCCTTCAGAATGGACTGGTTGGATCTTCTTGCAGTCCAAGGGACTCTCAAGAGTCTTCTCCAACACCACAGTTCAAAAGCATCAATTCTTCGGCGCTCAGCCTTCTTCACAGTCCAGCTCTCACATCCATACATGACCACAGGAAAGACCATAGCCTTGACTAGGGGAACCTTTGTTGGTAAAGTAATGTCTCTGCTTTTGAATATGCTATCTAGGTTGGTCATAACTTTCCTTCCAAGGAGCAAGCGTCTTTTAATTCCATGGCTGCAGTCACCATCTGCAGTGATTTTGGAGCCCAGAAAGACAAAGTCTGACACTGTTTCCACTGTTTCCCCATCTATTTCCCATTCAGTGATGGGACCAGATGCCATGATCTATGCCCAACCAGTAACGCCGAAGAAGCTGAAGTTGAAAGGTTCTATGAAGACCTACAAGACCTTTTAGAACTAACACCCAAAAAAGATGTCCTTTTCATTATAGGGGACTGGAATGCAAAAGTAGGAAGTCAAGAAACACCTGGAGTAACAGGCAAATTTGGCCTTGGAATACAGAATGAAGCAGGGCAAAGACTAATAGAGTTTTGCCAAGAAAATGCACTGGTCATAGCAAATACCCTCTTCCAACAACACAAGAGAAGACTCTATACATGGACATCACCAGATGGTCAACACCGAAATCAGATCGATTATATTCTTTGCAGCCAAAGATGGAGAAGCTCTATACAATCAGCAAAAACAAGACCAGGAGCTGACTGTGGCTCGGACCATGAACTCCTTATTGCCAAATTCAGACTGAAATTGAAGAAAGTAGAGAAAACTACTAGACCATTCAGGTATGACCTAAATCAAATCCCTTATGATTACACAGTGGAAGTGAGAAATAGATTTAAGGGCCTAGATCTGATAGATAGAGTGCCTGATGAACTATGGAATGAGGTTCGTGACATTGTACAGGAGACAGGGATCAAGACCATCCCCATGGAAAAGAAATGCAAAAAAGCAAAATGGCTGTCTGGGGAGGCCTTACAAATAGCTGTGAAAAGAAGAGAAGCGAAAAGCAAAGGAGAAAAGGAAAGATATAAACATCTAAATGCAGAGTTCCAAAGAACAGCAAGAAGAGATAAGAAAGCCTTCTTCAGTGATCAATGCAAAGAAATAGAGGAAAACAACAGAATGGGAAAGACTAGAGATCTCTTCAAGAAAATCAGAGATACCAAAGGAACATTTCATGCAAAGATGGGCATGATAAAGGACAGAGATGGTGTGGACCTAACAGAAGCAGAAGATATTAAGAAGAGGTGGCAAAAATACACAGAAGAAGTGTACAAAAAAGAGCTTCAAGACCTAGATAATCATGATGATGTGATCACTGACCTAGAGCCAGACATCTTGGAATGTGAAGTCAAATGGGCCTTAGAAAGCATCACTACGAACAAAGCTAGTGGAGGTGATGGAATTCCAGTGGAGCTATTCCAAGTCCTGAATGATGATGCTGTGAAAGTGCTACACTCAGTATGCCAGCAAATTTGGAAAACTCAGCAGTGGCCACAAGATTGGAAAAGGTCAATTTTCATCCCAATCCCAAAGAAAGGCAATGCCAAGGAGTGCTCAAACTACCGAACAATAGCACTCATCTCACACGCTAGTAAAGTAATGCTCAAAATTCTCCAAGCCAGGCTTCAGCAATATGTGAACCGGGAACTTCCTGATGTTCAAGCTGGTTTTAGAAAAGGCAGAGGAACCAGAGATCAAACTGCCAACATCCGCTGGATCATGGAAAAAGCAAGAGAGTTCCAGAAAAACATCTATTTCTGCTTTATTGACTATGCCAAAGCCTTTGACTGTGTAGATCACAATAAACTGTGGAAAATTCTGAAAGAGATGGGAATACCAGACCACCTGATCTGCCTCTTAAGAAATCTGTATGCAGGTCAGGAAGTAACAGTTAGAACTGGTCATGGAACAACAGACTGGTTCCAATAGGAAAAGGAGTACGTCAAGGCTGCATATTGTCACCATGTTTATTTAACTTATATGCAGAGTACATCATGAGAAATGCTGGACTGGAAGAAACACAAGTTGGAATCAAGATTGCTGGGAGAAATATCAATAACCTCAGATATGCAGATGACTCCACTCTTATGGAAGAAAGTGAAGAGGGGCTAAAAAGCCTCTTGATGAAAGTGAAGGTGGAGAGTGAAAAGGTTGGCTTAAAGCTCAACATTCTGAAAACGAAGATCATGGCATCTGGTCCCATCACTGCATGGGAAAAAAATTGATAAGTTACTCTATATATTAGGGTTCCCTAGTGGCTCAGATGGTAAAGAATCTGCCTGCAATGTGGGAGTACCAGGTTCAATCCTGGGTCAGGAAGATCCTCTGGAGAAGAGAATGAATATCTACTCCAGTAGTCTCACCTGTAGAATTCCATGGATAGAGAAGCCTGGCAGGCCATAGTCCATGGGGTTGCAAAGTAAGACATGACTGAGCAACTAATACTTTCATGTTATATTTACTGAAGTTATTGAGTCAAAAACACTGTCCATAGGAATGGAAATGCTGACCACACAGAAACAAAAAAACACTTATTATTACAAGTTGATCAGACATAAAATACACCTAGCATGGAGTTTGACATATTTTACATACCTGCATTGGCTTACTAAGGAGTACTATACAAGGCTATCCCAAATTAACTTCCCAATATACTCTCCCCAATCCTATTAATATATTAAAGGGCCACACTAGAAATGTGAAGAAACATTGAAGCTAGTAAATTATCCTTTTATCATTGGGAGGGCAAAAACAGTCTTCATCTACGTGGACAAAGCAGCCTGGTGGGCTACAGTTTATGGGGTCGCAAAGAGTTGGATATAACTGAGCAAATAATGCTTTACTTTACAGTTAAGTAACTCAATGGTACCCCACTCCAGTACTCTTGCCTGGAAAGTCCCGTGGACGGAGGAGCCTGGTGGGCTGCAGTCCATGGGGTGGTGAAGAGTCGGACATGGCTGAGCGACTTTCCTTTCACTTTTCACTTTTATGCATTGGAGAAGGAAATGGCACCCCACTCCAGTGTTCTTGTCTGGAGAATGCCAGGGACGGGGGAGCCTGGTGGCTGCCATCTATGGGGTCACACAGAGTCGGACACGACAGAAGCAACTTAGCAGCAGCAGTAGCAGCAAGTAACCCAGGGAAGAATAGGTCATTCACCTAAAAGAATGATCAGGAGAGTTTTATTTAAGGATGTTTCTTGAGCTAAGCCATGAAAGTGAATACATATTCATTAGGAATATAGAGGGGAAGGAAAAATGAGTAAAAGCATTTAAAGTGATTAGGCATAGGTGGAGCCAAGAAATGGATCTGACATTTCTAGGTAATGAAGTTAGAACAAGAAAAATCATGAGTAGAAAAATAAAGAAATGCCAGAAATCACAAAGCTTTGGAGATATAACCTAGTTGTCTGTCAGATCAGATCAGATCAGATCAGATCAGTCGCTCAGTCGTGTTCGACTCTTTGTGACCCCATGAATTGCAGCACGCCAGGCCTCCATGTCCATCACCAACTCCCGGAGGTGACTCAGACTCACATCCATAGAGTCAGTGATGCCATCCAGCCATCTCATTCTCTGTCATCCCCTTCTCCTCCTGCCCCCCAATCCCCTCCCCCACCCCCAGCATCAGAGTCTTCTCCAAGGAGTCAACTCTTCGCATGAGGTGGCCAAAGTACTGAAGTTTCAGCTTTAGCATCATTCCTTCCAAAGAAATCCCAGGGCTGATCTCTTTCAGAATGGACTGGTTGGATCTCCGTGCAGTCCAAGGGACTCTCAAGAGTCTTCTCCAACACCACAGTGCAAAAGCATCAATTCTTCGACGCTCAGCCTTCTTCAGAGTCCAGCTCTCACATCCATACATGACCAGAGGAAAGACCATAGCCTTGACTAGGCAAACCTTTTTTGGCAAAGTAATGTCTCTGCTTTTGAATATGCTATCTAGGTTGGTCATAACTTTCCTTCCAAGGAGTAAGCGTCTTTTAATTTCATGGCTGCAGTCACCATCTGCAGTGATTTTGGAGCCCAGAAAAATAAAGTCTGACACTGTTTCCACTGTTTCCCCATCTATTTGCCATGAAGTGATGGGACCAGATGCCATGATCTTTGTTTTCTGAATGTTGAGCTTTAAGCCAACTTTTCACTCTCCACTTTCACTTTCATCAAGAGGCTTTTGAGTTCCTCTTCACTTTCTGCCATAAGGGTGGTGTCATGTGCATATCTAAGGTTATTGATATTTCTCCCAGCAATCTTGATTCCAACTTGTGTTTCTTCCAGTCCAGCGTTTTTCATGATGTACTCTGCATATAAGTTAAATAAACAGGGTGACATTATACAGCCTTCACGTACTCCTTTTCCTATTTGGAACCAGTCTGTTGTTCCATGTCCAGTTCTAACTGTTGCTTCCTGATCTGTATACAAATTTTTCAAGAGGGAGATCAGGTGGTCTGGTATTCCCATCTGTTTCAGAATTTTCTGTACTGTGACCTAAAAGTAACTCCAAGCCATAAACATGACTTCAAGCCACTAAAGATTTTACCTTGGTAAGTACATTAGGAGATTTTCATAATACAGTATTAACTTTTAGAGAAGTAGGGAATGCTTGGAAGAGGTGAAAGACTAGAAACAGAAAGACCAGAGAGAAGATTGTAATAATCAAAGTCTGAAAGGACAAGAATTCTAAAACAGAAAGATCATGAGACTGTTAGTCTGGCTTTGATAATTGTAGTAGGACTATTAGGGGTGTATAGAGACAGATAGACCAGATAAGTAGATAGATAGGTAGACAGATATATAGACACACAGACAAAATAGAGATAAATGTACTTACATAATTTACTAGAAGAATATGCCCTTGCATAATTGTGAGAGTTGATTAGAGAGTCTGTGTTAAAACCGCTATATTCATGTCTGCTTCTAGAACTTGAAATCTGTAGGGCAGCCAGTGAGAAACAGGACATGGGTATGAAGTGGGGGGAGAATAAGGATAAACTATAAGCCATGAACATGGGCAGGAATCCACAGGACAGACTAGTCTTAATTCTTTCAACTTTATGGCATAGCTGTTCTCAGGAGAAAATCAAGCTCTGACTCATGAACTGAAACAAGCACTTGTCCCAGAACTTGGAGAAGTTAAAGATAGGTCTGAAAGAAGGTGGTGTAACTGATACTTCAAGTCAATGAGACAAGCTTGCAGGTAAGCAAAAACATGTATGAGTTACAAGACTTCCTGCTGCCCCATGCACTGACACTGTAAACATTATAGAAAAAAAGGATTGTGCTTCGCTTTTGCTTTCTAATTTCTAAAATGTCTTTTGTGATCCATCTTAAATAAAATATACAATAAAGGGTATTCTGGGAAATGAAATATATAATAAAGGGCATTCTGGCAGTTCACCCTAGCCCAGCTGGCACAACACAAAAATGCCAGCAAAGACTGATATGAAATGATTTGATAAAAGCAGAATAGGAGTTCATGTATAATTATACATGTCTTGTGGAGTGAAACAATATCAAAAATAAAGAATTCATTAAGTTTGGTACCTTCAATCCAGTACAATGAAATTTCAGCAGTAGAATCGGAGGCCAGAGACTAAAAAAAAAAAAATAGATGGGAATTATCAACAGGAAGAAAGTTATTACAAGACTTCAAGAAAGCATAGGGTAGAGAGAAGGAAGTAGCTTTGGAGGAGCCACAATAATGTAGTAAAATAATAATAATATGGAAGATGTGCATTTTAGAATAGTTATGGCATTCTAGAGGAGCCAATGAGAGTACATAATTTAAAATTCAGAAAAGAAGTAGGCAATCTAAAGAATCCTTAGATGCCAGGAGAATATACCAGTACAAACAGACAAGTGTCAACCTAAGAAGGAACATCTTTTCTGAGAATGACAGAGGTAGGTAAAGGTAGGGCTTTTCATAATTATTCATAACAATATTTTTGAAATGTTCAATGTCACCCAGGTTTACCGAAACCTAAAAAGTGACTGTTTTATTCATTTTTTCTTACACAAGCTTTATAATATTATCAATTGTACTTGTGTCTAGAGAAATTAAATCTCTTGAAGTTTTATAAGAAATCATAATTTTAAATAATATTTACAATATGAAAGTTTGCAATATTAAATGATAAATTTTAATATGTGGGTCTGTGTATGTGTTCAGTAAATATACTGTGAGAATTGTATTAGAGTCTAAACTATCATTGCTGCTGCTGCTAAGTCACTTTAGTCGTGTCCGACTCTGTGAGATCCCATAGACGGCAGCTCACCAGGCTCCCCCATCCCTGGGATTCTCCAGGCAAGAACACTGGAGTGGGTTGCCATTTCCTTCTCCAATGCATGAAAGGGAAAAGTGAAAGTGAAGTTGCTCAGTTGTGTCCGACTCTTCACGACCCCATGGACTGCAGCCTACCAGGCTCCACTGTCCATGGGATTTTCCAGGCAAGAGTTCTGGAATGGGGTGCCTCTGCCTTCTCCGAAATTCTCACAAGGTTAATGCAAATTGAATTGTTAAACTACTGAACTTGTCAACACAAATTCTGTTATATAACGTTATATAAATTTAGAGTTTAAAATCTCTAGAGTTCTAGCATTTTCCATTTAACTTCTCTGGGGGTAAATTGCACTTATTCTTATAACAGTATCTGTTAATTAAATGTTCAGAGTAAGTTAAAAAATACGACTTTTCTAAAATAAAAAGTAACTTTTAAAGATACATCTAAGGGATTATAGTTAATTTTGATATGTAGGCACACTTCTTGTTAACAAAGCAAGTCAGCTATTACCTCAAAAATTAAGGTCATATCTTGCTTTACTCCAGAGTAAATGAAATGATATAGGATGAATAATGTATGTATTTTAAGACCAAAATATTCTCCACTTTTATCCTTTAAATAATACATATTGACCATCATGTAGGTTTATTTAAATAAATAATACACTTGAAAATAAAAACAGAACTTAAAATTCTAGATTATATCATACCTGCAAAATATCAATATTCAGAAAATCATTGTGAATTAGTTCATGTGTTTTTGAGATAAGACAGCATCAAATGAAATATTTAGTTTTGACTGTAAGTCCAACACTTCTGAGCCTATATAAAAGTATACCAAATAAAATAGTGAAACTTTTTAAAAGTCTTTCTTTTCTTATAATGTGTAAATAAAGCTAAAGTGTTTGTTTATTTTAATTTAGAAAAAAATGAAAATGCTTGTCAATCACACGTTAAATGAAACAATATTTTTGAGAAGGAACCATAAATTGCCATGAAAGGAAAGTGAATTATACTTAGTCACGTAGAACAATGAGAGATTTTCATCAATTCTTTCATGGCTTTATAAAATTGAAAGCATCCATTTTATGTTTCCTTGTGCCTTTTCCTTTCAAATTTTTTAGTTTCTGCTTAGAGAACTCATCTTATCTCTGTTGTTCCTTTCTTTGCCATTTTTTCCCTTGGCATGTGATTTGGAGCTATCTTTAATAGAGAATATTGTTAACACTTTAAATTGTATCTAAGCTTCTAAGACTCTCTCTCTGCCAGTATCCCTCTCTGACTCTAAATACCCAACTCTAATATGCATTTTATGCCATTTATAAGTCGGGGTATTTTAAAGAAAAAAAAAAAAAATATTACTTAGGTTCATAAACATTGCATGTATAAAAATGATGTGTGCAAAAAATAGCAGTTGATAAACTGATAAAGCAAAAACTAGAGTTTGGTGTCCTCTTGAAACTAGTTAAGATAACTCTAATTTATTTCCTTCCAAGTAGACTGCTGATTTATGGGACTCAGGAAAAACATTTTCAATTGAGCCTAGAGTCCTCATGTTAGAGACTTAATATTTAGGCTAACTCATTATGGGAGTAAAGATTCCACCAGCTACTTGGTGAGTCGAGAAGGACAAATCAAGAAACTCATCAGTTTTATAAATGTAGGACTAAAGCTGAAGAAAACTCACAGAAATTGTAGGTATTTATTACTGCAAACTCATAATTGCTTTTTGTTTATCCTTAAGTTTGCTTTTGCAAAAAAGAAGGTATAAAATTTTACTGACTTGAATACTAAACAAATTTGCTGTTTTGGGATGCTGTTGCGTGACAATATTATATATTCTGTACTTGACATATAATTTTTTTTTTAATTTAATTGAAGGATAATTGCTTTACGGAATTTTGTGGTGTTCTGTCATATATCAACAAGAATCAGCCATAGGTACACCCATGTCTCCAGCCTCCCAGACCTCCCTCCCGTCTCCCTCCCCACAACACTCTTCAACCTGTTGAAGAGCCCCTGTTTGAGCTCCCTGAGTCATACAGCAAATTCCCATTGGCTATCTGTTTTATACATGGTATTGTAAATTTCTATGTAACTCTGTTCCGTACATCTCCCCTTCTCCCTCCTGTCCTCCCACCTTGTTCATAGGTCTGTTCTTTGTGTCTATTTCTACATTGTTACCCTGAAAATGAATTCATCAATGCCATCTCTTCAGATTCCATATATATGTGTCAGTATATGGTATTTATATTTCTCTTTCTGACTTAACTTCACTCTGTATAATGGGCTCTAGTTCCTTCCACCTCATTAGAACAGATTCAAATGCATTCCTTTTTATGGCTGAGTAGTATTCCATTTGGAGAAGGCAATGACACCCCACTCCAGTACTCTTGCCTGGAAAATCCCGTGGACGGAGAAGCCTGGTAAGCTGCAGTCCATGGGGTTGCTAGAGTAAGACACAACTGTGCTACTTCCCTTTCACTTTTCATTTTCATTCATTGGAGAAGGAAATGGCACCCCACTCCAGTGTCCTTGCCTGGAGAATCCTAGGGACAGGGGAGCCTGGTGGGCTGCCGTCTATGGGGTTGCGCAGAGTCGAAGTGACTTAGCAGCAGCAGCAGCAGCAGTACTCCATTGAATATATGTACCACAGCTTTTTTATCCATTTATCTTAGATGTCAAGGGAAATCTTTCATGTTTTAGCTATTGTAAATAGTGCTGCAGTGAACATTGGGGTACATGTCTTTTTTTTTTCAGTTTTGATTTCTTCAGGGCATATGCCTAGGAGTGGGATTGCTGGGTCATATGATGGTTTTATTCCTAACTTTTTAAGGAGTCTCCACACTGTCTTCCATAGTGGCTGTATCAGCTTACATTCCTACTAGCAATGCAAAAGCAAGAGTGTTCCTTTTTCCTCACACCCTCACCAGAATTTATTGTTTGTAGAGTTTTTGATGATGGCCATTCTGATTGGTGTGAGGTGGTATCTCATTGTAGTTTTGATTTGCTTTTTCTGATAATGAGTGATGATGTGTTTGTTAGCCATCTGTATATCTTTTTGGAGAAACATATCTTCAGGTCCCTTTCCCACTGTTTGATTGGGTTCTTTGCTTTTCTGGTATTCAGTTGAATAACCTGCTTGTGCCTATTGGAAATTAATTCTTTATCAATTGTTTCCTTTACTATTATTGTCTCCCAATCTCTGGGGTTTTCTTTTCACCTTGTTTGTAGTTTCCTTTGCTGTGAAAAATAGTTTAAGTTTAATCAGGTCCCACTTGTTTATTTTTGTTTTCATTGTCATTACTCTAGGAGGTGGGTCATATAAGATCTTGTTTTGATATACATCATCGAGAGTTCTGCCTATTTTCTCCTCTAAAAGTTTAATAGTTTCTGGTCTTACATTTAGGTCTTTAATCCATTTTGAGTTTATCTTTCTGTATGGTGTTAGATAGTGATCTAATTTCATTCTTTTGCATGTAGCTGTCCAGTTTTCCCAATACCACTTAATGAAGAGTCCATCTTTGACCCATTATATATTTTTGCTTCCTTTGTCAAAAATAAGGTACCCATAGAGGCATGGATTTATCTCTGGGTTCTCTATCTGTTCCATTGGTCTATATTTCTGATTTTGTGCCAGTACCATACTGTCTCGACGACTGTAGCTTTGTAATATAGTCTGAAGCCAGGAAGATTGATTCCTCCAGTTCCATTCTTCTTTCTCAAGACTGCTTTTGCTATTTAGAGTCTTTTGAATTTCCATATGAATTGTGAAAATTTTTGTTCTAGTTCTGTGAAAAAAAGCCATTGGTAATTTGATAGGTATCACTTTGTAGATTGCATTTGGTAGTATAATAATTTACACAATATTGATTCTTCCAACCCAGGAATATGGAATATCTCTCCACCTGTTTATGTAATCTTTGATTTCTTTCATCGGTGTCTTATAATTTTCCATATAAAGATCTTTTGTTTCCGTAGGTAGGTTTCATCCTAGATATTTTATTCTTTTTGTTACAATGGTGAATGGTATTGATCCCTTAATTTATCTTTCTGATTTTTCATTGTTAGTATATAGGAGTACAAGTGATTTCTGTGTACTGACCTTGTATCTCATGACTTGGCTGAATTCACTGATCAGCTCTAGTAATTTTCTGATAGTTTTATTTGAGTTTTCTATGTATAGTATCATGTCATCTGCAAACAGTGAGAGTTTTACTCCTTCTTTTATGATCTGGATTTCTTATATTTCTATTTCTTCTCTAATTGCCATAACTAGAACTTCCAAAACTGTGTTGTATTAAATAATAGTGAGAGTGGACACTCTAGTCTTGTTTCTTATCTTAGAGGATTCATTTTTCACCATGGAGAATAGTGTTTTCTGTGGGCTTTTCATATATGACCTTTACTATGTTGAGGTAGGCTCCTTCTATGCCCATTTTTTGAATCGTTTTTGTCATAAATGGATGCTGGATTTTGTCAAAGGCTTTTTCTACATCTATTCAGAAGATCATATGGTTTTTATCTTTCAGTTTGTGGATATGGTGTATCACATTGATTGAGTTGTGTATATTGAAGAATTCTTGCATCCCTGGAATAAACCCAACTTAATCATGGTGTATGAGCTCTTTAATGTGTTGTTGGATTCTGTTTGCCAGAATTTTGTTGAGGATTTTTGCATTTATATTCATCAGTGATATTGGCTTGTAATTTTCTCCTTTTTTTTTTTAATGTTGTCTTTAGTTTTTGTATTAGAGTGATTGTTGCCTCATAGAATGAATTTGGAAATGTTTCTTCCTCTGCAATTTTGGGGAAGAGTTTCAGAAAAATAGGCATTAGCTCTTCTCTATATGTTTGATAGGAGTCCAGTGTGAGCCATCTGGTCTTGGGCTTTTTTTGGGGGGGGGGAGGATTTTTGATCACTGTTTAAATTTCAGTGTTTTTAATTGGGTTGTTCATAATATCTATTTCTTCCTGGTTCAGTTTTGGGAGGATGATCTTTTCTAAGTATTTGTCTATTTCCTCTTGGTTGTCCATTTTATTAGCATATGATTGCTCATAATATTCTCTTAAAATCCTTTGTATTTCTGTGATGTCTGTTGTAACCTCTCCTTTTTCATTTCTAATTTTATTGACTTGATTTTTCTCCCTTTTTTTCTTGATGAGTCTGGCTAGTGTTTTGTCAATTTGTTGATCTTCTCAAAGAACCAGTTCATAGTTTTATTAATTTTTCCTATTGTTTACTTCATTTCTTTTGCACATTTTTCTACGTTTGGGTGGAAGGTTCTGAAGATATCAATTAGGTCCATTTGGTCTAATGTTTCATTTAAGGTTTATGTTTCCTTATTGATTCTCTGTTTTGATGATCTGTCCATTGGTGAAAGTGGGGTGTTAAAGTCCCCTACTATTACTGTGTTGCTGTCGATATCTCCTCTCATGCCTGTTAGTGTTTGCCATATGTATTGAGGTGTTCCTATGCTGGCTGCATAGACTTTTACAATTGCTATGTCTTATTCTTGAGGTTCGTGAGATTGTACAGGAGACAGGGATCAAGACCATCCCCATGGAAAAGAAATGCAAAAAAGCAAAATGGCTGTCTGGGAAGGCCTTACAAATAGCTGCGAAAAGAAAAGAAGTGAAAAGCAAAGGAGAAAAGGAAAGATATAAACATCTGAATGTAGAGTTCCAAAGAATAGCAAGAAGAGATAAGAAAGCCTTCTTCAGCGGTCAATGCAAAGAAATAGAGGAAAACAACAGAATGGGAAAGACTAAGGATCTATTCAAGAAAATCAGAGATACCAAAGGAACATGTCATGCAAAAATGGGCTCGATAAAGGACAGAAATGGTATGGACCTAACGGAAGCAGAAGATATTAAGAAGAGGTGGCAAGAATACAAAGAAGAACTGTAGAAAAAAGAGCTTCACGACCCAGATAATCATGATGGTGTGATCACTGACCTAGAGCCAGACATCCTGGAATGTGAAGTCAAGTGGGCCTTAGAAAGCATCACTAGGAATAAAGCTAGTGGAGGTGATGGAATTCCAGTGGAGCTATTCCAAATCCTAAAAGATGATGCTGTGAAAGTGGTGCACACAATATGCCAGCAAATCTGGAAAACTCAGCAGTGGCCACAAGATTGGAAAAGGTCAGTTTTCATCCCAATCCCAAAGAAAGGCAATGCCAAAGAGTGCTCAAACTACCGAACAATTGCACTCATCTCACACGCTAGTAAAGTAATGCTCAAAATTCTCCAAGCCAGGCTTCAGCAATATGTGAACCATGAACTTCCTGATGTCCAAGCTGGATTTAGAAAAGGCAGAGGAACCAGAGATGAAATTGCCAACATCCGCTGGATCATGGAAAAAGCAAGAGAGTTCCAGAAAAACATCTATTTCTGCTTTATTGACTATGCCAAAGCCTTTGACTGTGTAGATCACAATAAAATGTGGAAAATTCTGAAAGAGATGGGAATACCAGACCACGTGATCTGCGTCTTGAGAAATCTGTATGCAGGTCAGGAAGCAACAGTTAGAACTGGTCATGGACCAACAGACTTGTTCCAAATAGGAAAAGGAGTACGTCAAGGCTGTATATTGTCACCCTGTTTATTTAACTTCTATGCAGAGTACATCATGAGAAATGCTGGACTGGAAGAAACACAAGTTGGAATCAAGATTGCCGGGAGAAATATCAATAACCTCAGATATGCAGATGACACCACCCTTATGGCAGAAAGTAAAGAGGAACTAAAAAGCCTTTTGATGAAAGTGAAAGTGGAGAGTGAAAAGGTTGGCTTAAAGCTCAACATTCAGAAAACGAAGATCATGGCATCTGGTCCCATCACTACATGGGAAATAGATGGAGAAACAGTGGAAACAGTGTCAGACTTTATTTTTCTGGGCTCCAAAATCACTGCAGATGGTGACTGCAGTCATGAAATTAAAAGACGCTTACTCCTTGGAAGGAAAGTTATGACCAACCTAGATAGCATATTCAAAAGCAGAGACATCACTTTGTCAACAAAGGTTCGCCTAGCCAAGGCTATGGTCTTTCCTGTGGTCATGTATGGATGTGAGAGCTGGACTGTGAAGAAGGCTGAGCACCGAAGAATTGATGCTTTTGAACTGTGGTGTCGGAGAAGACTCTTAAGAGTCCCAGGACTGCAAGGAGATCCAACCAGTCCATTCAGAAGGAGATCAGCCCTGGGATTTCTTTGGAAGGAATGATGGTAAAGCTGAAACTCCAGTATTCTGGCCACCTCATGCAAAGAGTTGACTCATTGGAGAAGACTCTGATGCTGGGAGAGGGGTTGGGGGCAGGAGGAGAAGGGGACGACAGAGGATGAGATGGCTGGATGGCATCACTGACTCGATGGATGTGAGTCTGAGTGACCTCCGAGAGCTGGTGATGCATAGGGAGGCCTGGCGTGCTGCAGTTCATGGGGTCGCAAAGAGTCGGACACGACTGAGTGACTGATCTGATCTGATTCTTGGACTGATACCTTGATCATTATGTAATGTCCTTCTTTGTCTCTTATGATATTCTTTATTAAGCATATTTTGTCTGAAATAAGGATTGCCACTCCAGTTTTCTTTTGGTTTCCATTTGCATGGAATATATATATATATATATTTTCCCATCCTTTTACTTTCAGTCTGAATGTGTCTGTAAGTCTGAAGTGAGTCTTCTGTAGGCATATATATGGGTCTTGTTTTTATATCCATTCAGTCAGTCTGTATCTTTTGGTTGCTACTTTTAACCCATCTACATTTAAGGCAATTATTGATACATATATTCCTATTGGCATTTTCTTGATTGTTTTGGATTTGTTTTTGTAGGACTTTACTTTCTTTTGTGTTTACTTGTTGTGTAAGTCCCTTTAGTATTTGTTGCAAGACTGGCTTGGTGGTTGTGAATTCTCTTAACTTCTGCTTGTCTGTAAAGTTTTTGATTTCTCCATCATTTTTGACTGAGATCTTTGCTGGGAATAGTAATCATGGTTGTAGGTTTTCTCTTTCAGTACTTCAAATATATCCTGCCATTCCCTTCTGGCCTGTAGAGTTTCTGCTGAAAGATCTTCTGTTAATCATATGGGTTTTCCCTTGTATGCTACTTGCTGCTTTTCTCTTGCTGCTTTTAATATTCTTTCTTTGTGCTTAATCTCTGTTAGCTTGATTAATGTGTTCTTGATGGGTTATTTGTCTCTTTTTGTTTATTCTTTATTTCTTCTGTGTCTTTGGTGATTGTATTAACTGTGTTAAATGGGTCTTTCATTTTCTCCGTTTAATTTTCAAGTCTTCAGAGCATCTTTACCTTCATTATTCTGAATTATCTTTTGGGGAGATTACTTATTTCCTCTTCATTTATTTGATATTATGAGTTTCTACCTTATGCTTTCATTTGTAGTGTATTTCTCTGTCTTTTCATCTTTCTTTCTTTTTCTAACTTGTTTCACCTGAGGTCTCCTTTCCCTAGGCTTTAGGGTTGTATTACTTCTTCCTTTTAATTTTTTCCCTTGGAGGGAAATGTTGGTTGGTTGGATTGTGTGGATTTCTGGTTGGGGGTGACTTGTGCCTGTGTTCCAGTGGGAGGAGATCAAGTAGGTAATTACAGAAATACTGGGATATATACAGACACACTTCCACACATACAGTTATAACCATAGTGTTCTAAGAAGAGAGTACAGGAGATTGACTTGGTGAGCAAGGGAAACCAGGGGTGATATCAACAAATTGAAAGTAGAGTTAGCAAATGCTCAGTCTGGAAATCTGAGCATAGCAGAGGACCAACTAGAAAATATAGCATAAAGAGCTCAACAACTTAACTTATTGGTGAAAGAAGAAAGAGTGAAGGGGAAAAGGCAGAATAAAAAGGAAAGAGAAAAAAGAAAGAGGAGAAGGGAGGGAAAAGAGAAAAGGAAGGGGTGGAGAAGAGGATAAAAAAATTACAAGACAGAGAAAGAAAAGAAAAAATAGAAAAGCAAAGATGAATAGCTGTATGTGTTTAAGATTTATATATATTCAGGAATAGCTATAGCTTGTAAAGAGCAGTAGGAAAAACAGTTGACTATATCAATAACAAAACACAAAAATGCATCAATAAAAAAGGGAAAACAGTGAGAAAGAGGAAAAAACCCAAAAAACTTAAAATGATTTCTTCTTTTTTTTTTTTACAAGAAACACAAAGAGGAAAACTCCACAGCACCGCAAACGACTAAAATGGAGGTGGAAATAGGTAGGGGAAATAAACCATGTGATTTACAAGAAAAAAAAAACCTTAAAATGAGATTTTTTTTTTTAAATAAGGAGAACAAAGAGGAAAACTACACAGCACTTCTAAAAGCTAATGTGATGGTGGAAATATGTTGGAGAATAAGAAGAAAGAATCTTTAAGATGAATATTTTTTAAAATTTTTATAACAAGAAAACAAAGAGGAAAACTCCACAGCACCGCTAAAGACTAGTGTGAAGGTGGAGATATGTTGGGGAAATAAAGCGTGATTTAAAAGAAAAAAGAAAATAAATTTTTTAAGTTTCTCAAGGTCATAGTTCTTGGTTATAGGGTCTGCCCCTATAGACGGGGTTCAGTTAGTGTCCTATGATGTTTACCTGGTTGGTAGAAGTTGTGCCTGTGTTCTGGTTGATGGAGCCGGATCTTGTCTCTCTGAGGGGTAGGGCAATGTCCAGTAGTATGTTTTGGAGTGTCTATGGGTTCAGTATGCCTTTGGGCAGTCCTAGTTTTCTCAGTGTCAGATAAGAACAAATCAGTTGCTCAGTCGTGTCCGACTCTTTGCGACCCCATGAATTGCAGCACGCCAGGCCTCCCTGTCCATCACCAGCTCTCGGAGGTCACTCAGACTCACATCCATCGAGTCAGTGATGCCATCCAGCCATCTCATCCTCTGTCGTCCCCTTCTCCTCCTGCCCCCAATCCCTCCCAGCATCAGAGTCTTCTCCAATGAGTCAACTCTTTGCATGAGGTGGCCAAAATACTGGAGTTTCAGCTTTACCATCATTCCTTCCGAAGAAATTCCAGGGCTGATCTCCTTCTGAATGGACTGGTTGGATCTTCTTGCAGTCCAAGGGACTCTCAAGAGTCTTCTCCAACACCACAGTTCAAAAGCATCAATTCTTCGTCACTCAGCCATCTTCACAGTCCAGCTCTCACATCCATACATGACCACAGGAAAGACCATAGCCTTGACTAGGCGAACCTTTGTTGGCAAAGTAATGTCTCTGCTTTTGAATATGCTATCTAGGTTGGTCATAACTTTCCTTCCAAGGAGCAAGCGTCTTTTAATTTCATGACTGCAGTCACCATCTGCAGTGATTTTGGAGCCCAGAAAAATAAAGCCTGACACTGTTTCCACTGTTTCCCCATCTATTTCCCATGTAGTGATGGGACCAGATGCCATGATCTTCGTTTTGAGAATGTTGAGCTTTAAGCCAACCTTTTCACTCTCCACTTTCACTTTCATCAAGAGGCTTTTTAGCCCCTCTTCACTTTCTGCCATAAGGGTGGTGTCATCTGCATATCTGAGGTTATTGATATTTCTCCCAGCAATCTTAATTCCAACTTGTGTTTCTTCCAGTCCAGCATTTCTCATGATGTACTCTGCATATAAGTTAAATAAACATGGTGACAATATGCAGCCTTGACGTACTCCTTTTCCTATTTGGAACCAGTCTGTTGTTCCATGTCCAGTTCTAACTGTTGCTTCCTGACCTGCATACAGATTTCTCAAGAGGCAGATCAGGTGGTCTGGTATTCCCATCTCCTTCAGAATTTTCCACAGTTTATTGTGATCTACACAGTCAAAGGCTTTGGCATAGTCAATAAAGCAGAAATAGATGTTTTTCTGGAACTCTCTTGCTTTTTCCATGATCCAGCGGATGTTGGCAATTTGATCTCTGGTTCCTCTGCCTTTTCTAAATCCAGCTTGAACATCAGGAAGTTCACGGTTCACATATTGCTGAAGCCTGGCTTGGAGAATTTTGAGCATTACTTTACTAGCGTGTGAGATGAGTGCAATTGTGCGGTAGTTTGAGCACTCCTTGGCATTGCCTTTCTTTGGGATTGGGATGAAAACTGACTTTTTCCAATCTTAAGGTGAGTCTATTTCTGCTGCTTCAAAGTGGCCCTCTCAGTTTAACTGCAGTGCTGCCGGCCCTCTCCTTGTCCCTGGGATCATTGCCAACGCTTCTGTTCCCCTGTCCTGCCTTGCGCTGCTGGCCAAAACTTGCTGGGTAGATGATTGTGTGGGTCTTTCTGTGTTACAGCGACTTGTGTGGGCTTCCCTCAGCCCTCTAAGCTCACCCTCTGTGTCGCAGGGCTTATGTGCACTTGCCTCAGTTCCCTGGGTCCTTCTGTGTCTCGGGCTTGCATGCACTTGTCTCAGCTTCCCTGCCTAGCCTCTGAGTCGCGAGGCTCCTGTGGACTGGTTTCAGCTCCACATGCCCGCCCTCTCCATCGCAGGGTTTATGTGCACTTGCTTCCTCTCACTGCCTGCCTTCTCTGTTGCTGGGGTTATTTGTTCTTCTTTCGGCTGTACCAAGAGGTTTGTGTGCACTGCCCAAGTTTGTATGCTTCACCTCTATCAGAACCTCAGTCCCATGCTTTGCACAGGGTGTGTTTGCTGCAGCACACTTGACTACCTGGGCCCACCCTCTGTGCTGCAAGGGTTGTGCACAATGGCTGAGTTTGTATGCCTCGCCACTCTCAGTTCCCTGAGTCCACCGTTTATTGGGGGCCACATATCCATAAGCTGTTAGCAAGCTGAGAAGTGCAGTTTTCTCTATTTACTGCCCTCCAAGTCCCTGCTTTTCTAGTAGTTTACAGCTCCCCTTTGGGCTTGCCTGTGAAGGAGTTTCCCTGTGCACTGGAACTACTGTTTCAGGGCTCCCTCCCTCCTTTGGGGCACAAACTCCTGCCCAGAAGTTCTCCCGCTTTTCCCTTTTTATGTCTCTCTTCTCTCCTACCTCATTTCAGGGAGGTTAGCCTATCCCCTGGAGGCCTGGGGTCTTCTGCTGTCACCTAGAGGTTGCTTTGTAGGAGTTGTTCCATATCTTGATGAGTTTTTGATGTATTTAGGGGAAGGCTGGCAATCTCCCCATTTTACTCCTCTTCCATCTTCTTCCGTCTCTTGACATGCAATTATCATTTCAAAAATTTTTAAGAAAAACCTGACTTTGGGAGTTGTATCAAAATTCAAACTGTTATAAATATACTGCAGTTGGCCCTCTTCATACTGAATTTTTAGGAAGATCTTTAGGTAGAACAGTCATATTTAAATTAATGAATTTATAATCAAATGAATAAATAAAAGTAGTACTACAAGTACTCTGAAAGATATTGGGTCTTGAAATCTGATTAAAGAAGAGACCACAGCACAGCATATTTTCAGAGAAAGCAGTGGTAAAAGGCAGGTACCCTTCTAGGTGCAAGCAAAGCATGGAAGTTTTAGCTGCTGAGAGCATGAAGAAACTGGAAAGAAATTGTCTCCACATTCTTCTTCTCATTCCCTTAGACCAGGAAAGCAAGGGAGACCCTCATGCCAAGTTCAGAATCAGAGGTTAGATAGTATCCTATAGCCTTGAAGAGGAATGGAGAAAAACGTATCCATTGCTAATTTTTTTCTCTGTGTTTTCATGTTTTAGAATCAGTACACCAACTATTAATCATAATGAAAACTATTTCAGTTTTGTTGGGTTACATTGTGTCTAAAGATAAGTTTAGGAGATTTAACACATTTAAAATATTTTATCTTTTTTTTGGTGGCATCTTTGTCAGGTTTTGGTATTAGGGTGATGGTGGCCTTATAGAATGAGTTTGGAAGTTTACCTTCCTCTGCAATTTTCTGGAAGAGTTTGAGTATGATAGAGGTTAGCTCTTCTCTAAATTTTTGTAGAATTCAGCTGTGAAGCCATCTGGACCTGGGCTTTTGTTTGCTGGAAGATTTCTGATTACAATTTCAATTTCCTTGCTTGGGATGGGTCTGTTAAGATTTTCTATTTCTTCCTGGTTCAGTTTTGGAAAGTTGTACTTTTCTAAGAATTTGTCCATTTCTTCCAAGTTTTCCATTTTATTGGCATATAATTGCTAATAGTAGTCTCTTATGATCCTTTGTATTTCTGTGTTATCTGTTGTGATCTCTCCATTTTCATTTCTAATTTTATTGATTTGATTTTTCTCCCTTTGTTTCTTGATGAGTCTGGCTAATGGTTTGTCAATATCACTGATGAACATAGATGCAAAAATCCTTAAAAAAATTCTAGCAATCAGAATCCAACAACACATTAAAAAGATCATACATCATGACCAAATGGGCTTTATACCAGGGATGCAAGGATTCTTCAATATCTGCAAATCAATCAATGCAATGCACCACGTTAATAAACTGAAATATAAAAGCCATATGATTATCTCAATAGATGCAGAGGAAGTCTTTGAAAAAATTCAACATCCATTTATGATAAAACCCTCCAGAAAGCAGGAATAGAAGGAACATACCTCGATATAATAAACGCTATATATGACAAACCCACAGCAAACACTATCCTCAATGGTGAAAAATTAAAAGCATTTCCCCTAAAGTCAGGAACAAGACAAGGGTGCCCACTCTCACCACTACTATTCAACATAGTTTTGGAAATTTTGGTCACAGCAATCAGATCATAAAAATAAATAAAAGGAATCCAAATTGGAAAAGAAGAAGTAAAACTCTCACTGTTTGCAGATGACATGATCCTCTACGTAGAAAACCCTAAAGACTCCATCAGAAAATTACTAGAGCTAATCAATGAATATAGTAAAGTTACAGGATATAAAATCAACACAGAGAAATCCCTTGCATTCCTGTACACAAATAATGAGAAAATAGAAAGAGAAATTAAGGAAACAATTCCATTCACCCTTGCAATGAAAAGAATAAAATACTTAGGAATATATCTACCTAAAAAACAAAAGACCTATATATAGAAAACTATAAAACACTAATGAAAGAAATCAAAGAAGACACTAACAGATGGAGAAATATACCTTGTTCATGAATTAGAAGAATCAATATAGTGAAAATGAGTATAGTTCCCAAAGCAATCTATAGATTCAATCCAATCCCAATCAAGCTACCAATGGTAGTTTTCGCAGAGCTAGAACAAATAATTTCACAATTTGTATGCTGCTACTGCTAAGTTGCTTCAGTCGTGTCCGACTCTGTGCGACTCCATAGACGGAAGTTCACCAGGCTCCCCTGTCCCTGGAATTCTCCAGGCAAGAACACTGGAGTGGGTTGCCATTTCCTTCTCCAATGCATGAAAGTGAAAAGTCAAAGTGAAGTCGCTCAGTCGTGTCCGACTCTTAGCGACCCCATGGACTGCAGCCTACCAGGCTCCTCCATCCATGGGATTTTCCAGGCAAAAGTACTGGGGTGGGGTGCCATTACAAAAAAACCTCGAATAGCCAAAGCTATCTTGAGAAAGAAGAATGGAACTGGAGGAATCAACCTGCCTGACTTCAGGCTCTACTACAAAGCCACAGTCATCAAGACAGTATGGTACTGGCATCAAGACAGAAATATAGATCAATGGAACAAAATAGAAAGCCCAGAGATAAATCCATTCACCTATGGACAGCTTATCTTTGACAAAGGAGGCAAGAATATACAATGGAATAAAGACAATCTCTTTAACAAGTGATGCTGGGAAAACTGGTCAACCACTTGTAAAAGAATGAAACTAGAACACTTTCTAACACCATACACAAAAATAAACTCAAAATGGATTAAAGATCTAAACATAAGACCAGAAACTATAAAACTCCTAGAGGAGAACATAGGCAAAACACTCTGTGACATAGGCAAAACACTCTGTGACATAATCACAGCAGGATCCTCTATGATCCACCTCCCAGAATATTGGAAATAAAAGCAAAAATAAACAAATTTTACTAACACATATATATGGAATTTAGAAAGATGGTAACAATAACCCTGTATACGAGACAGCAAAAGAGACACTGATGTATAGACCAGTCTTTTGGACTCTGTGGGAGAGGGAGAGGGTGGGATGATTTGGGAAAATGGCATTGAAACATGTATAATATCATATATGAAACGAGTCGCCAGTCCAGGTTTGATGCACGATACTGGATGCTTGGGGATGGTGCACTGGGATAACCCAGAGGGATGGTATGGGGAGGGAGGTGGGAGGAGGGTTCAGTATGGGGAACACATGTATATCTGGGGTGGACTCATTTTGATATATGGCAAAACCAATACAATATTGTAAAGTTATATACAATTAAATTAAACAAACAAACAAAAACAAATGGGACCTAATTAAAATTAAAAGCTTCTGCACAACAAAGGAAACTATAAGCAAAATGAAATGACAACCTTCAGAATGGGAGAAAATAATAGCAAATGAAATAACTGACAAATAATTAATCTCAAAAATATGCAAGCAACTCCTGCAGCTCAATTCCAGAAAAATAAATGACCCAGTCAAAAATGGGCCAAAGAACTAAACAGACATTTCTCCAAAGAAGACATATAGATGGCTAACAAACACATGAAAAGATGCTCAACATACTCATTATCAGAGAAATGAAAATCAAAACCACAATGAGGTACCATTTCATGCCAGACAGAATGGCTATTGTCCAAAAGTCTACAAGCAATAAATGCTGGAGAAGATGTGGAGAAAAGGGAACTCTCTTACACTGTTGGTGGGAATGCAAACTAGTACTGTCACTATAGAGAACAGTGTGGAAATTCCTTAAAAAACTGGAAATAGAACTGCCATATGACCCAGAAATCCCACTGCTGGGCATACACACTGAGGAAACCAGAACTGAAAGAGACACATGTTCCCCACTGCTCATCGCAGCACTGCTTAAAATAGCCAGGACATGGAAGTAACCTATATGTCCATCAGCAGACGAATGGATAAGAAAACTGTGGTACAGATACATAGTGGAGTATTACTCAGCCATTAAAAAGAATACATTTGTATCAGTTCTAATGAAGTGGATGAAAACTAGTGCCTATTATACAGAGTGAAGCCAGAAAGAAAAGCACCAATACAGTATACTAACACACATATATGGAATTTATAAAGACGGTAATGATAACCCTGTATGCGAGACAGCAAAAGAGACACAGATGTATAGAACAGTTTTTTGGACTGCGTGGGAAGGGCGAGAGTGGGATGATTTGGGAGCATGGCATTGAAACATGTATATTATCATATACAAAATGAATTGCCAGTTCAGGTTTGATGCATGATACAGGATGCTCCGGGCTGGTGCACTGGAATGACCCAGAGGGATGGGATGGGGAGGGAGGTGGGAGGGCGGTTCATGATGGGGAACACATGTACACCCATGGCAGATTCATGTCAATATATGGCAAAACCAATACAATATTGTAAAGTACTTAGCCTCCAATTTAAATAAATAAATTCATATAAAAAAAAGAAATTACCAAAAAATTAAAATATTTTATCTTCTGATTCACATACATATATACAAACAATACATAGAAACAACATATATGAAATTATATATATATATATATACATATACACCAAAATTCTCCAAGCCAGGCTTCAGCAATATGTGAACCGTGAACTTCCTGATGTTCAAGCTGGTTTTAGAAAAGGCAGAGGAATCAGAGATCAAATTGCCAACATCCTCTGGATCATGGAAAAAGCAAGAGAGTTCCAGAAAAACATCTATTTCTGCTTTATTGACTATGCCAAAGCCTTTGACTGTGTAGATCACAATAAACTATGGAAAATTCTGAAAGAGATGGGAATACCAGACCACCTGATTTGCTTCTTAAGAAATCTGTATGCAGGTCAGGAAGCAACAGTTAGAACTGGTCATGGATCAACAGACTGGTTCCAAATAGGAAAAGGAGTACGTCAAGGCTGCATATTGTCACCATGTTTATTTAACTTATATGCAGAGTACATCATGAGAAATGCTGGACTGGAAGAAACACAAGTTGGAATCAAGATTGCTGGGAGAAATATCAATAACCTCAGATATGCAGATGATACCACCCTTATGGCTGAAAGTGAAGAGGGGCTAAAAAGCCTCTTGATGAAAGTGAAAGTGGAGAGTGAAAAGGTTGGCTTAAAGCTCAACATTCAGAAAACGAAGATCATGGCATCTGGTCCCATCACTACATGGGAAATAGATGGGGAAACAGTGGAAACAGTGTCAGGCTTTGTTTTTCTGGGCTCCAAAATCACTGCAGATGGTGACTGCAGTCATGAAATTAAAAGACGCTTACTCCTTGGAAGGAAAGTTATGACCAACCTAGATAGCATATTCAAAAGCAGAGACATTACTTTGCCAACAAAGGTTCGCCTAGTCAAGGCTATGGTCTTTCCTGTGGTCATGTATGGATGTGAGAGCTGGACTGTGAAGAAGGCTGAGCGCCGAAGAATTGATGCTTTTGAACTGTGGTGTTGGAGAAGACTCTTGAGAGTCCCTTGGACTGCAAGAAGATCCAACCAGTCCATTCTGAAGGAGATCAATCCTGGAATTTCTTTAGAAGGAATGATGCTAAAGCTGAAACTCCAGTATTTTGGCCACCTCATGCGAAGAGTTGACTCATTGGAGAAGACTCTGATGCTGGGAGGGATTGAGGGCAGGAGAAGGGGACGACAGAGGATGAGATGGCTGGATGGCATCACTGACTCGATGGGTATGGGTCTGGGTGACCTCCGGGAGCTGGTGATGGACAGGGAGGCCTGGCGTGCTGCAGTTCATGGGGTCGCAAAGAGTCGGACACGACTGAGGGACTGATCTGATCTGATCTGATACATATACACATACATTGTATTCATCGTATAGCCCTACGTTTATGTGAACTCTTTTCATTTCTTTCAGTAGTGTTTTAGAGTTTTCACATCATCCACTAGATTTATTCCTGAGTCATGAGTATTTTTGATAAAACTGGATGTTTCTTCAAATTTAATTTAATCTTTTTTTGCTGTTGCTATTGTTAGTACATAAAAATAAATAGATTTTTATATAATAACCATGCTCCAGTGAGGTTGTTCAATTCATTTATGAATTCTACGAGTCCACCTGAAGATTTTGTGCACTGTTTGAAAAAGAAAGTTTCTGTTGCTTATTTATTTTTTTCTTTGCTTTACTGCATTGTACTCAATGGAATGCTGAATAAAAATGATGATGCTCAAACATTTGCTTATGTGTTCATGAGAGATATTTTTTTTTCTTTTAATGTTGTTGTCACGTTTATTCTGATTTCCTAATATAAGGTAGGAAGCATTTTTTTTTTTCCTCTTTCTAGTCTCCAAATAGTTTGTGTATCATAATTATTTGGTTTTAAATATTTGGAACAAATTATCTACTTGTGCTTCATTACTATGCTAAAGCCTTTCACTGTCTGGATCAAAACATACTGTGAAGAATTGTTAAAAAGGATGGGAATAACAGACCACCTTACCTGCCTGCTGAGAAATCTGTACACAAGTCAAGAAGCAACAGTTAGAACCAGAAATGAAATAATAGCAGACTGGTTCAAAACTGGGACAGGAGTACACCAAGGCTGTATATTGTCACCCTGCTTATTTAACTTCTATACAGAGTACATCATGTGAAATGCCAGGCGGGATGAAACACAAGCTGGAATCAAGATTTCCAGGAGAAATATCAATAGCCTCAGATATGTAGATGAAACCACTCTTATGCCAGAAGGCAAAAAGGAACTAAAGATCCTCTTGATGAAGGTGAAAAAGGAGAATGAAAAAGCTAGCTTAAAACTCAACATTCTAAACCAAAGATCATGGCATGTGCTCCCATCACTTCGGTGCAAAAAAATTAAAAAAAAAAAAATGGAAACAGTGACAGACTTTATTTCTTGGGCTCCAAAGTCCCTGTGGATGGTGACTGTTGCCATGAAATTAAAAAACATTTGCTCCTTGGGAGAAAAGAAATGACAAACCTAGACAGCATATTAAAAAGCAGAGACATTACTTTGCTGACAGAAGTCCCTGTAGTCAAGCTATGGTTTTTCCAGTAGTTGTATGCACGTGAGAGCTGGACAATAAAAAAGGATGGATGCTGAAGAACAGATGTCTTCAAACTGTGGTGTTAGAGAAGACTGTTGAGAATCCCTTGGACAGCAAGATCAAACCAGTCAATCCTAAAGGAAACCAACTCTGAATATTCATTAGAAGGACTGATGCTGAAGTTGAAACTCTAATACTTTAGCCACCTAATTCAAAGAGCTGGCATATTGGGAAGACTCATGCTAGAAAGATTAAAGGCAGGATGAGGGGATGACAGAGGATGAGATGATTGGATGACATAACATATACTAATGGACATGAGTTTGAGCAAGCTCTGGGAGTTGGGGATGGACAGGGAAGCCTGGTGTGCTGCAGTCCATGGGATCACAAAGAATCGGATATGACTGAGCAACTGAACAACAACAAATTAATTAAGTACTAGTATTACCCTTATTTTAAAAATGAGGATGTTAAGACACTTAATGTTAACATGCTTCACATTACAAACATGTTAGGCATTAACCCAAAATACAATTCCTGGCAATAAGACCCATCACTTACTAACCTACTATTAGGATTTGCAGACCAGGCCAGCAGGGTTTTTGGAATGTACATCTTAAGTGTTCATATAATACATGACCAAGCAATGGCAAATGTTGGGAATTTCTCTGTCACACGAGAGAAATTCTTATACCTTTTCACAAAGAAGCATGCTAATGAATTTTTTCAACTTTTCAACAGAGAAGATTTGGGGATAACTTAAAGCTCAAGATTCAGAAAATGAAGATCATGGCATCTGGTCCCATCATTTCATGGGAAATAGATGGGGAAACAGTGTCAGACTTTATTTTTATGGGCTCCAAAATCACTGCAGATGGTGACTGCAGCCATGAAATTAAAAGACGCTTACTCCTTGGAAGGAAAGTTATGACCAACCTAGATAGCATATTCAAAAGCAGAGACATCACTTTGCCAACAAAGGTTCGTCTAGTCAAGGCTATGATCTTTCCTGTGGTCATGTATGGATGTGAGAGTTGGACTGTGAAGAAGGCTGAGTGCCTAAGAATTGATGCTTTTGAACTGTGGTGTTGGAGAAGACTCTTGAGAGTCCCTTGGACTGCAAGGAGATCCAACCAGTCCATTCTGAAGATCAGCCCTGGGATTTCTTTGGAAGGAATGATGCTAAAGCTGAAACTCCCGTACTTTGGCCACCTCATGCGAAGAGTTGACTCATTGGAGAAGACTCTGATGCTGGGAGGGATTGGGAGCAGGAGGAGAAGGGGACGACAGAGGATGAGATGGCTGGATGGCATCACTGACTCGATGGATGTGAGTCTGAGTGACCTCCGGGAGTTGGTGATGGACAGGGAGGCCTGGTGTGCTGCGATTCATGGGGTCGCAAAGAGTCGGACACGACTGAGCGACTGATATGATCTGATCTGATCTTTGTGTTAATTATAGAGGTATCATAAATGAATAAATAAATAGGGCTACCTGCTAGCTCAGTTGGTAAAGAATCTGCTTGCAGTGAAGGAGACCCAGGCTCGATCCCTAGGTCAGGAAGATCCCCTGGAGGATGAAATGGCAACCCACTCCAGTCTTCTTGCCTGGAAAATACCATGGATGTAGGAGCCAAATGGCTACAGTCCAAGGGTTGCAAGAGTCAGACACACTTCAATGACTAAACCACCATTGCTGCTGCTGCTCCTAATTTGCTTCAGTCGTGTCCGACTCTGTGCGACCCCATAGACGGCAGCCCACCAGGCTCTGCCATCCCTGGGATTCTCCAGGCAAGAATACTGGAGTGGGTTGCCATTTCTTTCTCCAATGCATGAAAGTAAAAAGTGAAAGTAAAGTCGCTCAGTCCTGTCCGACTCTCAGCCATCCCACGGACTGCAGCCTACTAGCCTCCCTCCGTACATGGGATTTTCCAGGCAAGAGTACTGGAGTGAGGTGCCATTGCCTTCTCCCTAAACCACCACATCATAAATAAAATGTGGAAATGTGCAAGATGGGTTCCTAGGCGGAAAGTGAAAGTCACTCAGTCATGTCTGACTCTTTGAGACCTCAAGGACTATAGTCCATGTAATTCTCCAAGCCAGAATGCTGTAGTGGGTAACCATTCCCTTCTCCAGGGGATCCTCCCAACCCAGGGATTGAACCTGGGTTTCCCACATTGCAAGCAGATTCTTTACCAGCCGAGCTACCAGGGGCAGAGGTCAGGTATAATAATATAGATTTACATAAAACCACATAGATATATCTCAAATGCATATGTCAAGTAAAATGTCAGAAGTAGCAGACTTTATTTTCTTGGGCTCCAAAATCACTGCAGACAGTGACAGCAGCCGTGAAATTACAAGATGCTTGGTCCTTGGAAGAGAAGCTATGACCAATCTAGATAGCATATTAAAAAGCAGAGACATACTTTGCCAAGAATGGTCCATCTAGTCAAGCTATAATTTTTCCAGTAATTATGTATGGATCTGAGAGTTAGACAATAAAAAAGGCTGAACACTGACAAATTGATATTTTTGCATTGTGGTGCTGGAGGAGACTCTTCAGAGTCTTTGGACATCAAGGAGATCAAACAAGTTAATCCTAAAGGAAATCAACCCTTAATATTTATTGGAAGGACTGATGCTGAATCTTCAATACTTTGGCCACCTGATGCAAAGACCCAACTCATTGGAAAAGATCCTGATTCTTGGAAAGATTGACGGGGGAGGAGAAAGGAGACAGAGGATAAGATGGTTGGATGGCATAATTGACTCAATGGACATGAGTTTGAGCAAACTCCGGGTGGTAGTGAAGGACAGGGAAGACTGTTGTGCTATAATCCGTGAGGTTGCAAAGAGCCAGACACGGCTTAGCTAGTGAACAACAGCAGAAGTTGAATGAGGTTTGTAACAAAACAATATTTATATAAAATTCAGAACTTGTATATATAACCACAAAAGTATATTTTAAAGAAAGAAACAATTCTAGATTAATAGTTGAAAAAGAACTGTAAGAACATGGAGTGAATACTCAAGAGAATGGAAATGATGAATAAAAATGAAAATAATAAAATAACATGAGATAAAGAGGGATTTTACATATACTGACATAGATTTCTGTCTTTAGTTTAGATGTAAGAATAGCTTATTTCTCTACTTTAAAATAAAACAATTACAATGAAAGAAAGTTGCCTTGCCATATAAGAAAATGCATTATTAAGTTTCTACACCAAAGCAAAATGAAATAGCAGATAAGTCAATGAAAAATAATAAGACATAGAAACAAAAGATGATATATAAACTTGCTATATAATAGAAGATAAAATATGTGAGGGGAAATTGCGTTATTATAAAATGGATGTCAATAACTAGTATACCAGTCAGGAAAATAAGTAAAGGTGTATTATCAACATTTTCTAGAATTTATAGTGAATATTATTATTACTTTCATTTTATGAGCAAATGAATAGCCATGTGGGGAAATATATATATAAACATCATGGAAACCACTTCAAGTTTGACTATCCATTGAAATTTCACAAAGGAAACATTAAACAAATAAGAGCATGAACTATAAAACATCTATAACATCACATACCATTAAAGAAATTTGAGACAAATAATGTACTTAGAAACTAAGAAACAGAATTCAGCAATATGATGTTCAAATTTTGTCTACAATTAATTATGTCAATAAAATAGGAAGCCAATAAAAATTTTAAATTGCTAATAACCATATAATGAGATGCCCTAATTTATTCAAATAAATATAAATTCAAAATCTGAAATTTCATTTTTCTTCCACTATCAAATCTAACAAAATGTACAATTGTATAAGATGTTGTTGAATGTATTTAAAAAAAGATGACTTCACAGTCTAAAACTAAAGGTATCAATTAAGGCCACTTTTGGGGGGAAATAGAACTTGCAATATTGATAAAAATTAAATATAATTAAATATGCATATACCATTAACATTTTCATTTAAAAACTATCATTGGTAAATGGATAAAAAACATTTGTAAAATTGAAATTTTGTTCACATCAGAAAATATTTTTACAGAGTATTAATGCCATAATTATTTTATGCCCTAAATAGAATAGTGTGTTTGTTTGAAATGATATATTATGTTCATGCTTATCCCACATATGTCAATATGTATGAATTTTAAAAAGCTAGATATAGAATAATTTTTACATTATATACAGGAAAATGAAATGAAAAGATAACATATCTTTTTATTTTTTGTAGAGTTGGAAGAATAAGTTTGGATGAATGAGTTGGGGTACTTTTTTAGCCATATCATGGAGAATCCCATGGATGGAGGAGCCTGGTGGGCTGCAGTCCATGGGGTCGCTGAGAGTCAAACACGACTGAGCGACTTCACTTTCACTTTTCACTTTCATGCCTTGGAGAAGGAAATTGCAACCCACTCCAGTACTCTTGCCGGGAGAATCCCAGGGTCGGCGGAGCCTGGTGGGCTGCCGTCTATGGGATCGCACAGAGTCGGACACGACTGGAGCGACTTAGCAGCATATATCATAAGCACAGATTTTAATAATTTGCCCTTTCTCATTTAAAATGGCAAAAATATGAACTCCTGCATTTACCTAAGGACTGGGAGAGAGGGTAAAAGAAAGAAAGAACAATTCACAGAAATACCTGAATATGAATCCCATTCCTTTGCTGGTGTGCTGTGCACATGTTCTCAGTCATGTCTGACTCTTTGCAGCTCCATGGACTGTAACCCACCAGGCTCTTCTGTCCATGGAATTCTCCAGGCAAGAATACTGGAGTTGATTGCCATTTCCTTTACCAAAGGATTTTCCCAACTCTGGGATTGAACCCACATCTCTTGCTTTTCACACATTAGCAGGTGGATTCTTTACCACCGAGCCTCCTGGGAAGCCTTCTTTTCTTTGCAGCAAATGTACTATCTGGCTTGATGTTGGTGTAAATGCTTAGAGAATGTTCCCCTAGCACATTGGATGGTGTAGTGTTCCAACAGAGTTGTCTGCTGTTTTGTGAGCAGAATTTGTTAATGCCTGCAAATTGATGCTATTCTCCAGTCTCGGATTATAAAGGGAAGGCAGATGTTCATGAGCAACTAACCCAAACACATTGAGAAAGGCTACACACATTTTCCCGTTTCAATTACCATAATTTAATGCCTAAAATACATGCCCAAAACTTTTCATAGCAGAGGATTAGCACATCACCTTTAATGCAAACCAATTCCCCAAGTCTTCTGTATGTATTGCTCACTTTCAGAGATAAATCACTACATTGAATAAGAATTCAGTGTTCTGAAATGCTTTAGTTTGTATATTTTTGAAAATTACAAAGGTTCATTATCCAGTTATTTTCATTATCAATTTCTTACAAGGGTTGTTTACTTTCTAATATTTTCATACTGTATTTTTTTTTTTTGTAGTTGCTAATATTGAGCTAGGTTTTCTAGGCCATTTATCAAGCAATTACTATCATGTCTAGATAGCTTATGCTTTTATTTCCAGAAGGTTGTCATTCAGTGGTAGAGACAGAATTGGAATCAAGATTGAATGGTAGGAAGATCCTGAGCTCACCTTCTCCTATGGACACACTAAAGCTACAACTACATAACAGAACAACTCTCTCTCGGTTAATGACCTGAAAATTAGCAGAATACCTCTCCTACAATTAAGGACATAAAGAAAAAAACATTACAGTGGGAAGTGTTGAAGTGACAGAGATGTAATTTAGTCAGGACCCATGCCCCCAGCATGGCAACCCACAAGTAAGAGGGGATGTTATAAACTCAGAAGTTATACCTAAAATGTGAGGGATTCAAGCTCTACATTGTGCCCTCATTCACAGGAATCAGCTTTTTGAAGTTGAGCCCCCAAAACTGATTTTGTAAACTACTAGATTTTATGAAAGGGAGAGCCTGAGGGTTGTAGGAAACCAAGAATCTGCTTTTAAATGGTTTGCACACGAACTGACTTGTTTTGAGTTGCAGTGCAAAAGCAGCAGATTGGAATGTACTTGGTGCTCTAGCTGGCCTGCCAAAATCACCCTCGAATGCCCACTGGCACATCCCTGTCTCCAGTTTTAGTCCTCTAACTGATTGGCAGCCCCAGACACACCCAGGGAAAAGTTCTAGGCTGTGCTTTGGGCTATGTCTAGACCACCACAAGGTGGTGACCCCCAGTGCACTCTGGGAAAAGCACTAGCCCACACTCATTACTACTTCAGCCCTTTAGCCAAAGCCACTGGACAGCAGTTTGCCTAGGAATATTCCTATACAAGGCCACACTTAAAGACTGGGAGAGGTAAGATTTTTTGCCTAATTTTTAGAAATAAACATAGACAGTTAAACAAAAATGAGACTATGGAAGAATTTGTTTCAAACAAAAGATAAAATCTAAGAAAAAATATCAGTAACACAAAGATTAGTATTTCAATTGATAAAGAATTCAAAGTAATGGTCATAAAGATGTTCACTGGGAAAAAAATGGAGAAACATGATGAGATTTTCCACAAACAGTTAGAAAATATAAGAAAGAAGCAATCAGAACTGAAGAATATGGTAACTGAAGTTAAAAAAAAAATATAGTAGAAAAAATGAGCAGTGATTAGATGATACAAAGGAACAGATCAGCAAACTATAAAACCTAGTAGTGGAAATCACACAAACCAAGAGAAAAAAAGAATAAAGAATTTCTTAAATGAGAATAGTTTAAGAAACCCCTGAAATAACATTAAACACACTAACAGGGCTGGTGCACTGGGACAACACAGAGGGAGGGTATGGGGAGGGAGGAGGGAGGAGGGCTCAGGATGGGGAACACATGTATACCTGTGGCAGATTCATTTTGATATATGGCAAAACCAATACAATATTGTAAACTTAAACAAATAAAATTTTAAAAATGCTTAAAAAAAGAAAACTTATATCGATCAAATGAATCAAAATGTCATAAATAACTGGAAAGATACACAGTACTCTTGGATTAGAAAAAATAATACTTGTAAAATATCCATGCTACCCAAGACAATCTGCATATTTAATGCAACCTCTAACAAAATACCAATGGCATTTTTTTTTTTTTTTTTTTGAATATATATTTTATTTTTTTAAATTTAATTTTATTTAACTTTACAATATTGTATTGGTTTTGCCATATATCAACATGAATCTGCCACAGGTATACACGTGTTCCCCATGCTGAACCCTCCTCCCTCCTCCCTCCCCGTACCATCCCTCTGGGTTGTCCCAGTTTTAATTTTTCATAGAACTAGAAAAGTAATTAATTCTAAAATATGTCTGGAGACACAAAGACCTTGACTCACTATAACAGTCTTGGGAAATAAGAATAAACTTAGTGTCAGCACGCTCCCTGCTTTCAAATTGCATTTAGAAAGTTATAAGCAAAACAGCATTGTACTGGCAAAACAAACAAGTAAAAAATAAGCTAAAAATTAAAAAACAGACACAAAGAACAATGGAACAGAAGAGAGAAAATATAATAAGCACACACTTTATAGACAATTGAAAGAAAGGAGCCAATATAGAGTGTGGAAAAGACAGTTTCTTCAATAATTGGCATTGGGAAAACTGGACCACTCCAGGCAAAAGAATAAAACCGGCCTGCTTTCTTACAGCATAGACAAAAATAAACACAAAACGGATTAAAGATTTAAACGTGAGACCTGAAACCATAAAACTCCTGCAATAAAATATAAGCAGTACCCTCTTTGACATCTGTCTTAGCAACATTTTTTTGTCTCTGTTTTCTCAGGCAAAGGCCAGAGAAGCAAGAATAAACAAATGGGACTACACCAAACTAAAAAGATTTTACATAGTAGTGAAAACTATCAACAAAAAGTAAAGGCCACCTATTGAATGAGAAAAAACATTTGCAAACAATGTATTCAATAAATGGTTACTATCTAAAATATGTTAGAACTGGTCATGGAACAACAGACTGGTTCCAAATAGGAAAAGGAGTACGTCAAGGCTGTATATTGTCACCATGTTTATTTAACTTATATGCAGAGTACATCATGAGAAATGCTGGACTGGAGGAAACACAAGCTGGAATCAAGATTGCCGGGAGAAATATCAATAACCTCAGATATGCAGATGATACCACCCTTATGGCAGAAAGTGAAGAGGAACTAAAAAGCCTCTTGATGAAAGTGAAAGTGGAGAGTGAAAAGGTTGGCTTAAAGCTCAACATTCAGAAAACGAAGATCATGGCATCTGGTCCCATCACTACATGGGAGATAGATGGAGAAACAGTGGAAACATTGTCAAACTTTATTTTTCTGGGCTCCAAAATCACTGCAGATGGTGACTGCAGCCATGAAATTAAAAGACGCTTACTGCTTGGAAGGAAAGTTATGACCAACCTAGATAGCATATTCAAAAGCAGAGACATCACTTTGCCAACAAAGGTTCGCCTAGTCAAGGCTATGGTCTTTCCTGTGGTCATGTATGGATGTGAGAGCTGGACTGTGAAGAAGGCTGAGCGCCGAAGAATTGATGCTTTTGAACTGTGGTGTTGGAGAAGACTCTTGAGAGTCCCTTGGACTGCAAGGAGATCCAACCAGTCCATTCTGAAGGAGATCAGCCCTGGGATTTCTTTGGAAGGAATGATGCTAAAGCTGAAACTCCCGTACTTTGGCCACCTCATGCGAAGAGTTGACTCATTGGAGAAGACTCTGATGCTGGGAGGGATTGAGGGCAGGAGGAGAAGGGGACGACAGAGGATGAGATGGCTGGATGGCATCACTGACTCGATGAATGTGAGTCTGAGTGACCTCCGAGAGCTGGTGATGGATAGGGAGGCCTGGCGTGCTGCAGTTCATGGGGTCGCAAAGGGTCGTACACGACTGAGCGACTGATCTGATCTAAAATATGCAATAAACATAAAATTCAACATAAAATAGAAACAGTTTAAAAATGGGCAGAGCACCTGAATAGACATTTTTCCAAAAAAGACATTCAGATGGAAAACAGGCACATGAAAGAATGCTCCGCATCACTAATCATCAGGGAAATGAAAATCAGAATCACAAGAAAATGCCATCTCATATTTGTCTGAATGGCTACTATCCACAACACATAATAAGTGTTAGCAAAAATGTAGAAGAAGTGGATATTCATGTGTTTTTGGTAGAAATATAAATTGGTCCAGTCACTATTGAAAACAATATGCATGTTCCTCAGAAAATTAAAAATATAACTACCATGTAATCCAGCAATTTCAAACCTGAAAATTTACTCAAAGGAAACAAAAACACTAATTCAAAATATATAAGCACCCCAGTAAATATTGCAGCATTGCTTGCAATAGCCAAGATATGAAAGCCACCTAAGTGTACATTGATAGATGAATGGACCTTTATGATGGAGCATCACTGAGTCATAAAAAGGAATGAAATCTTGCCATTGTGACAATATGGATAGGCCTACAGGATATTATGCTAAGTATAATAAGTCAGACAGAGAAAGACAATACTGTATGATTTCACTTATATATAGAACCTGAAAAACAAAACAAGCAAACATAATAAAGTGGAAGAGCCTCATAGCTACAGAGAAAAAAACTTGTGCAGAGAGGTGGGGTTGGGGGAGTGGATGAAACAGATGAAGGGGATTAAGAAGTACAAATGTCCAGTTATAAAATGAATAAGTCACATGGATGTAATGCAAAGCACATATAATGTAGTCAATAGCTTCTAATCACTGTGTGTAGTGAAAGATGGTAATTAAATTCACTGTGGTGATCATTTTCAACATATAAAAATATTAGATCAGTATGTTGCACACCTGAAACTAATATAATATTATAAGTTAACTGCAATAAAGATATTGAAAAATAATTGGCAGGGGCACCTCCTTTTAGAATATGTGCAAAATGTTTTTAATATTTGTGTGTATGTGTATTTGTGCGTTTGTCAGTCGCTCAGTCATGTACAACTCTTTGTGATCTCATGGACTGTTAGCTCAAGAGCCTCTTCTATCCATGGAATTCTCCAGTCAAGAATATTGGAGTAGGTTGCCATTCCTTTCTCTGGGGGGATCTTCCCAACCCAGGGATAGAATCTGGGTCTCTCTCATTCTAGGCAGATTCTGTACCATCTGAGCCACCAGGGAAACCCCGTTTTTAATATTTAAGAGCATGCAAAATATATTCTTAAGAATATTCTCAAATATGAACAGTTTAGTGCAAAAGGCAAAATAATTGATTTTTCTAAAATAAAAAAAAATAATTACATTAAAATAGAAACACAAGTATTAATTACATTGTGAGCAAAAACTATAAAGAACATGAAAATGTCCATGGATGATTATGTACAAGCCATGTAAAAATGAGCATAACTAACACATATGCCCATAAAGAAATGATATTGTCCAAACCATTAATTCTGTAGTCATTTATATTATTTAATATGGTGAAAAGTTTGCATTTCTCTTTTTGAGGGTTCATTTCTGTAGTTTATAAACATTTATTAATTTAAAAAATTCTAAGTACCTAAAGCTGATATAAAAAATGTTTTGACATAAAATTTACAGAATCACAAAACTTAGACCAATCCTTGATGTTTCCTCTCTAATACCCCAAACTGTAAAACTTCTTATATTTGAAAAAGATATTTATATTTTTCATAAATGCATTATTATATATTCATATAATATATCCATTGTAAACAAAGAACAACAGCACAAAAATCTTGCCGGTGTAAGAAAGAACTTATTTTGATTTTGGACTACTTCTTTTCACATAGTTTATGTTTTGTTTTATCTGTTGGTCATTGGAAAATTCAAGAGATTTTTAATGCAAAATGACCTCATAGAGAAAATAATTGAGCATTGCAAATTTGAAATGTAAGTCTTCTCTCCCCAACTTTGCATTCCTTAACACTACTTTCCACAACAAGGAGTGTAACCTGTATTCTTTCAATGAGATTCTACATATAAGCAGACATAGGTGTGTGTGTGTGTGTGTGTGTGTGTGTGTGTCCATATGTATGAGTGTATGAGTGTGAGCTAGTTGAATGAATATCTATATAAAAGACATAAGTAGTGGCATTATATACAGTATTTTCTTCATATTGTGCATTACATATTTAGATTTTTAGGTCCCTTAAACAAAAGTTATATGTTATTTTTAATAGACTGTAAATAGCTCTATTGTGTGCTCTAGAATAATTTAAATCAAGATTCCATATTTTTAGAGATTTTTGATTATTAACTTTCAGCATTTTAAACTTTAAAAGTTGATCAAATAGTCTCTGTGTGTACATGTCAGTATATTTTTAGATATATTTATGGAAGAGAAATTTCTGGATCAAAAAGAATAAACTTAAAAAAAATTGCTATACAGTGTTAAGTTGTTCTTCAATTTTGAGACATTTATATCAATAGATTAAGGACTTCCCCGATGGCTCAGTGGGTAAAGAATCCTCTTGCATTGCAGCAGATACAGGAGACATGGATTAGATCCCTGGGTCAGGAAGTCGCTTGGAGGAGGAAAATGGCAACCCATTCCAGTATAACAATCGAATAATCCCATGGACAGAGGAGCCTGGTGGGCTACAGTCCAAAGGGTCTCAAAGAAGGATAGGACTGAGCGACTAAACATAGCACATATCAATAGTTTACATATTTCACATTTCTTTGTTAACAAAAAGTATCTTTGCTTTTATTAAACACATGTTTTAAATTATGGTTTTAGTTTGTGTTTCTTTGACCTTAAGAGGTACATCATCTTCTCATTGACTGAGTAATAATTTGCCTGATTTTGTGCATATGCAATACGCCTGTATGAAGAGAATGAACGTCTACTGCTCACTCTTCCAATAGAACATTCAATGTTTTTTTTCATGAGTTGCAAGAAAACTTTAAAGAAATTAGTCCTTTGTCAGTCACATTCTTTGCAAATATTTATTCCCAGTTTAATTGCTCATTTGCTTTTTGACTTTATTTGATTGTGCTCCGATCCCCTTCAAAAGAATTCATTGACCCAACTGCTGCCTATCTCAGAGGTGGGGGTGGGGAGTGGTGGGAGGATGGTGGTATTAGTTGAGTCTTTAGCTGAAGCGATTTCACAGCAGCAGTGGCTATCAATTCCCTGAAAATCGCCTCAGTTTCAGTTTATTCACTCTCTGCAAGGTAACCCTTCCAGAGTGGGCAACAACAAATTATTTATTCATGTTGGGAGATAAATACCCATTATTTTGTGGCTATCAATTCCCTGAAAATCACCTCAGTTTCAGTTTATTCACTCTCTGCAAGGTAACCCTTCAGAGTGGGCAACAACAAATTATTCATTCATGTTGGGAGATAAATACCCATTATTTTAGCCTCAGATCAGGACAGTCGCTCAGTTGTGTCCGACCCTGTGCGATCCCGTGAATCACAGCACGCCAGGCCTCCCTGTCCATCACCAACTCCCAGAGTTCACCCAGCCTCACGTCCATTGAGTCAGTGATGTCATCCAGCCATCTCATCCTCTGTCGTCCCCTTCTCCTTTTGTCCTCAATCCCTCCCAGCATCAGAGTCTTTTCCAATGAGTCAACTCTTTGCATGAGGTGGCCAAAGCACTGGAGTTTCAGCTTTAGCATCATTCCTTCCAAAGAAATCCCAGGACTGATCTCCTTCAGAATGGACTGGTTGGATCTCCTTGCAGTTCAAGGGACTCTCAAGAGTCTTCTCCAACACCACAGTTCAAAAGCATCAATTCTTTGGCACTCAACCTTCTTCACAGTCCAGCTCTCACATCCATACATGACCACTGGAAAAACCAGAGCCTTGACTAGATGAACCTTTGTTGGCAAAGTAATGTCTCTGCTTTTGAATATGCTATCTAGGTTGGTCATAACTTTCCTTCCAAGGAGTAAGCGTCTTTTAATTCCATGGCTGCAGTCACCATCTGCAGTGATTTTGGAGCCCAGAAAAATAAAGTTTGACAATGTTTCCACTGTTTCCCCATCTATTTCCCATGAAGTGATGGGACTGGATGCCAAGATCTTCGTTTTCTGAATGTTGAGCTTTAAGCCAACTTTTTCACTCTCCACTTTAACTTTTATCAAGAGGCTTTTTAGTTCCTCTTCACTTTCTGCCATAAGGATGGTGTCATCTGCATATCTAAGGTTATTGATATTTCTCCCGGCAATCTTGATTCCAACTTGTGTTTCTTCCAGTCCAGCGTTTCTTATGATGTACTCTGCATAGAAGTTAAATAAACAGGGTGACAATATACAGCCTTGACAAACTCCTTTTCCTATTTGGTACCAGTCTGTTGTCCCATGTCCAGTTCTAACTGTTGCTTCCTGACCTGCATACACATTTCTCAAGAGGCAGATCAGGTGGTCTGGTATTCCCATCTCTTGAAGAATTTTCCACATTTTATTGTGATCCACACAGTCAAAAGCTTTGGCATAGTCAATAAAGCAGAAATAGATGTTTTTCTGGAACTCTCTTGCTTTTTCCATGATCCAGCGGATGTTGGCAATTTGATCTATGGTTCCTCTGCCTTTTCTAAAACCAGCTTGAACATCAGGAAGTTCATGGTTCACATATTGCTGAAGCCTGGCTTGGAGAATTTTGAGCATTACTTTACTAGCGTGTGAGATGAGTGCAATTGTGCGGTAGTTTGAGCCTGCTTTGACATTGCCTTTCTTTGGGATTGGAATGAAAACTGACCTTTTCCAGTCCTGTGGCCACTGCTGAGTTTTCCAAATTTGCTGGCATATTGAGTGCAGCACTTTCACAGCATCTTCTTTCAGGATTTGGAATAGCTCCACTGGAATTCTATCACTTCCACTAGCTTTATTCGTAGTGATGCTTTCTAAGGCCCACTTGACTTCACATTCCAGATGTCCGGCTCTAGGTCAGTGATCACACCATCATGATTATCTGGGTCGTGAAGATCTTTTTTGTACAGTTCTGTGTATTCTTGCCACCTCTTCTTAATATCTTCTGCTTCTCTTAGGTCCATACCATTTCTGTCCTTTATCGAGCCCATCTTTGCATGAAATGTTCCTTTGGTATCTCTGATTTTCTTGAAGAGATCCCTAGTCTTTCCCATTCTGTTGTTTTCCTCTATTTCTTTGCATTGATCGCTGAAGAAGGCTTTCTTATCTCTTCTTGCTATTCTTTGAAACTCTGCATTCAGATGTATTTTAGCCTAATGTGAGGCAATTCTCACTTTGGGCCTCTGTAGTTTTAGCTACAGGGGTCCTCACGGTATTAGCTGAGGCTACCACTATACGTGTCTTGCAGCTCAACTGCCCTCCTTCGCTTTGCTCTTCTTTCTTCAACAGGTATTGATCTCTAGGATACTCCTTAATAAACACCTTGCACACTAAGTTCTGAATCAGAATTTGCCTTCCAACAACCTATGCCGCCCAATACACAGCATTTACAGGCCCACAGCTATGATTCTTTAATTTAGTTCAATTCCGTTCAGTTCAGTCACTCAGTCGTGTCTGACTCTGTGACCCCATGAATCACAGGCCTCCCTGTCCATCACCAACTCCCGGAGTTCACTCAAACTTATATCCATCAAGTCGATGATGCCATCCAACCATCTCATTCTCTGTCGTCTTCTTTTCCTCCTGCCCCCAATCCCTCCCGGCATCAGAGTCTTTTCCAATGAGTCAACTCTTCGCATGAGGTGGCCAAAGTACTGGAGTTTCAGCTTTAGCATCATTCCTTCCAAAGAAATCCCAGGGCTGATCTCCTTCAGAATGGACTGGTTGGATCTCCTTGCAGTCCAAGGAACTCTCAAGAGTCTTCTCCAACACCACAGTTCAAAAGCATCAATTCTTCCACGCTCAGCCTTCTTCACAGTCCAACTCTCACATCCATACATGACCTCTGAAAAAACCATAGCGTTGACGAGAGGGACTTTGTTGACAAAGTAATGTCTCTGCTTTTAAATACCCTATCTAGTTTGGTCATAACTTTTCTTCCAAGGAGTAATCGTCTGTTAATTTCATGGCTACAAACGTATATATGCTTCATCCATAGGTAAGCTGACTCTTCAGGGAGATCTGTGTCCATATATAACATTTTATATATGCTTTTACTAAATATTATCTACAAATAAGTTAAATTATACATTAGTATATATTATAAATATATAGTTTTTCTAAACTATATCTATAAATAATGTAAAATATAATTTTGTATATTATAAATTTTCTAAAAGTAGTATTGATATATATCACCATTTAATTTTTTTCACTAAATTTTTTTAATATTCAATTATTTTCATAAAAATGGTCTAGCTCATTCATTTTACCTGCTATAAGGCATTCCATCATATAAAAATATCTACTGTCCTGCTGATTGTCGTTTAAGTTGTTTTCTATTGTTCATTATCAGATATATAAATTTCCTCATGCATAAGCACATGAGTTTCTCTGTAGTATATATAACTAGAAATGGAAACTCTGTTCATGCAAATGAAAATTTCTAACATTACTGGAGAATTCCAAATTTGTCATAAATGAAATTTTGCAAATATCCTAATTCTAAATATGTCCTTCAAATAATTTCTTGCTCATCCATGAGATAGGCAGTTGGATGGAAAAATCATCTCCCATTAAACTAGCTGCCAGTTCCACAGTGGGTGGAAGATGAATTTGTGACATTAGCCCTATTAAAGTCAGAATTTTCCTCCCACTCTCTGAGGTAGTACCTTGGAAAGACGTTAATTGTTTAATAATCAATTTTCTAATATTCACCGCTTACCACTGAACTCTTTTTTTCTCTATTAACCTCATAACTCTCATGCTGTAATAAGTTTGAGGTTCTTAGCTATTTTTTCATAAGAATTATTAGCTTTTGTGCTAGGAAAGGCCTTCAGGCTATTTTGGTTCTCTTTGGATCTCAGAATTCAAGTATTTCTGCACTTGCTGACTTAAATTAAAACAAGGGGCAAACAAACATTTCCAAATGTACCATTTACAACATTCAATGTGAAAGCAAGCCGAAACTGAATTTTGCATTGGTTCCCTTTACACTAAGCTTTACCTGGTCTTCATACTTTATCATTTCAATGAGAGATCTTATCTAGAAGTTAAATGTGTTAGGAAAAAGTACTTATGATGTCTCTGTAGACTCTTTCTCACACCATTTCTGCTTTCTCTGTCACGTACAGCTTTTATTGAACCAAATCTCCTCTAACATAGCAGCTCTTTCTCCCACTGTAGTTATTAACTATGAAAAAATAGAATATCTCTGCTCATGGCTGCTGCAACTGAAATAGTTTTAGACGATTTCTTAGTGAAGGTTCACATCCTTCCTACAAACACGTATATTTCTAGAGAACTGGATGTCAGTGAAATTCCTCTGAAAAGAATGTAAAATGATGGAATAAGAAAGATGAATTTGAATCCTCTATTCAGTCTTTATGAACCTTCAGTTACATTAGTCAAACTTCTCAATTTTTCAATTGCTTTACCTGCAAAATGAAAATATTTTTATCTGTCAGTCTATGTGGAGAATTAATGAGAAAAAAAATCATGTAAAAAGTTCTGAAAGAGTCTCTGGAACACAGTAGGCTCTTAATAGCTTTATTTCTTATGTTTCTCTTGCATTTCTGAGACCATTCCTCATGTACTTTTAATGAAATGGTAAACCCTTATTTGATTCAAAATATTTAAAATAGCAAAATATATGAAAATATTTCAAGTATCCAGTATTTCTTTGTAAATTAAAATTAACCATATTTAAATTGCTTATATCAGCATCAAATTACTTCATTTATTTTTTTATTTATAGTCATTGTAGACTTGATATCAATGTTAATATATGACTTTGTCATAAATCATAAACACTTTCATTTCTATCCCATGTTGATAATGATATTTCCAGTATGCTGTCTCTCAATAGACTTACATTCTTACACTATTCAGTTTGTCTCATATTGGGTCAAATATTTCTCTCACTAACTCTAGTAAGATTTCCTATTTCAAAACCTAAAAGATGATCCTGTTAAAAGGCTGCATTCAATATGCCAGAAAATTTGAAAAACTCAGCAGTGGCCATAGGACTGGAAGAGGTCAGTTTTCATTCCAATCCCAAAGAAAGACAATGCCAAAAATGTTCACACTACCACACAATTGCACTAATTTCACATGCTAGCAAAGTAATGCTCAAAATTCTACAAGCCAACCTTCAACAGTATGTAAACTGAAAATTTCCAGACATTCAAGTTGAAATTAGAAAAGGCAGAGGAACCAGAGATCAAATTGCCAACATTGGCTGGATCATAGAAAAAATAAAAGAATTCTAAAAAGGCATTTACTTCTACTTCATTGATCACATTAAAGCTTTGACAGTGTGGATCACAGCAAAATGTGAAAAATTCTTCAAGAGGTGGGAATACTAGGCCACCTTACCTGCCTCCTAAGAAACCTGTATGCAGGTCAAGAAGCAACTGTTAGAACCAGACATGGAACAACAGATTGGTTCAAAATTGGGAAAGATGTATGTCAAGGCTGTATATCGTCGCCCTGCTTATTATATACAGAGTACATCATGTGAAATGCCAGGCTGGATGAAGCACAAGCTGGAATCAAGATTGCCGGGTAAAATATCAATAACTTCAAATATACAGATGAGACCACCCTTATGCCAGAAAGCAAAGAAGAACTAAAGAACCTCTTGATGAAGGTAAAAGAGGAGAGTAAAAAGCTGGCTTAAAACTCAACATTCAAAAAACTAAGATCATGGCATCCGGTCCCATCACTTTATGGCAAATATATGGGGAAAGATGGAAACAGTGGCAGACTTTATTTTGTGGGGCTCCAAAATCACTTCAGATGGTAACTGCAGCCATGAAATTAAAAGACACTTGCTCCTTGGAAGAAAAGCTATGACAAACTTAGACAGCATTTTAAAAAGCTGAGACATTACTTTGAAAACAAAGTTCCATATAGTCAAAGCTATGGTTTTTCTAGCAGTCATGTATGCAAGTGAGAGTTGGACTGTAAAGAAGGCTGAGTGCTGAAAATCTGATGCTTTTTAACTGTTGGAGAAGACTCTTAATAGTGCCCTGGACTGCAAGGAGATCAAACCAGTCAATCCTAAAGGAAATCAATCCTGAGTATTCATTAGAAGGACTGATGCTGAAGCTGAAGCTCTAGTAATTTGGCCACCTGATGTGAAAAGAGTCAACTCCTTAGAAGATACTGAGGCTGGGAAGGAGTGAAGGCAGGAGGGACAAGAGAGGATGAGATGGTTGTATGGCATCACTGACTCAATGGACATGAGTTTGAGCAAGCTCCAGGAGATAATGAAGAACAGGGAAGCCTGGGATGCTGCAGTCCACAAAGAGTCAGACACAACTGAGCAACTGAACAAGCAAATACAAAATATATATATGTACTTTGCTATACACCTGAATTCACTTACTGTAACCTGAAACTAACACACTATAAGTCAGTTATATTTCAATTTTTTTAAAAGAGAAATAACCAGTTTAAAATATTTTATCACTGTATTTAAAAATAACTAGTGACTGAGTGACTTCACTTTCACTTCTCACTTTCATGCATTGGAGGAGGAAATGGCAACCCACTCCAGTGTTCTTGCCTGGAGAATCCCAGGGACTGGGGAGCCTGATGGGCTGCCGTCTATGGGGTCGCACAGAGTCGGACACGACTGAAGCGACTTAGCAGCAGCAGCAGCAGCAGCAGCAGCAGCAGCAGTGCCTACTGCTGGCCATTTCAAAGTGGACCATGAATTTATGAATATATGATTTACTTCTATTTTGATAAAGCTTTTATGAATAACAATACTTTATATTCAGATTATTCTCTCCATTGTAGAAAATAGAGCATAAAATCAAAGAGGTAGCAACAAATGTATCCATGTTGTTGGGAAAAAAAATGCTTTTAGGAATATGGCACAAGAAATAGGTGCAAACTTTTATAAGGTTCATAGGAAAAAAAGTAAAAGTAAAAATTCCACATTTTGTCATCTAAATGAACTACAAAAATGAGGAAGGGAGCCAAGAATATATCACATTTGTAGATACATTTTTAAAGAATAAGAATGCTTATATAATATTGAATATGACATGGACCACATCGCCATTGTAGAGCATATGTTCTTTGGAAGTAAGACAACTTAGACACACTATATAGATAAAAGTAGCAAAAATTAGAATCACATGAGAGAAATGCTCAAAGTCTAAACTTTAACAGATCCATAATGGACTTGCAAATTGAAAATTAACACCTGTTCTGTATCATTATCACTAGTAAAGTGCCAAGTGGAGACTTGTTTATACGTTGGGAGATGCTTTATTCTTCAAGGTTAGCTGCTAATATGTGTCATTTACATAAGTGTTTCTATTAGCAATCTCATATTGATTTAGAAAAAAAAAATAAAAATATGATTTATTTGCCAAGTTTTTCTACTAGAATAAATAGGGAAAATTACTTATCCAGAGTCACTGACCAAAAAATTTTCTTAGCTGTAATGTGATTACACTACTTCACAATAAAATGATGACAGATGTACAAATGATACCTAATTCCTCAGTCATGTTCAGGAGGAGTATATAGGGTGCTGGCCGGGAAACCGGCAAGGATGTTGAAAGAGTTATTTCTGTACTTTTCAGGAGGGATCAGAGTGAATAAATGAGACTTATTGACCACACTCCTCCTCTGCAGATCAGAAATAAAGTATATTCTCAAGTTAAAACATTAACAATAAAGGTCCAAAATCAATTTATTCCAAAATAACAATGTGTTTCCCATATAAGCCAATGACAAGTTAGAGACACATGAAGGGATAATAGAGATAAGCAAGAACACAGGTCTAAAAAGGGTGAAACAGGAAATCAAGGAGGCAGGTGTGTTGGAGGTAGTTATACACTTTGGTCTTTTGTATAATAAGGGACCAGAGAATCACTGTTTAGATAGATATATATTGATTATTTCAGATGCTGATTAAGTAGAGAAAGCCTGAGAAGTAATTCTATCAAAGAGTCTCATGCATTTTCAGAGAAGGAATCCTTTGCTTTGATTAAATTTTAACCTTGTTAGAAATTGTGTTCACTTAAAAGTAGTCACTTCTGACATCTTAAAAGTTATTTAGTCCAAAGTAGAGTCACAACCTGAGCAACGTATCTTTATTAAAGTTTAATGATTTTTAATATAGAAAACAATATAATTGCTGATGTAGATACATAATCTTTTACTGATGATCAGAAAGCAAAGAATCATGGATAAACATTTATTAATTCACTTTATTCTTTCAAACTCTTTTTAACATCTAGCACAGGACAACATGACAGATATCTTGAGGGATGTAGACATATAAACTATGATCATCGATCTCAAAAAGATAAGGCCTCACAGAGAAAGTGATACATATACCTGAGCAATGACAGCTCAAGGTTGAAGGTTTTAAAAACCTAAATGAATATGTGAATTCAGGGAAGATATAGAGTTTATGAGAAGGCTCAAATAAAAGGAAAATTTCAGCTGCCGAAAATGATGGGTAAGCAGACTTTCAAAAGATTGCTTTTTTAGGACCACCACTCATACACCAAGGTAAAATGAGCAAAAGGAAGGTGGGGTAATACTTAGACATCAGGACACAACTGAAGCCTGAAATAAGGGGCTGGCTATTATGAGCGCTCTCACTGTCCCCCAATTCTCCCTCTAGTGGCCCCGAATCTCGTTTTCTGGCCAATACCCACTGTCCTCCTGCATTCTGCTCCTCTTTTTCTTTGAGAGATAATTCTGGTATTATTAACAGCCTGAATCTTAAGGTCAAATTTCTTTTTTCAAAACAGCCTCTCAGAAGTGAGAAACTTGGATGAAGTAATCCAGCTCCCCAACCTACATTTTTTTGGGTATGGAGGGATATCTAAGAAGTTGACAAATGCCTTTATTGGTCATCAGCCCTTTTATTTAAGACTTGTGAAAGCAGTCAGGTTCAAATAGTAACAGTACAAATCATAGTTAAAACAGTCAGCCACATATTTTGACTATTCTTTTGAAAAATTAACCAACTCAGAAGCAGCAGTGAGGAAACAGGTGTTGGATCAAGTAGATAGGTCAGAATGAGAGAGAGAGGGAGAGGGAACTTCTACTACTGAGTCACTACTGTGATTATATTATTCTAAAGCACCCTGTTTGCTTTCTTCAAGTCCCTTATGTTTAATACAATTTTTATTTCATGTGTTTATTTACTCATTTTCTGCCAGGCTCTCTTACGAAATAGTAAACTCAATGAAAGCCAGTAATTGTTTATTTACCAATTATCAGAATATAGCATAGTGCCAGGAACATGAGTTTATCAATTACTTGTTAAGGGAATTATTTCTAATGAGGGCCTGTAATGGCTGTGAGGTTTGACCTCAAGACTAAGGCTGGTAGTGACACCTGAAAGTCTAGAGAAAGAAAGGGAATTACCTTTTAACAATAATCTCCTGCACATCTTTACTGTATAGTTTTAGCTTTCATGATCTTTACAAAGATATGCTAAGGATAAACATTTCATCCATTTTTCCTTTTTTTCTGGTGAACAAACTGAGCTTAGAGGTCCAGAAAAATGTGTTACAAAATTATATCATGAATGAAAAGAAAAGCCATGATTCTAAGATTTTATACTCACCTTACAATGGCTAAAAATTTTAATTTAATTCCATAATTTTCTTGGTTTCCAGAGATTGTGCTCTGCTCAGTCGCTTCAGTCACGTCTGAATCTTTGCAACCCTATGGACTGTAGCCCACCAGACTCTTCTGACCATAGGATTCTCCAGGCAGAATACTGGAGTGGGTTGCCATGCCCACCTCCAGGGGATCTTCCTGGCCTGGAGATCGAATCCATGTCTCTTGCAACTCCTGCATTGAAGGCAGATTCTTTACTCACTTAGCCACCTGAGAAAGCCCCTCCAGGGACTAGTTCAAGGAAAATTTCAGGGTTGATAAAGTCAATTTCAGTAGATCAGAAAGAATTGGAAAGACGTGAGGCTAATAGCACTGTTGTTGTTCAGTGGCCAATCGTGTCTGATTCTTTGCAACCCCATGAACTGCAGCATGCCAGGCCTCCCTGTCCCTCAACATCTCCTGGAGTTTGCCCAAGTTTGTGTGCATCAAACTGGTGATGCCATCCAAACGTCTCATCCTCTGCTGCCATCTTCTCCTGCCTTCCATCTTTCCCAACATCAGGGTCTTTTCCTATGAGTTGGCTTCTCACATCAGGTGGCCAAAGTACTGGAGCTTCAGTTTCAGCATCAGTCCTTCCAATGAATATTGAAGATTGACTGGTTTGATCTCCTTGCACTCCAAGGGTTTCTCAAGAGTCTTCTCCAGCACCCCAGTTTGAAAGCATCAATTCTTTGGTGATCTGCCTTTTTTATTGTCCAACTCTCAATCCATACATGACTACCGGAAAGACCATAGCTTTGCCCATATGGACCTTTGTCAGCAAAGTGATGTCTTTGTTTTTTAATACACTGTCTAGTTTTGTCATAGCTTTCCTTCCAAGAAGCAATCGTCTTCTTATTTCATGGCTGCAGTTACCATCTGTAGTGATTTTAGAGCCCAAGGAGGAGAAATCTGTCATTGATTTCAACTTTTCCCCCTCTGTTTGCCATGAAGTAATGGTACTGGATGCCATGATCTTAGTTTTTTTTTTTTTTTTTTACTTTATTTATTTTTATTTTTTTTTCCTTAATTCAAAAACATTTTATTGCTAAAAAATGCTAACCATCATCTGAGTCTTCCGTGAGTCATTATCCTTTTGCAATAGTAACGGCATAGATCACTGATCACAGATGGAGGGCGGTTCCCTCCCACAGAAGAGGGAGGCAACATATGTATACCTATGGCTGATTCATGTTGATATTTGGCAGAAACCAACACAAATCTGCAAAGCAATTATCTTTCTTTTTTTAATATAAATATATTTATTTTAATTGGAGGTTCATTACTTTACAATATTGTATTGGTTTTGCCATACATCAACATGAATCTGCCACAGGTACACATGTGTTCCCCATCCCGAACCCCCCTCCCGAAATTAGTTTTAATATTGAGTTTTAAGCCAGCTTTTTCACTCTCTGGTGGCTCAGATAGTAATAACACTGTAATGCTTATATATTAGTTTGCACCACATGAAATTGCCATTTTTGTTTTCATCAAATCTGATTGATACTTGTGCTTTCACATAGTTTAACTTAATAAGTTGTTCCTTCCCTTTTTATGACAAAATACTATACCCATCTGTTATAAAATAGTATCCTTATGAGATCCAAACTATGACTTTAACAAGTAAACTGAAGTAAATTATGCTATGCTATGCTATGCTAAGTCACTTCAGTCGTGTCCGACTCTGTGTGACCCCATAGACGGCAGCCCATCAGGCTCCCCCATCCCTGGGATTCTCCAGGCAAGAACACTGGAGTGGGTTGCCATTTCCTTCTCCAATGCATGAAAGTGAAAAGAAAAAGTGAAGTCGCTCAGTCATGTCTGACTCTTAGCGACCCCATGGACTGCAGCCTACCAGGCTCCTCTGTCCGTGGGATTTTCCAGGCAAGAGTACTGGAGTAGGGTGCCATTGCCTTCTCCGGAAGTAAACTAGAAAGAATTAAAAGAGTTGTGTGTGTCAAGGACTGACAAGTAGAGATTCTGTGAGTCTCAAAATTCTGCTTATTAATGTCCCTAAGAATTTTTGCAAGGTACTCATAATGAGGTGACCTTAAATTAGGGTTTAAAGTTAAGAAAACAAACAATTATATTTAAAAACTATATAATATATATATGTATGTATATATATTTGAGAAGGAAATGACAGCACACTCCAGTATTCTTGCCTGGAGAATTGCATGGGCAGAGGAGCCTGGTGGGCTACAGTCCATAAAATTGCAAAGAGTCAGACATGACTGAAGCAATTTAGCACACACACACACACACATATATATAACATATTGTATATATAATGTAAGCTCTCATTTAAAACATATTATATATATATATGAACATAATAATATAACAACTGCATTAAGCTGTTCCATCAATATGTGTTAATTTTGTTGTATCATATTTTGTGCTATTTATATTACTATATCTAGCTTCCCAGGTAGTACCACTCATAAAGAACTTGCTTGCCAGTGCAGGAGAGGTAAGATACACAGGTTCAATCCCTGAGTCAGGAAGATCCCCTGGAGGAGGATGAAAACCCACTCTAGTATTCCTGCCTGGAGAATCCCCATGGAGAGAAGAGCTTGATGGGCCCAAAGAGTTGGACAGGACTGAAACAACAGCACGCATATGCACATATCTATATATACAAACAATAATAATTATACACATCACATTTTTCTAAAAGATAACACTTTTAAGAGAGGAATATTGTAATTGTACATTTCATTTTTTAAAATTTGTTGATTTGACAGCATTTGAAGGGTATTGGGAAGATTTCTATATTTAAATGACATTTATAGATGGCTATCCTCTTTTTTTTTTTTTTTGCCATCTCTTATTTCTATCACACTGATAACTGTAGCTAAAAAAATAAGAGGAGAAAGAAGTGTGGAAAAAATACCTAAACTTTGAAAGCATATTTCAATTCAATTATGTGCTTATAACTGTTCAGTTGTGGGTATTAAAGAATGTCTGCCACTTACTATCATGTATTCTTTTTCACTTACAGCTACAAAGTCTCAACAAAACATTCTCATTAAATTACAACACACTTTGGATCATTTCTTCATTGGTTTGAAATGAAACTAAGAAAAAATGATAAGTTAGAAGTCAAGCATTAGCACTGTCATATCAGGTAGCTCTCTAAAAGGATTTTTTTTTTTTTTTCAATTTGGGGGAAATTTTTAGATATACAGAAAAATGCATAGATAGTACAAAGTTCATGTATACACTTTATTTAACTTTATTCATTTTCCGTCCCTTAAGATTACTGTGGTACAAACTAAGTTTTGTCAAATCTAATAAATCAACATTGGTAATGACTAATTGGAGAAGGCAATGGCACCCCACTCCAGTACTCCTGCCTGGAAAATTCCATGGACGGAGTAGCCTAGTAGAATGCAGTCCATGGGGTCGCTGAAGGTTGGACACGACTGAGCTACTTCACTTTCACTTTTCACTTTCATGCATTGGAGAAGGAAATGGCAACCCACTCCAGTGTTCTTGCCTGGAGAATCTCAGAGACGGGGGAGCCTGATGGGCTACCGTCTATGAGGTCACACAGAGTTGGACACGACTGAAGTGACTTAGCAGCAGCAGCAGTAACAAAGGTCCAGATCTTATTTAGATTTCACTGGTCTTTCCACCAGTACCCTCTTTCTATTACAGATTCAAACCCAGGATACCACACTGTATTTATTAATCTTGCTTTTATTAAACCATCTCATTTGGCCTATAACAGTTTTTGCTTGTTTTTCAAGACCTTGACCTTTTTGAGAATTGCTATCCAGATACCCTATAGAATGTCCTTCATTCTAGATTTGTCTAACATTTTTCTCATGAATAAATTGTTATTTTTTTGTAAAGAGTCTCAAAGAAATGAAGTATTTTTCTCATCACATATCAGGATGTACATGATATACACATGACGTCACTGGTTAAGATATTGGCCAAGTTTCTCCCTAGTAAAGTTAGATTTTCATTTATAAGCTTGACTACTTGGAAGCACATTTTACGCTTAATCCACTGCTAATGAGGGGGATCAAAACCTGTCATCATCGCACATTTATTTCTAGCAAAACTATCCTGTATCTGACTTGGAAAGAAATTCAGATCCATCTTAATTTCAGCATCCCATGTGAATACACATATATGTAGGGGAGAGGGTGCTTCCCAGGTGGCACTAGCGGTAAAGAACCCACCTGCCAATGCAGGAGACATAGAAGATGTAGGTTGGATTCCTGGGTCTGGAAGATCCCCTGGAGGAAGGCACAGCAACCCACTCTAGTGTCCTTGACTGGAGAATCCCACAGATTCTCTCCTAGAGAGTGGTAAGTTACACTCCCTAGGGTCGCAAAGAGTCAGACATGACTGAAGTGACTTAGCATGAAAGCACACATGTGTGTAACACACACACATACACATTCACACACCTTTATTGTTCCTTAAGACCACCACAGAGACAGAGCTACAAATCATTTGTGGAGTACATGCTTCTTTTAAAAAATATTTGTGTCTACCACAGAAACCAGGAATATTACACCTAGGGAAAAAAACAGAGACTAAATTAAGAATGTAAGTTCCCCCTCACATTTCAGCTTTTCAATTAAAGAAAATTGTGTGTTGTGAGAAATATGGAGGCCAAGGATCATTCATTCCCTGAGAAATTTTTTCTGGAAATGCCTTCCCCAGTCCAGTGAGGTCTCCTCCTCCTCTGCACCTCAACACCCTGTACACACTAGACCCCAGCACCCTCCATATTCTTCTGGAATCACTAGTGTTCTATTTCATTAAGGAAACTCTGAGCTCCTAGAGGGTTTCATTCATCTCTCTGCCTAGGGCCTGACATATGGCAAATATTTAACTGAATTTGTGTTCATTGAAAAAAGGAACAAACATCCAATAAAATTTCTGCTAGAAAAAATTTTACTCAGCACTACTATTTATGTGTATATGCAATGTCTTTATATAAGTTTGTTATACAATTTTATCTTCCTAAAACACAATGATTAAGCTTGCCATTGCAACACATCTGACTCTAATAACATCTGCCCAGGATATTTTAACACTCTGGCAGTGAGGACTATCTCTTCTTAATGTCCCACTGACTTTCTCCTAACTTAAAGCCTAGATTTCAGCTCTCAGCCTGCATCTATTTTAGTTATTCTCCATTATCTGAAAAATTAATGCACAGCAGCCATGTTAGGTACAATGAATCTACCTTTAGTTTTCTCTGTTCCTCTGCAGGAATCTCATTAACCCTCTGTCTCTGTGAAGTCAGTAACTGCAGGAAGCTTCCGCTGCAGATCAAAGTTCATTCAAGCCTATTAGCTTGTCTTTCTTTCCATCTTGAAGAGACACTGATTTTTTTCTTCACTTGTTTTCCACTCACTGAGAGTGCTGATATTAAATATTGAATCTTTTCCTTAGAAGTTTATGTTATTATGTTATAATTTGTATAATACTGGAACCCTATTAACAATAAGTATCGTTTCTGTGAAATAAATTTCAAAACTGAATATCTAATATGTAGTAGCTCATTTAGATGCAGAATGTTAAGGGGTGTATAGATCTTAAATTTCACGTGGTCCATCTCCCATCTAATGATTACCTACCTTTATAATATCCGAGAAAAATACTGGGACATTTAGAATGTCAAAATGAAAACTGCCTCTAGTTTCCAAACCTTAACTCTAAAAGGTGCTGTTCTTATTCTATAGGAGGAGAAAATCAACAAATTTTAACATGTGCTAAAAAATAATATTACTGGTTGCATAGAGATATAGCTAAAGTATAACACATTGTATGAGATTGAAATTTTCACAATGTAAAAGGATGAAATGATGGAAAAATTAAAGAAAAAAATCCAACAATAATATGCTCTGTGTGCCTGATGAACTATGGATGGAAGTTTGTGACACTGTAGAGGAGACAGGAATCAAGACTATCCCCAAGAAAAGAAATGAAAAAAAGCAAAATGGCTGTCTGAGGAGGCCTTACAAATGGCTGTGAAAAGAAGGAAAGTGAAAAGCAAAAGAGAAAAGGAAAGATATAATCATTTGAATGCAGAGTTCCAAAGAATAGCAAGGAGAGATAAGAAAGCCTTCCTCAGCGATCAATGCAAAGAAATAGAGGAAAACAGCAGAATGGGAAAGACTAGAGATCACTTCAAGAAAAAATTAGAGATGCCAAGGGAACATTTCAAGCAAAGATGGACACCATACAGGATGGAAACGGTATGGACCTAACAGAAGCAGAAAACATTAAGAAGAGGTGGCAAGAATACACAGAAGAATTGTACAAAAAAGATCTTAATGACCCAGATAATCACAATGGTGTAATCACTGACCTAGAGTCAGACATCCTGTAATGCAAAGTCAAGTGGGCCTTAGGAAGTATCACTACGAACAAAGCCAGTGGAGGTGATGATATACCACTTAAGCTATTCCAAATCCTGAAAAATGATGCTGTGAAAGTCCTGCACTCAGTATGCTAGCAAATTTGGAAAACTCAGCAGTAGCCACAGGACTAGAAAAGGTCAGTTTTCATTTCAATCCCAAAGAAAGGCAATGAGAAAGAATGCTCAAACTACCACACAATTGCACTCAACTCACAAGCTAGTAAACTAATGCTTGAAATTCTCCAACCAGGCTTGAGCAATATATGAACCATGAACTTCCAGATGTTCAAGCTGGTTTTAGAAAAGGCAGATGAACCAGAGATCAAATTGTCAACATCCGCTGGATCATGGAAAAAGCAAGAGAGTTCCAGAAAAATATCTATTTCTGCTGTATGGACTATGCCAAAGCCTTTGATTGTGTGGACCACAACAAACTGTGGAAAATCCTGATAGAGATGGGAATACCAGACCACTTGACCTGCCTCTTGAGAAACCTGTATGCAGGTCAGGAAGCAACAGTTAGAACTGGACATGGAACAACAGACTGGTTCCAAATAGGAAAAGGAGTACATCAAGGCTGTATATTGTCACCCTGCTTATTTAACTTATATGCAGAGTACATCATGAGAAACGGTGCACTGGAAGAAGCACAAGCTGGAATCAAGATTGCTGGGAGAAATATCAATAACCTCAGATGTGCAGATGACATCACCCTTATGGCAGAAAATGAAGAAGAACTAAAGAGCCTCTTGATGAAAGTGAAAGAGGAGAGTGAAAAAGTTGGCTTAAAGCTCAACATTCAGAAAACTAAGATCATGGCATCTGGTCCCATCACTTCATGGCAATAGTGGAAACAGCGGTTGATTTTATTTTGGGGGGCTCCAAAATCACTGTGGATAGTGATTGCAGCCATGAAATTAAAAGGTGCTTACTACTTGGGAGGAAAGATATGACCAACCTACCAGATGAGATCAGATCAGATCAGTCACTCAGTTGTGTCCAACTCTTTGTGACCCCATGAACCGCAGTACACCAGGCCTCCCTGTCCATCACCAACTCCCGGAGGTCACTCAGACTCACATCCATCGAGTCAGTGATGCCATTCAGCCATCTCATCCTCTGTCGTCCCCTTCTCCTCCTGCCCCCAATCCCTCCCAGCATCAGAGTCTTCTCCAATGAGTCAACTTTTCGCATGAGGTGGCCAAAATACTGGAGTTTCAGTTTTAGCATCATTCCTTCCAAAGAAATCCCAAGGCTGATCTCCTTCAGAATGGACTGGTTCGATCTCCTTGCAGTTCAAGGGACTCTCAAGAGACTTTTCCAACACCACAGCTCAAAAGCACCAACCTATACAGCATATTAAAAAGCAGAGACATTACTTTGCCAACAAAGGTCTGTCTAGTCAAGGTTATGGTTTATCCAGTGGTCATGTATGGATGTGAGAGTTAGACTATAAAGAAAGTTGGGTACCGAAGGATTGATGCTTTTGAACTGTGGTGTTGGAGAAGACTCTTGAGAGTCCCTTGGACTGCAAGGAGATCCAACCAGTCTATCCTAAAGGAGATCTGTCTTGGGTGTTCATTGGAAGGACTGATGTTGAAGCTGAAACTCCAATACTTTGATGCAAAGAGCTAATTCATGGGAAATGACCCTGATGATGGGAAAGATTGAGGGCAGGAAGAGAAAGGGACGACAGAGGATGAGATGGTTGGATGGCATCACTGACTCAATGGACATGGATTTGGGTGGACTCCAGGAGTTGGTGATGGACAGGGAGGCTTGGCTTGCTGTGGTTCATGGGGTCACAAGGAGTCAGACACAACTTAGTGACTGAACTGAACTGAATATGATATGATATGAATATGATATGATATGATCCAAATGTTCAGGTTTCATCAGGTTGTTGTAACATTTACATTAATATACAAGGCACACTAGGAGTGCGGCCGAGAGGAGCTACGCCACGACTGAGGTCAGGAAGGGCGGCGGGAGCGCTCCTCCAAGGTCAGGAAGGGCGGCGGTGAGGAGAGACCCCTTGTCCAAGGTAAGGTGCCATGGCTGTGCTTTGCTGGAACAGCCGGGAAGAGATACCCCATGCCCAAGGTAAGAGAAACCCAAGTAAGACGGTAGGTGTTGAAAGAGGGCATCAGAGGGCAAATACACTGAAACCATACTCACAGAAAACTAGTCAATCTAATCACACCAGGACCACACCCTTGTCTAACTCAACGAAATTAAGCCATGCCCGTGGGGCAACCCAGGATGGGCGGGTCATGGTGGAGATATCTGACAGGGTGTGGTCCACTGGAGAAGGGAATGGCAAACCACTTCAGTATTCTTGCCTTGAGAACCCCATGAACAGTATGAAAAGGAAAAATGATAGGATACTGAAAGAGAAACTCCCCAGGTCAGTAGGGGCCCAATATGCTACTGGAGATCAGTGGAGAAATAACTCCAGAAACAATGAAGGGATGGAACCAAAGCAGAAAGAATACCCAGCTGTAGATGTGTCTGGTGATAGAAGCAAAGTCCGATGCTGTAAAGAACAATATTGCATAGGAACCTGGAATGTCAGGTCCATGAATTAAGGCGAATTGGAAGTGGTCAAACAAGAGATGGCAAGAGTGAATGTCGACATTCTAGGAATTAGTGAACTAAAATGGACTGGAATGGGTGAATTTAACTCAGATGACCATTATATCTACTACTGTGGGCAGGAATCCTTCAGAAGAAATGGAGTGGCCATCATGGTCAACCAAAGAGTCCGAAGTGCAGTATTTGGATGCAATCTCAAAAACGACAGAATGATCTCCGTTCGTTTCCAAGGCAAACCATTCAATGTCACAGTAATCCAAGTCTTTGCCCCAACCAGTAATGCTGAAGAAGCTGAAGTTGAACGGTTCTATGAAGACCTACAAGACCTTTTAGAACTAACACCCAAAAAACATGTCCTTTTCATTATAGGGGACTGGAATGCAAAAGTAGGAAGTCAAGAAACACCTGGAGTAACAGGCAAATTTGGCATTGGAATACAGAATGAAGCAGGGCAAAGATTAATAGAGTTTTGCCAAGAAAATGCACTGGTCATAGCAAATACCCTCTTCCAACAACACGAGAAAACTCTATACATGGACATCACCAGATGGTCAACACCGAAATCAGATCGATTATATTCTTTGCAGTCAAAGATGGAGAAGCTCTATACAATCAGCAAAAACAAGACCAGGAGCTGACTGTGGCTCAGACCATAAATTCCTTATTACCAAATTCAGACTGAAATTGAAGAAAGTAGGGAAAACCACTAGATCATTCAGGTATACCTAAATCAAATCCCTTATGATTATACAGTGGAAGTGAGAAATAGATTTAAGGGCCTAGATCTGATAGATAGAGTGCCTGATGAACTATGGAATGAGGTTCGTGACATTGTACAGGAGACAGGGATCAAGACCATCCCCATGGAAAAGAAATGCAAAAAAGCAAAATGGCTGTCTGGGGAGGCCTTACAAATAGCTATGAAAAGAAGAGAAGCGAAAAGCAAAGGAGAAAAAGAAAGATATAAACATCTGAATGCAGAGTTCCAAAGAATAGTAAGAAGAGATAAGAAGTCCTTCTTCAGTGATCAATGCAAAGAAATAGAGGAAAACAACAGAATGGGAAAGACTAGGGATCTCTTCAAGAAAATCAGAGATCCCAAAAGAACATTTCATGCAAAGATTGTCTCGATAAGGGACAGAAATGGTATGGACCTAACAGAAGCAGAAGATATTAAGAAGAGGTGGCAAGAATACACAGAAGAACTGTACAAAAAAGAGCTTAACGACCCAGATAATCATGATGGTGTGATCACTGACCTAGAGCCAGACATCCTGGAATGTGAAGTCAAGTGGGCCTTAGAAAGCATCACTACGAACAAAACTAGTGGAGGTGATGGAATTCCAGTGGATCTATTCCAAATCCTGAAAGATGATGCTGTGAAAGTGCTGCACTCAATATGCCAGCAAATTTGGAAAACTCAGCAGTGGCCCCAGGATTGGAAAAGGTCAGTTTTCATCCCAATCCCAAAGAAAGGCAATGCCAAAGAATGCTCAAACTACCGCACAATTGTACTCATCTCACACCCTAGTAAAGTAATGCTCAAAATTCTCCAAGCCAGGCTTCAGCAATATGTGAACCGTGAACTTCCTGATGTTCAAGCTGGTTTTAGAAAAGGCAGAGGAACCAGAGATCAAATTGCCAACATCCGCTGGAGCATGGAAAAAGCAAGAGAGTTCCAGAAAAACATCTATTTCTGCTTTATTGACTATGCCAAAGCCTTTGACTGTGTAGATCACAATAAACTGTGGAGAATTCTGCAAGAGATGGGAATACCAGACCACCTGATCTGCCTCTTAAGAAATCTGTATGCAGGTCAGGAAGCAACAGTTAGAACTGGTCATGGAAAACAGACTGGTTCCAAATAGAAAAAGGAGTACGTCAAGGCTGTATATTGTCACCATGTTTATTTAACTTATAACAGAGTACATCATGAGAAATGCTGGACTGGAAGAAGCATAAGCTGGAATCAAGATTGCTGGGAGAAATATCAATAACCTCAGATATGCAGATGACACCACTCTTATGGCAGAAAGTGAAGAGGGGCTAAAAAGCCTCTTGATGAAAGTGAAAGTGGAGAGTGAAAAGGTTGGCTTAAAGCTCAACATTCAGAAAACGAAGATCATGGCATCTGGTCCCATCACTACATGGGAAATAGATGGAGAAACAGTGGAAACACTGTCAGACTTTATTTTTCTGGGCTCCAAAATCACTGCAGATGGTGACTGCAGCCATGAAATTAAAAGACACTTACTCCTTGGAAGGAAAGTTATGACCAACCTAGATAGCATATTCAAAAGCAGAGACATTACTTTGCCAACAAAGGTTCGCCTAGTCAAGGCTATGGTCTTTCCTGTGGTCATGTATGGATGTGAGAGCTGGACTGTGAAGAAGGCTGAGCGCCGAAGAATTGATGCTTTTGAACTGTGGTGTTGGAGAAGACTCTTGAGAGTCCCTTGGACTGCAAGGAGATCCATCCAGTCCATTCTGAAGGAGATCAGCCCTGGGATTTCTTTGGGAGGAATGATGCTAAAGCTGAAACTCCAGTATTTTGGCCACCTCATGTGAAGAGTTGACTCATTGGAGAAGACTCTGATGCTGGGAGGGACTGGGGGCAGGAGGGAGAAGGGGACGACAGAGGATGAGATGGCTGGATGGCATCACTGACTCCATGGATGTGAGTCTGAGTGACCTCTGGGAGTTTGTGATGGACAGGGAGGCCTGTCGTGCTGCAGTTCATGGGGTCGCAAAGAGTCGGACATGACTGAGCGACTGATCTGATCTGATGTATTTTTCCCAAAACATATGAACCAAACAATAACCCAAGATGATGTAGTTACCAAAAGATTGTAGGCTTCAAGAGCATGGAGACAGATGATGTATAAAGGATTCACAACAAGGGCTGAAATTACTGCCTGTCCTTGGAATTGAAGTAGCCAAAATTCACAAAGTGGAAAGCTGACATCCCACAGCTTCCTGGCTTATATTATCTATATCCCAATGATATTCATGGTTTGGGTCAGATGCCCACTCTGTTTTGTTGATCAGCAATGACAAGAGGTTGGGTTTACTTAGCAAAACATGGATAATTATGATAAATCATTGTGTGTGCAGGAAGAAATTAAGGGCATTATTTTGATCTGCAGAGATCCTCAAAGAAGAGATTTCTGCAATATTGAAATTACAATGGCACTTGATGCCTCTGACTGGATGAAACTTTGGCCCTTTACAAATTTCCTGTGTCCTAGATGATTTCTAACCCTCACCTCCAGAAGTGCCTTATTTCTATCCATGTAAAATGTATGATTCCTGTTGTATATTCAAGTCATCCAAACGAGGAGTTTGTGACCTTTACAGCTCCATAAAAGTGCCAACCACAATTGTCTTTACTTAGCAGTTCTGTTGCTGAGCCCCCATCCCTCACACAAACTTAATTTTCATTAAGTTGGAGTTGTCACACCATTATTGATGTTAGCACTAGCCAAGCAGAGATATGACAGTTTTGGCCCTGGTGCTCGAACGAGACCAAGGCATTTCCACTGGCCCCTCTCTGTACAGATTTCTGCTTGTTTATCTGACTAATTCTCTCATGAAATGTAAAGGAGAATTTTCCCTCCCAATTTGTTTTCTCTCTTAGGAAAAGGGTACAGCAATTGGTTTAAAAACAGACACTATCATGTATACCATACATGTTTCAATCATGTCTGACTCTTTGCAACCCTAGGGACTGTAGCCCACCAGGCTACTCTGTCCATGGGATTCTCCAGGAAAGAATACTGGAGTGGGTTGCCATGCCTTCCTCCAAGGGATCGTCCTGACCCAGGGATTGAACCCACGTATCTTATCTCTCCTGCCTTGGTAGGCAGGTTCTTTACCACTAGCATCCCCTGGTGAGCCCCCATGTTTAATGTATTTAGCCTTTAATTTTTCTGTTCTCAGTGTGCTATTATCTCCAGAAACATTACTGTCTCACAATATAGGAAATGAAATGTTGCATAATTCCATAAGATGGATGGACCCACGCTGTTTTATATATTGTTTATCTCTTTCTCTGCCTTTTGTGATTATTATAAATATTGAATGAGATAGTGAATATGAAAGTGCTTCAAATCTATTGAGTTACATAATCATAATTATTAATTATAAGAAATTTACTGTGAAGATCATAGTTTCTTTGTACACATCTAATCACTCAAATTTTCTTTCTAATATTAGATTAAATTGTGTCTTTCCCCTATTTTGTTAGAAGCTATTGATGATGCTTCCTTCAGAAAAATGTGTGCTAATTCTCAGAAAGTAAAGTATTAGGGAGTAGGATCCTCAACGTTCCTCAAAGCTCAAGAAAATATTTACATTTGAATTTTACTTCTTTCTCCCACATCTTTCCATCAACTTTCATGTCTCTCAATTAATTGCTAACCAGAATAAATATTTCATTATCTATCTCTCTAAACTAGGCATGGGATGCCCCTTAGTCTTTCAAGACCATGAAACATAAAATTCTGGAAAAGTACACAAGACAGAAAATACAAAATCAGATAATTCATAAAAATATTTAATACCATTAGTAATAAGTGATATCTTTAATCTATGATTAGAAAAAAATGTAATATTTAACGTTGGCAAGTGTGTATGAGGCTAGCATCACCGATTTGTTGGAATGTAAATGTATTCCATCTTTTCACAAACCATCTAGGAAAGATGTGTCAAAGGCTTCTATAATGTGTATTGTTTTGAATCAACCCATAACTTTATCCTAGGGAAAATGATCCAAAATCCAGGCAAAGGTATACAGCAGTACATTATTTCTGTGGCAAAAAAAAAAAAAAAAAAAAAATTATAAATGAAATTCAATCTTAAACAATAGAGGAATACTTAAATATTCATATTTAATCCATATAATAAAGCATTGTCCAAATGTTAGGTGTTTAAACAGCATTTCAATGAGATATGCCTTTTTCTCCATTCCTGTCAATGAATCCACCTTTCTGAATGGGGGGAAAAAAAGGTAAACATACTTTGCATCTGAGGTGAATGTTCACCAAAAGGTGGCTAGAGAGGAGGATCTTAATAATCAAGTGGCTAAAGAACACAGACTGTGGATACTAGTCAGCGCCTTCCACTGCTACTCCAGACATCATCCAGGGAGCTTAAGGACAAAGTGGCAGGGAGACAGGTTATGCCTGTGCTCAGCAACATGGACTTCCAATTACCAAACCTGACCTGACTATGCCTACTGCAGAGTGCTAATCTGTCAGCAGGAGAGACGGACATTGATTCCCTGATATGGAACCACTGTCTGAATAATCAATCAGCCAGCTCTTTGGTGGAAGATTGACTAAATTGGACCACTGCTATCATGGAAAGGAAGCATTTTGTTCTTACTGAAATAGACACCTACACTGTATTTGTATTTGTCTTTCTGCATGTGATGCTTCTGCCAAAACCACTATTTGTGGACTTTACAGAATACCATACTCACTGTCATGATATTCCACAAAGCATTACTTCTGATGAAGAAAATTTCTTCACACCAAAATAAGTGTGGCAATGGGCCCATACTCATGAAATTGATTGATTCCCCACCATCCTGGCTTGACTGAATGGTGGAATGCCATTTTTTAAGACTCAAAACTGTTAATGGGTCTGCCAATACTTGTTCCTCAGGCACAACCTTTAATCACAAGAATTTCTATATCCTCTCATTAGCTAAGGACAGACCTGACATGAATATTTGAGAGAATGTGCAACACAAAAATGTATACCTTCTAAGAATCGCTAAATTTATTAATTATCTTTATTAATTAGACTACTTACACCAGGCATCCTACTTTCTGAGCTGTACTACTCAGAAATACTGTACTCTGTACCACTCAGAATAGCACATAGCAATAAATCAGCCTCTGGTAGAAATCCCCTGTGGGCTTTACTTGTTTGAGCTTTTAATTAAATTGCTGAAAGCAAACAATAATCCCCACTGTATAATACGAGGCTGTTCATTCCATAACACAATGAATCTAGCTTCTGCTTTTAACTGAAAATCATCCCTCTACACTAGAATGTTTTTCAGTTCTTTTATTATCACAAAATAATGGTAAAGAGACGTTTTCCTGATGAAATTCCATTACAAAAGTGAGGATCTAAAAGATGAATTTTTTTCTTGGAAAATATTATAAAGTTTTTCTTTTACCTGAATCCAGGTCTCTAGGTTCAAGTGTTATATTCCCAAATGACCTGAATTTTTTGTTGTTCTCATTATTTGCACTTTCCATTTGAATAACAGACAAAATTTAAAAATTGAATGAATAATTCCTAAAAAGTGATACAGACTTGAAATCTGAATACGCATGCAAAGAACAACACTTAATTGAGCTGAAATATTTTTTTTGTTTTAATATGGCTAAATGTATTATGGGTTTCCAAGGTAGTAGAGTGGTAAAGAATCTATGTGCAATGCAAGAGATGCAGGAGACATGGGCTCAATCCCTGGGTCAGGAAGATCCCCTGGAGGGCTACTTATAGTCCATGATTGACAAAGAGGTACACACAACTGAATGACTGAGCATACACACAAAAGTATCACACAGAATATCAAATATGATCAATATACCAGATCTTTAAATGAATAAATGAAAATTTTTCAGCATGGAAATCATGTATCAGGTTTGACTACATTAGCCTTTTATTATGTGGGACCTTCTTTCATACATTCATGTCAAGTTTGTCCTCAGGCAATGTGAGGTTGGAAGTTCTTGGGATTAAACCTTGTGCTAGAGGAACAAATGTAGATAGGCCTATTAACAATAAAAAGACACACGAAAGAGCCTTCTTTTCCCCACAGGCTTGTCCCCAAGGTGGGTACTGACAAAGTTGCATAGCTCTTCCTATTTAAGATATTTCTTATGGATAATATTTCAGAGAACTGTTGGAAGTTTATTTAAAAAGAAAAAACAAATACTATTAATTTCAAATAAATACATCTATACAAATAATATTTAAATTGTATATAGTTAGTAATTTATTCAACATTATCTCTTCCAAGCCTAAATCAAACAGTATTCTCAATACTATACAAGCATACTTCTATAACAATATGGCAAATAAATATTAAAAATAAAGCCTTAAGAAAAATTTTTAAAAAGTAAAGAAACCTAAGTAAATTACAGAAGAATAAACACAAAACACAGGACAAAAACATTTAATGAGACAAAGACATTTTAATGATATAGATACTATTCAAAATAACCTGTGGCAGATTCATGTATATACATGGCAAAACCAATACAATATGGCAAAGTTAAAAAATAAAATAAAAAAAGAAAGAAAAACAAATAAATAACCATTATATCTCAAACAACTAACATAAAATATTCTTAAAGAAAAAAATGTAATACATTAAAAAACTAAACTATTGAGAAAAAAATAGCACTAGGAGGTTTTAATTTCCTTTTTTCAGTGGATCAAACAACTAAATAACACACATATATAAACACAGATATATGTGCATGTGTGTGTATGCATATGTGTGTGCATCTCTAAACATATATTCAAACTTTACTCAGAGAAAAGTAATTCTTTACATTTATTTTTAAGTGTACTCATTTATTCCACAAATATTTTTGTCACGTACTATGTGCCAGTGATTTTTGGCCCTAGAAAAGAAGTGTTGAAGAAGAGAGATGAGTTAACTACCTGCATGAAGCTTAAACTCCAGTTGAAGTAAAGGACAGTATTGGAAGGGACAGATACCAGGGATTAGATCTGATACACAGAGTGCCTGAAGAACTATGGATGGAGGTTCATGGCATCATACAAAAGGCTGTGATCAAGACAATCCCCAAGAAAAACAAATGCAAAAAGGCAAAATAGTTGCCTGAGGAGGCCTTACAAATAGCTGAGAAAAGAAAAGAAGCTAAAGGCAAATGAGAAAAGGAAAGATATACCCCTTTGAATGCAGAATTCCAAAGAATAGCAAGGAGAGATAAGAAAGCCTTCTTCAGTGATCAATGAAAAGAAATAGGGAAAACAGTAGAATGGGAAAGACTTGAGATCTCTTCAAGAAAATTAGAGATACCAAGGGAACATTTCATGCAAAAATGGGCACAATAAAAGACGGAAGTGGTATGGACCTAACAGAAGAAGAAGATATTAAGAAGAGGTGGCAGGAATATACAGAAGAACTATATTAAAAAGATCTTAATGAGCCAGGTAACCATGATGGTGTTATTACTCACCCAGAGCCAGACATCTTGGAATGTGAAGTCAAGTGGGCCTTAGGAAGCACCACTACCAGCAAAGTCAGTGGAGGTGATGGAATTTCAGTTGCTGCTGCTAAGTCACTTCAGTCGTGTCCAACTCTGTGCAACCCCATAGACGGCAGCCCATCAGGCTCCCCCGTTCCTGGGATTCTCCAGGCAAGAACACTGGAGTGGGTTGCCATTTCCTTCTCCAATGCATAAAAGTGAAAAGTGAAAATGAAGTTGCTCAGTCGTGTCCAATTCTTAGCAACACTATGGACTGCAGCCCACCAGGCTCCTCCATCCATGGGATTTTCCAGGCAAGACTACTGGAGTGGGGTGCCATTGCCTTCTCCAGTTGAGCTATTTCAAATCCTAAAAAATGATGCTGTGAATGTGCTACACTCTATATGCAAGCAAATTTGGAAAATCAGCAGTGGCCACAGGACTGGAAAAGATCAGTTTTCATTCCAATCCCAAAGAAAGGCAATGCCAAAGAATGTTCAAACTACCACACATCTGCACCCATTTCACATGCTTGCATAGTATAGCACAAAATTCTCGAAGTGAGGTTTCAACAGTATGTGAACCATGAACTTCCAGATGTACAACCTGGATTTAGAAAAGGCAGAGGAAAGAGAGATTAAATTGCCAACATCCAGTGGATCATCAAAAACACAAGTGAGTTCAAGAAAAACACCTATTTCTGCTTTATAGACTATGCCAAATCATTTGACTGTGTGGGTCACAGTAAACTATGGAATTTTCTTCAAGAGAGGAATATCAGACCACCTTACCTGCCTCCTAAGAAATATATCTTCAGGTCAAAGAGCAACAGAACTGTACAGGGAACAACAGACTGGTTCCAAATTGGGAAAGGAGTATGTTAAGCCTGTTTATTGTCACCCTGTTTATTAAACTTCTATGTAGAGTACATCATGTGAAATGCTGAGCTGGATGAAGCACAAACTGGAATCAAGATTGCTGGTAGAAATATCAATAACCTCAGCTACACAGATGACATCATGCTTATGGCAGAAAGCAAAGAACTAAAGAACCTCTTGATGAAAGTGAAAGAGGAGAGTGAAAAAGTTGGCTTAAAACTCAACATTCAAAGACTAAGATCATGGCATCCAGTTCCATCAGTTCAGTTCAGTCGCTCAGTCATGTCTGACTCTTTGCGACTCCATGAATCACACCACGCTAGGCCTCCCTGTCCGTCACCAACTCCCAGAGTTCACTCAAACTCATGTCCATTGAGTCAGTGATGCCATCCAGCCATCTCATCCTCTGTTGTTCCCTTCTCCTTCTTCTCCCAATCCCTCCCAGTATCAGTCTTTTCCAATGAGTCAACTCTTCACATGAGGTTGCCAAAGTATTGGAGTTTCAGCTTTAGCATCAGTCCTTCCAAAGAACACCAGTTCCATCTCTTCATGGCAAATAGATAGGCAAATAGTGGATATAGTGAGACACTTTATTTTGAGGGTTCCAAAATCACTGCTGATGGTGACTGCAACCATGAAATTAAAAGACAATTTCTCCTTGGAAGAAAAGCTATGACTAACCTAGACAGGATATTAAAAAGTAGACATTACTTTGCTGACAAAGGTCTGTCTAGTCAAAGCTATGATTTTTCCAGTAGTCCTGTACGGATGTGAGAGTTGGACTATAAAGAAAGCTGAGCACCAAAGAATTGATGCTTTTGAACTGTGGTGTTGGAAAAGACTCTTAAGAATCTCTTGGCCTGCACAGATATCCAACCAGTCCATCTTAAAGGAAATCAGTCCTGAATATTCATTGGAAGGACAGATGCTGAAGCTGAAACTCCAATACTTTGGCCACCTGGTGCGAAGAACTGACTCATTTGAAAAGACCCTGATGCTGGGAAAGATTGAAGGCAGGAGGAGAAGGGGATGACAGAGGATGAGATGGTTGGATGGTGTCACTGACTCAATGCACATGACTTTGAGCAAGCTCCAAGAGTTGATCATGGACAGGGAAGCCTGGCATGCTATAGTTCACGGGGTTTCAAAGAGTCAGACATGACTTAGAGACTGAACTGAACTGAAGAAGTAAACAAGTTAATAAATGAAATTATGGAAGGAAAGAGATCAAGATGGTTGAGTAGAAGAATGTGGAACTCACGTCCCCAACATATATTGAAAATACACGTTCATGTGGAACAATTCTTACAGAATACTAACTGAAGCCTAGTAGATGATCTCTCATATAATTAAAGGTGCAACTACAAGAAATATTCTTAAGTAACTGTGTAGGATGAAATGGGGGTTGTGGTAGCATTGGGAATGGGACCTGTGCCCCTGTGTTTATGAAAGAGGAACAGTTCCTTCACCTGGAAATCTCCTTTGCTGGCTGGCAGGTTCACTCAGACAGACAGGGAGGTGCAGTGGCCTGGTATTTGCTAAAGAGAGTGAGGAGCTGGCATGCTGTCAGGAAGGGTAGAGAAGGACCAGCACAGATGAATCCTTTGCATGTCATCACAGTTCCCAGTCTAGGCACATACCTGCTGGTTGCTTAGTGTGTGGAGACGAAACTTGGACTTTAGAGGACAGAACTAGAGAGGGGACTGTGTGGAGAAAGCCCAAAGGGCCAGGATTGTGGTCTGTGCCACAATCAGGAGTGCATGTAGGATGGAGCACAGGTCTGCCATTCTCAACACTCAGAAGTTGGGGTGTATGTCTGCCATAGGAGATTGTGAGCATGCTCAGGCAGGATGTGGCTCCTGCTGAGGTAGGCTTTGAGAGTACACATGTGCTAGAGGCAAGGTTAACATCTTAGCTAATTCATAGGGCTCCTGCTGCAGGGGTGGTTCCAGGGCAGCACCAGGAGCAATCAACTTTGTGGGTGAGGTATTTGGTGACGGGTGGGGTCACAGAGATACATGTCTGGGGGTACAGTTCCTGGGGATGAATATTCAGCAGAATATTTTCCAGTGGGACTGCTCTGGTCCTGCCTACCTCACACTACAGCTTAGGGATTTAACCCATGTCTTTCATGTCTCCTGCTTTTGTAGATGAGTTCTTTACCACTAGCACCACCCGAGAAGCCTGTATATGTGTACATATACACATATATGAGTATCCAATATTTTGTTCAGTTCTCTTGTCATTCCACTTGGAAGGCATCCAATCTTAAAAGGTGGTTTATGAGGCAACCTCTTGGTAATATTCAATATCTTAATATATCTAGCAGGAGGATCCTCTAGGCACTACACTTGTTTCCACTGTGAGAAAAACTTGCAAGCACATAGAAGATAGTCACCCAAAGAAAATTGCGATATTTTTAGGAATGTGCTATGGATGACAAGGGCCAAATACAGCCAGTGTTCATTCTGTCTTTCTTTTATGCTGTCTTACATTCCCTTTCTCCTGCACTTACAGTGTTCACTATGCTCCCATCTAAAATAACGGAGCTAATCTTCAACCATAAAAACATCTGTTGCTTTTCAAAATGAGATAAGTCTTAACTTTACTACAATGGATTTTATGTCTAGAAGCTGCTTGTTTCTCTTCTACTTTTGATCCAGTTCATTTTGTTTTTCTTCATTCTGTGAGCAAAGTGTAAGTGCTTGAATAACCAGCAGTATATCTCAGATGCAATAGAAAGAAGGGAAACTGAGAGATAAAATTAGTCAAAATATGTCTAAATATAAATGACAGGACAAGAGAAAAAATAGATTTGGCCTGATATACTAAATTTTGTTACACAATAAGATATTTGTAGCTTTTTAAAAAATGATTTTCGTACTTCACCACCTATTGCATTATAGTCTTGCCTTTGGCCCCATTTCCTATTCATCATTTCTCTTATCTCATATGACTGACTCCTCTATTTCGTTAAGAACTCTGTTTAAGTGTTACTTCCCCAGATGGCCTTCCTTGATCATCTTTTCAGAAACTAGATTTCCTACTGGTGTTTATTTCTTACCCACTCTTCTTTACCTTCAAATTATTCAGTACTAACAGAGATCATATTGTATGTTTATGCTTTTCACTTTGTCCAATTAAAATGTAAATTCAATAAAAATAAAAAAAGAATTCTCAGATTCACAACTGAATTCAAATTGTCAAGCACCATGGTTTCCAAAATATGGCCCTTAGAAGCAGCTATGTTAGCATCAAACAGAGAACTTGTTAAAAACATACACTATTGAGTCCCATCTCAGATCTACTAATTTAGAGACTTGTGGTAGTCTCAGCAATGCATCCTTTAAGAAGACCTACAGGTGATTCTGATGTACTCTTTTTTGAATCATCATTTTAGTTTTTATTTTTATTTTATATTGGTTTATTGCAGTAGCCAAGAAATTGAAACAACCTAAGTGTCTATCAGAAGATGAATGGATGAAGTAGATGTGGTACATATACACAATGAAGTATTACTGAACCATTAGAATGAATGAAATAATGCCATTTGTAGCAACATGGATGGACTTGAAGATTATAATACTAAATGAAGTATGTTAGAAAAAGACAAATATCTGATGTACTCTTTCAGTTTCAAACAAACACTTTGCAAACTTCTGTCATAGTATTGTGTAGAATGCTCATAAATTGTGTTCCTAGGAATTTCTCATCATTCACTATAGCCAGAACTTGCTTATTCCTATGGATTTTTGGTTTGCAAATGATACAAATAGATTCACTTGACTGGCTAAATTAAGCTAGTTTTTGATTAGAATGGATAGAATTATATTTGATTAATCACAGAATTGGCAAGAAAACTAGGAAAATAAAATTCAGGAAGTAACTAACTGGAATATATTTTGACCTAGTTTTGTTTTAAGTATCTTTTTATTAACTGTGAATAATATTCAAAATATCTGAGGAAAGAGTATCAGATTAGCTTAGCTTAGTACATGCTTTTGGGTAAAGAAATGCAGGTCACATTGAATTATAGCACCACCAAGAGTGTCAGAGTGGAAAAGAGGCAGTTCCTCAGAAAAAATCTTAACCATAGTTAGGAAAATGAGAGCAAATTGATGTTTGGTAGCTAAAGCCAGCAAACATCCCCTAGCCATTACTATTAGTATTATTTTAGTGTAGATTGTGCATGTTAAGTCACTTCAGTCATGTCCCACTCTTTACAACCCTATGGACTGTAGCTTGCCAGGCTTCTCTGTCCATGGGATTCTCCAGGCAAGAATACTTGAGTGGGTTATTGCGCCCTCCTCCAGGGGATCTTCCTGACCCAGGGATCAAACTCACATCTCTTATGTCTCCTGCATTGGCAGGTGGGTTCCTTACCACTAGTGCCACCTGGGAAGCCCATAGACTGCTGGGCACTAATCCAATTACTAAGCAGAAATAAATCATTGAAAAGCTAAGTCTAGGAGTAAGCTTATTTATTTTTTTACCACTGGACAGAAAAATGTTGTATTATTTTGAAAGAAAAGGAAAACAATACTGTCCTGTACATGTTTTTCCTTTTTCCTTTTGAAATGCATTCATCTTCACCAATATTCTGAGAAAGAAGAAAATATTATTATCCTCATTTTTCAAATGAGAAAAGCAAAACAGAAAGAGATTAAGCAGCTTGCCAGAAGCTAAAGCAGCAGCAGCAGGTCCAGTTAGAATTTGTGAATTCAAGCAAACTCTCCTTGTTGTCCTTTCCCTCAGTAAGAACAGGGGTAGAGGTAAAGTGGAGGGAGAGAATTGTAAATCATGGAGCTTTGGCGATAAAAATCACTGCCAATTTGTCATGAAAATTCTGATTTTTCTCCATAATTGCAACGGCAGTATATGTGACAAAAAGCCTCCCTGCCAAATACACCTCAGAATTGTAATATGTTCCTTTAGCCCAATTTTCTCTGGCGACTTAATTGAAAAGCCTTGAGGTCATTTCTTCCATGTCACAGAGCTGCAGTGCCCTCTTCTGTACAGACTTCCAAGGAACACATCCATTCTGCAAAACAATAGTTTCTTCTTCTGTATGCAGCACTTCCTTTTTACTTCCTTTTTCGTACACTCCAGCTGTCCTCTGTGCAATACATCACCAGAATGCTTCTCATTTGAAAGCTCAGAGGCTGTAGAAAATTATTCTCCTCATCCTAGTAGATAATTCTCCAATAATCTTTGACAGATTTTACTTTAACAATAGTCTGATCCATGGGAGCTAATCATAAAAATTATTGATTGGACTTGGTAGAGCATCCTCTACTCATCAAAAAAGTTACACATCATACACAAGGCACCGTGTCTGTACAAATTCTCAGTTGAAATTGAGAATAAAAAAGAGAAACTTGATTCCAGTGCTGACCTCCACATCAGCTGTAATTTCTACGTATGGTATTTCCTTTCAGTGTCTCTTCCTTGTTATCCAAGTTTTTAACTTAACTAAGGAAAAATAAGGGATTGCTTGGTGGCTTAGACAGTAAAGTGTCTGCCTGCAATGCAGGAGACCTGGGTTCCATCCCTCTGTTGGGAAGATCTCCTAGAGAAGGAAATGGCAACCCACTCCAATATTCTTTTATGGAAAATCTCGTGAATGGAGAAGCCTGGCGGGCTGCCATCTATAGGGTTGCAAAAAGTTGAACATGACTGAGTGACTTCACTTTCTTTCAATCAAAAATAAAGACTCTGCCAATCACTTTTTTAGAGAGGGATATTCAAATCCAACATACTACTATGGTGTCACTGTAGGATAGTAGTTAGTTGTTTTAAAATTTATTTATTTTTATTGGAGCATAATTAGAGGATAATTTTATTGGAGGATAATTGTCTATGACTAACCTAGACAGCATCTTAAAAAGGAGAGACATTACTTTAACAAAGGTCTGTCTAGTCAAAGCTATGGTTTTTCCAGTAGTCATGTATGGAAGTGAGAATCGGACTATAAAGAAAGCTGAGGGCTGAAGAATTGATGCCTCTGAACTGTGATGTTGAAGACTCTTGAGATTCCCTTGGACTGCAAGGAGATCCAACCAGTCATTCCTAAAGGAAATCAGTCCTGAATATCATTGGAAGGACTGATGCTGAAGCTGAAACTCCAATACTTTGGCCACCTGATGCAAAGACTCATTGGAAAAGACTCTGATGATGGGAAAGATTGAAAGTGAGAGAAGAAGGGGACAACATCGAATGAGATGGTTGGATGGAGTCATTGATGTGATGGACCTGAGTTTGAGTAGGCTCTGGGAATTGGTGATGGACAGGGAAGCCTGGCGTGCTGCTGCCCATGGGGTTGCAAAGAGTTGGACACGACTGAGTGACTGAACTGAATTGAATTGCTTTACAAAATTTTGGTGTTTTCTGTCAAACCTCAATGAGAATCAGTCATAGGTATATATATATATCCCTTCCCTTTTGAACCTCCGTCCAAATACCACCCCTCTAGGTTAATCCCTGTTTGAGTTTCCTGAGGCATACAGCAAATTCCCATTGGATATCTATTTTACATATGGTAATGTAAGTTTTCATGTTATTCTTTCCATACATCTCACCCTCTCCTCCCCTTCCCCTATTTCTATTCTCTATGTCTGTTTCTCCATTGTTGCCCTGTAAATAAATTCTTCAGTACCATTTTTCTAGATTCTGCATATATATGTTAGAATACAATATTTATCTCTCTCTTTCTGACTTATTTCACTCTGTAAAACAGGTTCTAGGTTCATCCACCTCACTAGAACTGACTCAAATGTGTTTCTTTTTGTGACTGAGTAATATTCTATTGTGTATATGTACCATGACTTCTTTATCTATTCATCTGTTGATGGACATCTAGGTTGCTTCCATGTTCTAGTTATTGCAACTAGTGTTGCAATGAACAATGGGATACATGTGTCTCTTTCAATTTTGGTTTCCTCAGGGTATATGCCTAGGAGTGGGATTGCTGGGTCATATGGTGGTTTTATTCCTAGTTTTTAAAGAATCTCCATACCATCTTGCATAGTGACTGTATCAATTTATATTCCCACCAACAGTGCAAGAGCATTCTCTTTTCTCCACACCCTCTCCAGCATTTATTGTTTATAGACTTTTTAATGAGGGCCATTTTCTCCGGTGCGAGGTGATATCTCATTGTAGTTTTGATCTGCATTTCTCTAATAATGAGCAATGTTGAGCATCTTTTCATGTTTTTGTTAGCCATCTGTATAGGGTAGTATCTCTTTAACTCAATTTGTAAGTTGTGTTATAATCTTCCAGTGGAGAAGGAAATGGCAAACTCCTCCAGTATTCTTGCCTGGAAAATCCCATGGACAGAAGAATCTGGCAGGCTATAGTTCACTGGGTCACAAAAATTTGGACACGACTGACGTGATTCAGCATAGCATTATATAATCTTCCAAATGCAGTGAAAGTGATTTCAAAATAATAAATAACATTGAAGATAACAAACACAAAACTGTCCAGGTTAATTTTTAGTTCATCTTTGTCTTTCAAAATAAATGTAAATTTTTATAAAAGATTAAACTTTGGTACATGAGAGCTAAACTAAAGTTAGTTTAAATATTCCTTTAAACTAACTTGAACAATGCTTCTTATTTCCCTTCTTCATTTTCAGAGGATTTACTTTGTTCAGAAATATACCAAGTACTTTATCTCCTGAGCATAGTCTCCAATATTTTCCCCTCTGTTTGAATTTCATTTCCATGACTTACCAGCTATGTGAAATTAGGCAAGAGACTCAGTCTCTCTAAGCTTCAGTTTCATGCTTTGCAAACTGGGGATGATATTTATGACAATCTCATAGGATTTGTGAGGAGATCTACTGAGATAAGACATCAAAGCTCCTGCCAAAATCTGGCACATTGTAGCTACTCATTGCATGTTAACTAATAGCATTAACCCTTACAATAATTCTACTAGTATCCTATTTGTCATTTCTAAGGTGAAGACTTTAAAAGAATTCAAATGTTTATTTTAAGTTGCACATATGTTCAGTTTGTGCCCAAAGCCCATAACTGTATCTGATTATAATACTTAGTTTATTTTTCCTTGGAATTATTGGTCTCTTGGATCTAATTTGCTTGTGCCTGAATCAGGCTTAAGTTTCCTTATCTTTATTCTGATTGCCTTGATGGATAATTTTGTTTAGACTTTATTTTCCAGCTCTGACTTCAAAACCTCTGTACAATACGGGCCTGTTTTCATCCTCGTGCTCTACCTGTGGTGACCTGGACTGTCTTAATACCTGCCCTGCCTCTACCAGGACTATCATGAGTCCCGTGGAACTGACATCATCAGTTCCCTGTATCAGAGGGGACTAAAGGATTTTAACTATGGGTCTATCTATTCCAGTGGTTCTCAAACTTTAGTCTGTATCAGAATCAGTTGGAGGACTTGGGTAAAACACACATTTTTGGCTTCCATGCTCAGAAGATGTAGGGTGGGACATGAGATCTTGCATTTCTAAATGCAGAGATGTTGCTGGTGCAGCTGGTCTGGGGATCATTTTTGAAAACACTGAATGATTTGTTTCTATCAAAGCCCCAGTATAACATTGATTTTCTTTCCAAATTAAGAAATAACTTGCAAAAGAAACTATAAACAAAAAGACAACCCACAGATAGGGAGAAAATATTTGCAAATGTTGCAACCTACAAGAGATTAATTTCCAAAATTTACAAACAGATTATATGGTTCCATATAAAAACAATCAAACAAACATAAAAACTATCCAATCAAAAATTGGCAGAAGACCCAAAGAAGACATATAGATGACTGAGAGGCATATGAAAAAAATGCTCAACATCACTAATTAATAGAAAAATTAAAATAAAAACTAAAATGAAACATAACCTCACACCAGTCAGGATGGCCATCATCAAAACGTCTATAAACAATAAATGCTGGTAAGGATTTGGAGAAAAGAGAGCCTTCATACACAATTTAAATTTTGTAGGAATGTATATTGGTACAGCCACTATGGAGAACAGTATGGAAGTTCCTTAAGAAACTAAAAATAGAGCTACCATATGATCCAGCAATCTCACTCCTGGGCATATATCTAAAGAAAACCATGGTTTGAAAGGAGACATGCACCCCAGTGTTCACTACAGCACTGTTTACAATGGCCAAGGCATGGAAGCAACCTAAATGTCCATCAAGAGAGGAATGAATAAAGATGTGGTACATAGATACACATAGAACTAATGGAATATTAGTTGGTCATGAAAAAGAGTGAAATAATGCTATTTATAGCAACATGATTAGATTTGGAGATTATCCTACTAAGTGAGGTAAGTAAGACAGAGAAAGACAAATAGCTATTATATTGCTTACATGTAAATTCTAAAAAATGATACAAATGAACTTATGTACAAGAAAGAAACAGACTCATGACTTAGAGAAAAAACTTATGGTTACCAGGGAGAAAGGTAAGGGGAAGGGATAGATTGGGAGTTTTGACTGACAAGTACACACTGCTATATTTAAAACAGATAACCAAAAATAATATACTGTATAGCACAAGGAACTCTGTTTAATGTTCTGTAACAACCTAAATGGGAAAAAAGAATCAGAAAAATAATAGATACACATATAGAGAAGCCCGTAAGTACAAATTACTCACTTTGCTGTATCCTTGAAACAAACACAGTATTGTTAATCAGCTATACTCCAATATTTTGGGGTTTCCCTGAGAGCTCGGATGGTAAAGAATCCGCCTGCAATGCAGGAGACCCTGGTTGTTTCCTGGGTCGGGAAGATCTGCTGGAGAAGGGATAGGCTACCGACTCCTGTATTCTTGATCTTCCCTTGTGGCTCAGCTGGTAAAGAATCCATCTGCAATGTGGGAGACCTAGGTTTGATCCCTGGGTTGAGAAGAATCCCTGGAGAAGGGAAAGGCTGCTGCTGCTAAATTGCTGCTAAGTCGTTTCAGTCGTGTCCAACTCTGTGAAACCCCATAGACAGCAGTCCCCCACGCTCCCCTGTCCCTGGGATTCTCCAGGCAAGGACACTGGAGTGGGTTGCCATTTCCTTCTCCAATGCAAGAAAGTGAAAAGTGAAAGTGAAGCTGCTCAGTCATGTCCGACTCTTAGTGACCCCATGGACTGCAGCCTACCAGGCTCCTCTGTCCATAGGATTTTCCAGGCAAGAGTACTGGAGTGGGTTGCCATTGCCTTCTCCAAAAGGGAAAGGCTACCCACTCCAGTATTCTGGCCTGGAGAATTTAATAGACTGTATAGTCCATGGTGTCACAAATGGTTGGACTTGACAGTGACTTTCACTTCACTTCACTTCACTCCCAAAATTTTAAAATAATAATATTAATAAAAAAAAAATGTGTAAACTGATGGCTGAGGAAAGGGAAAAAAAAACACAAAAAACTATTTATACATTAGATTTTCTAGCTTTAGTTTTCAGTAAGTGCTAATTATGATCAGCATTTAAAGTATCAAATACTTAGTATTATTTACACTTCATAGCAAGTTACACAGTTTTCAATTTGAATGTTGCTAGTATGGATTTTAGAGTGCAGGTATTTAAATCTGAAGATACAAATTGATTTACATTGATATTAAAAATTGTCTTTTTGCTAAGTTTAGGATATTACACATAGACTTTTCCTCCTCTGGTGTGAAGATAATAAGTTAGTTAAATTTATAATATTTGAAGAGACAAAACTAAAAATTTGATTATATCATTAGCTTAAAAATATTGAAGCACAACCTGACATGATAGATTTATTTTATAGCACTTCACTAGTGATTTTAGATTATTTAGTTTGAATTCCATCTCTTTTAATAGAGATTTCTAATACTTCTGTTAGGAAAAGTCCTATGGAAGGATTATTTGGTGAAATGTCAATTTAATTTTTAAGCATATTTGGCAAATTATTTGCTATGGCAGTCAAGCTTTTATATTTATCAGGATTTACACTTTGGGGCATCCCTGGTGACTCTGCTGCTGCTGCTAAGTAGCTTATCGTGTCTGACTCTGTGCGACTCCAGAGTAGACAGCAGCCCACCAGGCTCCTCTGTCCCTGGGATTCTCTAGGAAAGAATACTGGAGCAGGTTACCATTTCCTTCTCCCTCCCAGGTGTCTCAGATGGTAAAAAATCTGCCTGCAATACAAGACACTTGGGTTCAATACCTGGGTCAGGAAGATTCCTTCCTCTGGAGAAGGGAATGGCTACCCATTCCAGCATTTTTGCCTGGAGAATTCCACAGACAGAAGATCCTGGCAAGCTACAGACCTTAGGGACTACAGTTCATGGGGTCAGAAAAAGTCGGACATGACTGGGTGACTTTCAGATTTTTCACTATATATATGCTTTATTTGAATATCACCTATTTTTCAAAGTAGTGCACTATAATACTCTGTAAGTGCCACAAAGTATATAACATAAGCATTTATATGTGTTTTTTCAGATCCTGTGATTTAATTTGAAGAGCCATGACAACTGGCCTGGCGAATAAGCAAACAAAAAAATTTAAAGAAGCATAGTACAGATTCATAAATACTAAAATCTTAAATAAAGTAGCTTTATATATTGTTTTAATTTTCCTCTAAATGCTTTAATTTCTCATTTCAGTATTCACCTAAGTTCAGATCCATGGGATTTTAAAGGCCAAACGTGAAAGTCACTCAGTCCTGGACTTTCAGAATACTGGAGTCTGTACCCTTTCCCTTCTCCAGGGGATCTTCTCAACCCAGCGATGGAACCCAGATCTCCTGCATTGCAGGTGGATTCTTAACCAGCTGAGCCATAAGGGAAGCTCAAGAAAACTGGAGTGGGTAGCCTATCCCTTCTCCAGCAGATCTTCCCGATCCAAGAATTGAACTGGGGTCTCCCACATTGCAGGCAGAGTCTTTACCAACTGAGCTATGAGGGAAGCCCTAAAGGCCATAAGTTTTGCAATAAACTACTATAAACACTGTATCAATACACATTATCCCAGATACTGTATAAAGGGGTTTACTTTTAAGCTCATTTCCTACAATTTTATTTTCTGCATAATTCTGTGAAAGATGTGCTTCCAACATTTCCCCACCACATTACCTGTTTTGAAATTTGTTTTCCTAGTTTTCTATATTTGATTCTTAAACACAAACCTGTTTCCTCAATAATTTGTGTACAATATTCCATTGTTAAATTAGGAAAATGATATGGGATTAAATTTTAATTAGGGCAAACATCTGAACCATATGTTACACAGCTTATTTAAGTAATATTTATGAACCAACTGTGGAATACAGAAGTCAATTGCTGTAGCTCACTATGAAAGAAATCATAGTCTAAGTTTTCTATATATTATGATAATGAATTATATTTATTCATACCAATCCAATCACTTGTTCAGTTCAGTTCAGTTGCTCAGTCGTGTCCGACTCTTTGGGACCCCATGAATTGCAGCACGCCAGGCCTCCCTGTCCATCACCAACTCCCGGAGTTCACTCAGACTTATGTCCATCGAGTCAGTGATGCCATCCAGCCATCTCATCCTCTGCCATCCCCTTCTCCTCCTGCCCCCAATCCCTCCCAGCATCAGAGTGTTTTCCAATCGGTCAACTCTTCGCATGAGGTGGCCAAAGTACTGGAGTTTCAGCTTTAGCATCATTCCTTCCAAAGAAATCCCAGGGCTGATCTCCTTCAGAATGGACTGGTTGGATCTCCTTGCAGTCCAAGGGACTCACAAGAGTCTTCTCCCACACCACGGTTCAAAAGCATCAATTCTTGTGCTCAGCTTTCTTCACAGTCCAACTCTCACATCCATACATGACCACTGGAAAAACCATAGCCTTGACTAGATGGACCTTTATTAGCAAAGTAATGTGTCTGCTTTTCTTTTTTTTTTTTTTTTTTGATCAA